>BOPM01000157.1:545817-563977 GCA_022179025.1 Porites australiensis | reverse complement strand
TAACCTACTGCACCAAAACTTACACTGTATCTTTTTGTAATCTCTCAGTATACTGTCAAATTATTCCTTTGTTTCAAGGCAATTTTAGGTATTCGGTAAAAACCATTTTACAGTTTTTAGGTATATTGGTATCTTGAAAAAATAGGGTACAGTGGTATCCCACTAACCCCCTTTCCCGGCCAGGCCTGAAATTGGCAGTGCAGCTAAACTGCTAGAACATTCTGAAAAACGTTTATAAATGTCCTTGAATGACTCCTGAAACAAAGCCCGATGAAATAGACTCAACTGTAACTCAACGGCAAACATAGATTTTCCTAACTACAAATTTTACAATACTGATTCTAAAACAATGGCTGGTGGTGCTGGTATCTACATCTCATCTCCCTAATGCTATTCCTAGATCAGATTTAAAGTTTGATTCTGATGATCAGGCAGAATCCTGCTGGATTGAAATCTTACGACAACACAAACCTAGCATAATCGTTGGATGTTTGTACAAGCATCCCTCGTCTAATCATGATGGTTTCATGTCACAGCTAGAGAACGTCATCAGATTGTTAACTCAATCCAAGCATCAAGTCTTTATCTTAGGGGATTTGAAAATTGACTTTTTAAAAGAAGGTTCACATTCCAAAACTGAAGATTACCTTGATATGCTCTGATACAGTAGTAACCTATAAGCCATACCGCAACTCTTATACCGAACAAAGCATACCTGGCATTGTAACCATGGACATATCAGACCACCTGTCCAGGGAGATTCTGTAGAGAATATTTAAATTTTGACACAGATACCTGTCTGAATGACTTTCAAGTCAGTTGACTCAGAAGTCGTATTCTAAATGGCTCAACTGACATGCACTCTAAAGCCAGCAACTTTTTGAGAAACTCATAGGTAGCCAACAAACTTGCCACAATAACAAGTAATTTCATTTCAATCAGGGTTTAAAAGCAATGAATTTTTAGCACATCATTTACAGATCTGCTGAAGGTCAGCCTTTACAGCAGCTGTAGCATTATGTACATCCCGAAACATAGCATAACGTGAGATGTCGCGTTATAACTCCAGATCTCAACTTCATTATAGTAAGGGATTAAAGATCTCTACTTTCAATACGACATCTATAGTTATAATACGAAATCTAGTTTCCTAACACGAGATCTCTTGTTATAAGAGGCGCGAGATCTAGCCGCATAGCAGACGTTGAAAGTGGCAGCCACGCAGGCTACGAGAGATCTTGAGTTATAAGTCGAGATCAAGTTCCCTCTACTTAAAATGTAAAATCTCGACTTGTAGCTCGAGATCTCAAGTTTTCCGTTGAGATCCCGTCTTACAGCACGAGATTTCGTGTTATGGCTCGAGGCGTTATGAGTAAAATCTTGAGTTACAACGGGAGGTCCAGTGTTAAAACTCGAGATTGGAAATTCTCGACTTATAATTAATTTGCTATATGTTATCTATATATCTTTGCTGTAAGTTGCAGAAAAGAAAGCAGTTGTACTCTATGATTATGATCCCGAGGACCCGGAAAAGATGATTCTAAGAAAAGGTGATACTATCACGGTGACTCAAACGACTGATAATTGGTGGTTGGCAAAACGTGGCGACACCAAAGGGTATATACCATCAAATTTTGTGAAGATCCTCGAGAAAGAGGATGTGGAACCAGTGGAAACACAACACACCAGTTCAGGTTTGTTATAAGTTTTGTTTAGCCCATTTTGAATAACTCTTGCGATTCGGCTGTCCAAAAGTACCAAACATTAGCTCAAAACTGCACGCCCGGCCAGGGTTTTTTAATATTCGGGTATCCGGGGTCTTTTTATCTAGGTGTACGCTACTTTGGTGTCATAATATGGGTATAAAGTATCTTGCTTTCCTAAATGTCTGGTATTTGGTATGCTCACCGGAAGTTTGCCAGGGGCTGGAAAAGGAGGGAATGGAAAAAACTCGTAACCTACTGCACCAAAACTTACACTGTATCTTTTTGTAATCTCTCAGTATACTGTCAAATTATTCCTTTGTTTCAAGGCAATTTTAGGTATTCGGTAAAAACCATTTTACAGTTTTTAGGTATATTGGTATCTTGAAAAAATAGGGTACAGTGGTATCCCACTAACCCCCTCTCCGGGCCAGGCCTGAAATTGGCAGTGCAGCTAAACTGCTGGAACATTCTGAAAAACGTTTATAAATGTCCTTGAATGACTCCTGAAACAAAGCCCGATGAAATAGACTCAACTGTAACTCAACGGCAAACATAGATTTTCCTAACTACAAATTTTACAATACTGATTCTAAAACAATGGCTGGTGGTGCTGGTATCTACATCTCATCTCCCTAAAGAGGGTCCTGAAGGGGTAAAATGGGACTGAGATTGGCTTAAAATATGGGTGGGAAAATGGGATTTGATCCACTGGGACTGGGATTTTTGTACTGGGAATGGAACTCAAAACATTAATGGGAATAGGAATTTTGTTTTAACCCACTGAGTAAAAAAGATTTTTTTAGAATAAAGTTCAAACAAAAATCACATAGCGTTATGGAGTTTTATCCGGTAAGAAAATAGGTAAATCGTGATGATAAAATAGTTCATTGACTCTATCAAGTCTCGTGCAGGCTTTTTTGTTACTGTTACCAGTCCTCTAGGAGCCAAATGCACGTCGGCAATCAAATGGTCAGCGACATTACTCTACAAACAAACATGGCGGCTACTCGAACTGTAATAGTGGAAGTTAAGTACATCAATTCAAAGAATGTTGTTATTCATTCTGAAAAGTGCAAAGTTGAAATCCCATTGGACATAACAGTAGAGCAATTATCTAAAAAAATTTGTCGTATGACTGAGTAGTATAGGAGGGATGAAATGAACCTCTTTTTTGCGCAGGAATCTCATTAGCGTGCGCAGGAATACATTAACTAGGTGACGTCATAGGCTATTGTCTTGATCTCATGAGTAAAATGCTGTGGTATCTCATTAACTTGCGGTGGAATCTCATTAAGTATATCCAGTTTGACGGGTTTATCAATGATGTCATGTGCTATTTTTAGATGGATGATGTCATGGTTGGTATAACCGGTTTGACAGGTTTTAGTTATTTTCGGAAGATGATGTCATATGTATTCCGGGGTACTATGATGTCATAGTTGTTTTGATTGGTTGACCGGAATTAGAAAGACGCTCATTGGCTGTCTCGTTTGGCGAAGCATTCTGGTTGGTTGCCGTATTTTTTATTGTTTGAACGGCATAAAAGCCTGCTCACTGCCTTCCCGCATACTAATTTGAATTTCCTGCATACTAATTAATTGTCTTCCTCCATATATAATGAAGTGGATAGGTTTACTAATGAGCGTCACTCTACTACAATAGGAACAATAGGCTTGCCTAGACTTGCCCGGGCTCTTTTAACCCTGATTGGATAGTAAATAATCTATTATGTGATTAACATAAAAGCACACTTTCCGTTCAGTATTTCCTTCTCGCAATCGCTTTGCTAAGGAAAAAGTATTACTATCACCAATATTTTTTAAAAGATTGCTCCAAACATGCAAGTCGAATCGAGCTGTAAACTCTTTATTTCAAGTTTGTCTGACATTTTCTCCTTTCTATCTCGAGGAAATGAAAGTCTTGTCATTTTCACGCACGGTTAATCAGTTAATTATGCGAGTTCGCAAGCCTAAAGTTGAATACAAATTAGCTCTACAGGAATGACCCAAGGGAGAGAATCTTGACGTATTATTATAAAACAAATAACTTAACAAGGATCAATTAAAACACGCGACTCATAATTGCTAGCAATAAAAACACAAGAGAGATACCGTTTTAAAAAACTTTATTAAAAAACAATGACAAAAAGAGTCAAATACACAGGAATGGAAATGAATGATAGTTTTTGGTTGTTTTACGGATTATAGTCTTTGAACGGTCGTAATTCGAGTTCAAATATATTTTACGGATTGTTTTTTTAGGGGGTCTTAGTTTTCGTTATTGAGGTCTTTGTTTTCGAAATTACGAAAACTAAGACCCCAAAATTTGTTGTTAAATTCGACCTAAAACTCGGTGGAAAGAATCGGACAGAAGATAATTTGACAGATTAGACCTATTTCGATTACAATTTGACTTCATATTTCGACGGATTTGATTTTAGGGGATCTTACTTTTTGTCTTAGGTCTTAGGTCTTAGGTCTTAGTTTTCGAGGGTCTTAGTTTTCGTAACACCCAGAAGTTTTGAATGTTTACCCAGTACTTTCTGTGTTCATTTTTTTTTTCTTAAAAAAAAAAGAAAAAAAAAAAACAGACATTGGCCGACCAGTAATGCATTGTTGTGCATGACACGCTAGCTTGCAACAGTCCTTCGTTAGTCGTTTTTGTCGCAATGGTTTTTTTTTTATCATAGTTATATACAGCCAAAGTAAACCAAGTAAGTTGACAGAAACGTTAAAGATTACTCGATAACGTTAATGTTATTGTATTAATTAAATTCAATGCTTTGCTTAAATTGACTGCGCACTGATAGTATCGTTATATCGGGAACGATTTTACATTCGGGCAGCTAAATTCTCATCATTATTTCGAAGATCGTTATATTACAGGCAGCCCAAACTCTGTGGGAGTTCGTTGGGCTTTGAATTTATAAGAGAATGTATGAAAATAAACAAAATACGTCCTAAATTCCAATTAAAATGACTTACCTTGTGTTTGTGTTTTGTCATTTACTATCTCTTCGCCTCTAGAGCCATTTGGAAGCCGTTTTATCGACGTTTCAGATTTTGAGTTGTACTAACAGTAAGAAAAATGAGAAGGCTGTGGACCCTGAAGCCGACCGTTCCAGCTCGAAGCTCCATAAATCCCATAAAAATGGTCCAAACTCGCCAAAATTGCCGTCAAAGAATCTGTCGATAATTTGTCTTTCCCTTCTATGCTTCTAGAGTCTCAGATTTCATCACAACCGCTAGCGAAACGCTTGATTTTAAACTTTTTCCATCAGAGTTTTCTTTCTCGGGATGCGTCTGACCGGACTCTTGGACGTGACGTGATTAACGGTCGCTCAAATCTTACGTCACAGCAACAATTTGCCTCCGTCCGGGGGCGGGCACAGTGCATCGCGAGTGTCATCACGTGCTGCAAGAATTGATACATGATGCGTCTGGAGACTAGCTTATTTAACATCAGTATGAAACCTGATGTCACCTCTAATAATTTGTTAAACCGATTCTGTTAATACTTTCAGATTTGATTCCAGCGTTTGTGCGAGCTAGAGGAGACAAGGCACTTTCTGCTTACCAAAGGGCAATCGAGACTGGTGGTAGCACATATGATAAACGTGTCAAGGTTTTGCTCGTAGGGCAAGACCGTGTGGGCAAAACGAGCCTCGGTAAAGCTCTAAGAGGTGAACCTTTTAATGAAGCCGAACTCAGTACCGAGGGAGTGCAAATGATCCCTGCTATCAAAAATGCTGGAACAGGCGCGTGGAGAAATCCATCTTTTCTTGAACACACAACAGTATTTGATCATAAGGTTGCTGCAAAGACTGCTGAGGATTTATTAAGCAATCCTTCGGAGCAGCCAGCAAAGAAAGGACCAAGAACTGAAGCGTCTAACAGATCAGAAAAAACAGATCAGTTATTTGTTCAAGATGGTAAGCGTCCCAAACATTTTCTTTTAATTTATTTCTCTCTCTCTCTCTCTTTCCTCTCTGATAATTATTTCAAAAGAATCCTTGAGCTCGAGAGGCTCTTTCTCAAACGTTCTGACGGCGTTCGGCCCCGGAAAGCTCATTTAGGAGCTCACTGGTTTACGAGAAAGATTTAAATTTTCTTTGAAGAAAAGAACATGTCTTCAATTTGCTTAAATGGGGTAGAAATATCCAGAAAACACACGCGCTCAGCGCTTGTATGGGCAAAAAATCGGGCCGTAGAAAACTGACCGCTTAATACATGGCCGCTTAGGTGCGGATCTATGATGAATACTAATCGATTTCCCAAGCGAGGGAGGAAGGCGCAAGCTTTTAATGGGGTGTAGGGACATGCTCCCCAAGGAAATTTTAAAGTCTAAAGTTTAAAGTCCTCTTTTGTGGGTTTGTGATTCATTGGTGGAAGGAGGGGGGGGGGGGGGGGGG
The DNA here is from genome assembly GCA_022179025.1 of Porites australiensis. Classification (NCBI taxonomy): domain Eukaryota; kingdom Metazoa; phylum Cnidaria; class Anthozoa; order Scleractinia; family Poritidae; genus Porites; species Porites australiensis. The sequence continues at coordinate 557,860 of BOPM01000157.1, read as the reverse complement.
GGGGGGGGTTTTTCTATCAGCCTGGAAATTTAAAAAAAAAAACACTTTTTTTTCCTTACTACTGGTGGCAAGAGTTGTTTTCCTCATCCTAATCCTTCTAATTTTAGGCGGCCGTTGCAAACGCTACTTTTGAAATATAAAGCTGAAACCTAACAGGTTACCTAATTTTAATACGCTCTTTTAGCTCGTGCTAACAAAATTTTTCAAAAGCGAACTGATTTCATGTTTACCGAAAGTTGATCATGTGATCAACTAATGCGAAAGGCCTATTGACTGTTGTCAAAAAAAGTGTTATCCGCTGACCAGTGTCACAGACTGCATCGCGGGCTTACGTGTAAATTCATAGAAGGGACGTGTCTTTTATGTTATCCACTGACCAGTTATTGGTTTTTCATTGATCGCGGGCTCAGGTCAGAATTTCTTATTGACAAAGAAACTCGATTGCATCGCTAGGTTCGTTTCGGTTCAGTAAGCACGACCTCGAATGACCTCTTACGAGCGGATGTTGAAAATTACCTCCGGTGTTTTTTATTGTACAGTCGAACCCCTAATAGTGGCCAACTCTCCAGAACGGCAAGTAATTTTTTGTCCCGGTGGATAATCCACACATTGGCTCTTGTTTAAACCTCTCAACAACAGCCACCTCCCTCAAACGGCAACGACCACAAAAGTGTGTCCCCTACTGTCAAAATAACCTCTCGACAACGGCCAGAAAAATAAGCAACTGATGAAAAAGTCAAGACCGGCCATGAAATGGGATTTGCACGGCGCGTTGATGATTATTTTTTATTTATCTGCTGCAGTAAGCATAAATTGTTTACGCTACTTAAAGCCAATGTTGCCAACCTTGCTCGTTTCGTCATGTTAACATTTTGATTCAAAACATTATTCGAATTTATTTTGTATATTTTATCTCTACATGTTATTTATCATTGGATTACCATCAAGGGATACAGCAAGCATGAGCTTAGCATGATCAACATGTTGTACTCCCTCAAATAATTTGGTCACATTTACACCCCTACCTCCCCATAGCGGCCAACTATCCAGAACAGCTACTTTCTTCAGTCCCCAAGGTGGCCGTTGTGGAGAGGTTCGACTGTATTCATTTTAAGAATAGCGCTAAACAGGCCATATCATATATAACTTATTAACCTCTTCCGTTCGGTTCTTACAGGAAAATCTCAGACCTCGACCTTGGTTAATAAGTAGTATACAACAGTGACATTTCACGCCGGTCACCTACCTCATGTCCTGAGGAGTAAGAAGGATAAATTGCCTTTCTTGTTGTTCTTTGGCCACCTTTAACATCATTTCCATGCTAATTCGCCTGTTTACCATGTCCTACCAAAGACAAAAAAGACATTAAGACATCCTGACAAGTTCGGAGGTTACAGTTTAGTTTTACGTTGTTCATGAAAGAGAGCTCTTTTCTATCACGTCACGTCAAAAATTAGTGCATTTTCCCCTCTTCCCCCATTTTTCCAAACCCACCGAAAGTTGAAAAAAGCGGCCGGTCTCCAGAAAGAGTTTGCCCAATTTGTAAAATAGAAATGGAGGACCAATTCCATTTTCCAAATATATGCCCTGCTTACCAGGAAAAAAGACGTTCGTTACTAGATTATTTGGGAAAACAATACAGGATAAAAATAAGCAGAATGTCACGTAACAAAATATTCATGTTTCTAATAAACCCCGCTAGCGGAAATGCTAAAATACAAAAACTAATAGCAAAACATATATTCGAATGCTTTGAAAAAAGGAAAGGGGATGACGGCAAAAAGTAAATACTCTAGGACTTAATTAATAACTTATTAGCCATATATGGTACGGAATTTTTAGAGCTTCGAGGCGAACAAACATGTTTGAAAAACTGTTCGGCTAACAAGCTGTCACTTGCAATCCGTTTCAATCTTCTTCAAGTTTGTTTTTTTGTGCCTCCTTTTGAATTTGCTGTGTTATTTATACTTTTTTTATGTTTGAACCAGTTTTTTAAGTTCCACCAAGTTTGGAGTCAGTTCCCACTAAAGAAATTTGGATAAATGTTCTGACACAGTTCCTTTAATGTCCTAATAACCGAACCCAACTCCCTATCGTACTAACCATGAAAACGTCAAATTCGTCAAGACATCTAAAAGGTGATTCCATTGCCTCCCACAAAGCCATAATGAACGATACGGTAGAAAAGGATCGCTCGCCACCAGAAAGCGAGCGCGTATCCTTGGCAACACGTTTGGTGCCACTCTCGACGTTCACCTGGAAAAGTTAACACTCACTAGTTATCACAACATCGGCCAGACGTTTCAAGAAAAGTAACATGGCCAGACTTGCCCAATTGAAACAAGATAAATTCTGGCCATTCTCAATGTTACCACGACCGAAAAGTAATCAGAGACGAAAACAAAATCAAACAAAATGTACATACGCAAACTACCCTCATGCACCTCGCCTTAAACCCGAGTCTAACAAATGTTCCCTATATCCTTGAGCGATCAGTGGATGGATGAAGTCTCTGATCTTTCACTCTGTTTACGACTTAAACACTCCGCCAATACTCAGTTCTCTAGTAGAGCAAAGGCCAAAGGAGATACAACTTAACTGATACGATCTCTTGTCGCCCTCGATGAACCCAACTATATTGCCTTTGCTTTCATTTTCCCTAGTGTATAAAATTAATCAAATTTTGTCGAAAGACTTCCATTTTCCCGAAAGAGGCAAAGGTTACATACTGGACAACACAGACTTTGCATCTAGCTAGAAACGGGCAACTGCACGATGCAAACAAAGATCTGCAACAAGGTGGTTTCCCAATTCGAAACCCGAAAAGAGTTTGGTAAAAGCTTCATAGGCAATATGGCAGACAATGCCAATTGCCCCAACAAGCATCTCCGTACGACGTGCAAGTAGGTCCTACAACGATGCTGTACCGAAGCAAGGTTTCTATGTACGCGTGTGAAGGCAAAGGAGTTTCGACCACAACAGCTGAGGTGCTACCCCTCTGAAAGTGGTCTCTACAAAGGCAAAGGTCTGTCTGTAGTTTAACTGCTTACGAGGAAATGCATAGCTCTTGCGAACAGCTTGGACTCCTGTTTCCTTCTTCCAGACTGGCCACAAATGAAAATCTACATGGCTTAGGGTGCCCGTAAGAAAACGGGAAAAAAACTGTGGCGCGACAGAAAAAGGCCTACAATGAGCCATAGAATGGATGGCTGGGAATTTGGCCTTTGTCGTTGCCCGATCTTTGTTGCGGAGACTTTGAAAGTGGACCTAGAGGAAGAAGTTTGTCAAAGTTTCGTTACCACACCAAGAAAGCACCGACGATCCTCACATCTAGCAGGACACCAAGCCAGATTCACCAAAACGTACTACACCCTAGCGATTTTCTGACGCCAACCGAAATGTCGAGTGGGTCTGGCAAACAAAGAAAACCCATAGGTGTCGAGAAACCTTTTACAGCTGGAGGAGGGTCCTGAAAACACCGAAAAACGTGACCCTATCCATTTTGTTGGTGTGCAAATGAAACCTTTCGGATGAGATTGTTTAAGCGAGCAAAGGCTAGCGAGGACACAAGAATTCGGGAAAAGGCAACCACAAGAAACAAACAAATACTCTTGTAAAAAAGAGAGTTGGAAGAGATGCAGGACACGCCGAGTCCGGGAAAAACCGTTTTGGCCGAACAAAAAAATGGAAGAAGGTCGCCCAATTCATGCCTAATGCCCAAAACCTTTGACACTTTCCCAAAAAATCCTTGGATACACACCAGCAAGATACAATCCAATGGCTGTTTTGGAATGAGAAGGCGAGACAGGGTGTGTTTCTGCAACAAGTCACCTCAAAAATTCTAGAGGAAAGCAGATACATTCCAAATGCTGCGCATTTGTCTTTCTTGCCAACCCCTTAAAACAGAACTACAAATGGGAATAGAACCACAAAAAACCTTCTATACAACCGATGGTTCTTGGATCGATTGGAATCCCATTGCCCTAGAAAAGACACCAAACACACCTTTTGGAAAGGCTGAAAAAAATGCTCCAAAAGGTGGATGACCAAAGTCTACTACTCAACGAATATCTCGGAAGCAAAAGAAGGTTCCAAAAGGAGGAATTCGAGAAATGCGAGCCATCACAACCCAAGAAGAAATCGCAAGATTTGCAACGAAGTGGTCTCACAAAAAATCATATCAAGGAATCGATCAAATAATGTTGAATCTTTTACCACTGGACAAGCAAAACAAGCCGAAGACTGATTGCAATGTACCAGATTGGGGGCACTTCCTACAAAAAGAGGCAAGAGGTACACAAAAACAATAGTATCAAAGGCATCCAAGGACCGCTTTTCTGCCGACTAGGCAAAGAAAAGGCAATACCCGCAAAGAAGCTCGGGAATGGCTAAATGCGAGAAATCGAGGTATTCGTTGAGGAGTTGACTTTGGTCTTTTACCTTTTCAATATTCTTTGCACGCTTTCAAAAAGGTTTGGGGTGGGTTTTTATTCCACAGCGATGGGATTCAATTTGATCCGAAAACCATCGGTTGTATAGAAGGTTTTTTGTGGTCATAATCCGATTTGTAGTTCTATTTTGTCGGTTGACAGGAAAGACAGATCACTGCGCGTTTAGAATATATCTTTACTCTCCACTAGAATTTTTGTGAGGTGACTTGTTGCAAAAACACACATTGTCCCTCCCTCTCATTCCAAAACAACCATTGGATCTTACCTTGCTGGTTTGTATTCAAGGATTTTCCATTGGGTGTCTGAAAAGTGTCAAAGGTTTTGGACATTGGGCGTATTTTTATTTTTGTTTGGTCAAAACGGTTTTTCGCAGACGCGACTTGTTCTGTATCTTTTCCCGCTCTCACTTTTTAAAGACTATTTGTTTCTTGTGGTTGCTTTTTTTCGAATTCCTGTGTCCAATCGACCCTTTGCTCACTTTCAAAAATCTCTTTAAAAAGAAGGTTTCATTTGCTCGTCAACAAGGTGGATAGGTCACGTTTTTCGGTGATTTCAAGAACCTCCTTCAGCTGGCACAAAGGTTTCTCGACACCTATGGGTTTTCTTCGATGGCCAGACCCACTCGACATTTCGCTTGGAGGTAGAATATCGCTAGGGTTTAGTGCGTGTTGGTGGATCTGGGTTGGTTTCTTGCTCGATGTGAGTATTGTTGGTACTTTTTTGGTGTAGCGGCGCAGCCTTGACAAAACTTATTCCTCTTGGCTCACTTCTAAAATCTCCGCAATAGAGAAAGGGCAACGAAAAAGGCCAAAATCCCCATACATCCATTCTACAGCTCTTAGGGGGCTTTTTTCTATCTAGACACAATTTTCAATGAGTAGCAATGACACCTTGGATTTTTCATGTTTTCATACCGTCACCCAAGCCATGTAAATTTTGTTTTGCGGCCAGTCTGCAAGAAGGAAGCAGCAGCCCAAGCTGTTTGGTAGAGTTATCTATTGCCTCATAGGAAGTTGCACTACAGACAGACATTTGCCTTGTGTAGACCAACTCCAGAGGGATCGCACCTCGGCTAAATAAATAAATAAATAAATAAAGACCGTTTATTAACCTCATTGCAGTAAATTACACCATATTCTAAAATAGGTCGGAAAATTGTCAAGCACACCCTCAAAATCGAATCACTAGCTACTCCTACTCTCTCAAGAATTCTCAGGGAGTAGAGATGCTTAGAAGCCTTCTTAGAAATGTACTCATTGTGATGGACCCACCTAAGATCATCACTTATAATTACCACAAGACGTTTGTAAGTATTGACCCACTCCACCGTGTTACAACCGATAACAATTGATCTTGAAGAGAAATTATGATTATGCATTTCGGTTGATAGCCTCTCGCCTTCACACACATACATAGAAAACTCGATTCTGGTACAGCCTCGTTCTTACACCTTGGGGTACTCGAATGTCATATGAAGATGCTTGTTGCGGGCAGTTGGCATTGTCTGCCATATGGCCACTGAAGCTTCCCAAACCTCTCCGGGTTTCGAGCTGCGAGACCAATTTGTTGTAGCTTTTTGTTTGCATCGTCCAGATGCAAACATGGTCTCCACTGCTGCCTGTGTTGTCCAGTATGTAACCTTTGCCTTCTTCGGGAACATGGAAGACTTCCTGCGATCCAAATCCTTTTCCCATCATGTGTGTTACAAGCGCTTGTCTATCCAGTGTACCCAAAAAGTCCTTTGGTGGTCAATGTGTACAGCCTGTAGCCTCAAGATTCTAAACGTCTTTTGAACTGTGGCAAAAACTTCCTGTAGTCCATGAATGTCGTTTTCAGAAACATCGAGCTTTGGGACGAAGTAGGTGCGTTCGATGGCATCTTGGTAGAGTTCCAGACATTGGTCTTTGCTCTTTGATCGGCCTGCTTTTCTACTTCTTGTATTCTTTCTCAAATCCATCCTCTTTAGCGCAAGCACTTTATGGACAGTTTTTGGGTCTGGTCTTTTGTTTGTTTGCCGGCTTCCTTTTGCACAATCCGAAATCCTTCCAAAGTCTTTGGGTATGCGAAAATCCAACTGTTTCCTTATTTCTAATATTTTGTCCCTATGCATGAGCCGTATACGTAGATATATCCTCTTTAAAGAACAAGCAGAGCACTCAAGGGTTACAGGTTGGTTTTCCGTTGTGACCGTGCAGGTAGTCCACTCTCCAAATGTCCGTTATAAGCTTGATTTCAAAGGCGTTCTCCAGCAAAATGTGCCTTGCCAATTTTTCTCTCGGTTGGAAGACTCACGCCTGCCTTGTTACTTATTTATATGTAATTGCTGCCTTCGCACCATTATTAAATATTCTTACAGTTAACCAAAATATGCAAGTTATGAATCAGAATTGAACCAACCTGAAGTGCCAGAGATTCATCGTTATGATTGAAGACCATTTTGCCATTGTAACCTCTCTGAGAAAGCATCATTTGGAAAAAGTACTTGGCACGTATAGCAATGTAGTGACGGTAATTGATAAACGCTTTCGCCCTTTCTTCCATTACTACCTTTAAACGCTGCAATTCACAACAAGTATACGTCATTTACCATCTGACCTGGTGTACATTAGTTTGCTCTTTAAAATGAGGAAAAAGTAGGAAGAAATAATCCTTGCCAAAGAAGGGTAATTCAAAATTAAGGCAAGAGAAATACTTACCTTGCTATAACGTTTTAAGTTCTTCAATGAATCCATAATGCTATCATACCGCGTCTTAGCTTCGAAGTATTCCCTTGTGATATCTTCATGTTTCCCTTTGCTAGATAGAGAAATGCAGTTTTCTTTTCGTTATACACTGGATTAAATGCACACTAAAGCCTTTCTTTCTTTGTCTAATTGAGGGCCAGGTTATTTGTGATTTAGTAATATTCTTTCTAAGGTTTTAACAAAACAAAATTGGTTTTCGTAGTGAATTTTTTGTTTGGTCATTATAAGGAGTTAAAAGATCAAGTCCTAACTGTTTCAAAACAGAGTTACGAACTCAGAACAGATCATGCAAAGTCAAGAAGATCTGTAGGACCATCACACAAATAAATCACATGAGCTGATAAGGTTAAACAAACAGTGAACATACTTTTTTTCTTCTGTCTGTATTCGCCTTGTTTTTTGGATGATTTCAGATTCTAAGTTTTTGACAGTTCTCCTGGTGTTTACTCGATCACAAAATTGACAGGCTTGCTCAGTCTTTTCCTACAAAAGGAATAAGGAAACACTTCTTAAACTCATGCTGGAAGCTACTGTAACAGTGAAACTGATCAATGTTGGTAGTGAAGAAATCACACAAGTCTCACCGAAAGTAGCGACTTCAAAAGGGATTTCCCTTCGTGTTAGAAATAACGGAAATTATAGTTATAACAAGCTTTACCAAACTGATCCATGATTTATTTCTTAACGGTTTTGGATCTTTGACATTCCTGTATGTGACTCAAAAGGTTCTTTCTTTCAAAAAGTCGTCCTTTCGTCCGTGAATACCCGCAGCGTAGTTAAACAATTGTTTTGAATATTTATTTAAAAAGTAATAACATGTTATAAGTTTCTTCAAATAAAAAGTGTGGATGTTTTCACAATTGTCGCGATATTATACCTCCTGAAAATGACGACCCTCCGAAAGTAAAGACCCTCGTTAATTTACGGTAAGCAAACGTGTGGTGGCTTGGATCGGGTCTGTTCACGCGGAATGTAGCGTTCCATGGGGTATGTAGAGGTTCCGAAATTTCAAACCGAAATGTTTGCTGAATGGAAAGCGTCCCACTTCCCACTTCCCACTTCCCACTAATCAAGAATAAGAAGATGAGGTTAAGAAGGTGAGGAAGGAGACACTGCTGACTAGAATTTTACATGGCTTGGATGACCTCGCAGGAATGGTGCTCCTATATCCAGCAGGAAAGGTAAAAACAGTGTCTTCAATCATCATACCATGCTAAATACAATGACAAATAAGTTGGTTTTAAAATAGGAAATCTCACCTGAACAAGTCTCTTCATATTCTCATGCTCTTTTTCAGCTTTCTTGATCAAATTCTGCAGCTCCCTCAGACGGTTCTCATAGTGCTTTCTGTGGCCCTTCTGGGTTTCAATCTGAACTTCAATTTCATGTTGTTGGCTCTGTGCTCAATTTAATATTAAAGTAAACCGATATTCAATACCTTGCCTTAAAAGTGGCATTACAACGCATTTAAGCAATATAAACAAGATTTAACTTGTTGCTGTTAAAACAGCAAGAAGAATAGAGATTGAACTTAATGGGGAAAAAAATAAAATGTCCCTTAGTCTTGGCCAAATCATCTCTTTTTATACATAAGACTTGATATTTCCCTTTTCCACTGTAAGGACGAGGCAACGAAAAGATACCAGCAATCATATTTTCTGGTCCTCTCATTAAGGCTCGATACTTTCACACAATGTCTATTAGAGCCGTACGCAGTGTATTTTAAGCAATACGCTGAATATTTCCATCAAATTCTGAAGACTGTATACGATTGGCAATCGCACGACATGTAGTTGTTTGCACAAACGAACACCTATGCAAATCTTTTCACCACCTATTCCACTCTGCCCCCACTCCACCCTGCCCCCACTCCCCCCCCCCCTCCCCAAACACACACCTTTTCAAAACAAAATGAAAAAAAAAAATCCCAAAGAGAATTTTTTTAAAATAAAATGACTCACAAGCGCATGCAGTGAAACGTTTTATCACATTAAGCAGAGCAATAGTGTCCGTTATGAACAGTAATTTTTAAAACAGCAAACATATTATACACAGGAGGTACATGTAGCGTTGCCAAGTGGTTAGAGCTGGGTTTGCAGGAATTCAGAAACTTTCTCTTAACGGACACCTGATGTTGGTGACTGCCGCTTTTCAGTCATTTCACTGTAACTATACACTCTATAAGATGGACGACCTCTCTAAGACGGACAACGGACACTTTTGAAACCCGTCAACGAACAATTGGGAAGTGCTTTATGTAGTGAAAAATACTTCACAACGGAAATTCGGAAATGTACGTGCTTTACACGAGAGTAAATTGCGAAATGTTTGATATTTGTAGTCTTGTTCCAGTTCGCAGAGTGCATACTGTTACGCCATTTAGACCACGAAGCCGTGGACGTGTGCTTCTAATGAACGTTTGATTGCACAATGAGAAAATACAAAAAAATACAATGTTCTAGTTTTAGTTATTTTGTACAAGTTAAAAAGACGTGTATTCATTGTGAATGAGTTCAGCTTTAAAATTACTAGTGTTTCGTTACTTCGACTCTCTATAAGCCAGACACCTCTCTAAAGGCTGGTTTTCACCAGCGACGGAGTCGGAGTCGGAGTCGTAATGAGAAGCGTAGAGCTAATGATCTAGTGAAAACAGAGTTCCCATTCCGCTTACGACTCCGTCGCTTACGTTCCGCTTATGATCAAGTGAAAACCAGATTCTCGGAGTCGGAAGCAGAAGCAGAGGAACCAAACCAATCACGAAGGGTGGGAACGTGCATTGTGATTGGTTTATCCTTCCGCTTCTGCTTCCGACTCCGACAATCTGGTTTTCACTAGATCATATGCGTAACGTAAGCGACGGAGTCGGAAGAAATGGAAACGTTCTAATTCTTATCACTCCGATAGCGTCGCGCTTATGACTCCAATTTTTGATTTTCACCAGGTCATAAGCGTTCTTACGACTCCGCTTAAGACTCCGACTCCGACTCCGACTCCGTCGCAAGTGAAAACCAGTCTTAAGACGGACAGTCAGGGCCGGTCCCAAAGGGTTTTTTCATCTAAGAGAGTTGACTGTTGTTTCAATTCTATACCGTAAAATTCCGAAAATAAGCCCCTCCAAATATAAGCCCCCCAAACCGGTAACACAAAAAACCCTCCGTCAAATCGCCCCTCCAAATATAAGCCCCCCCCCCCCCCCGGGGGGCTTGTACTTGGACGATTTCCCTCAAATACAAAGTAAAACAAAGCAAAAACGGTAAATTTACTTCCAACTATAAGGCCAGCCAAATCGATTTTGAAACGCAAGTTTCCCTCCGTAGATAAGCCCCTCCGAAAATAAGCCTCTCTAAAAATAAGCCCCTCAAAAGGGGCCTTTGAAAAATGTAAGCCCCGGGGCTTATTTTCGGAATTTTACGGTATCTTCATTGCTACCGTTAGTTTTTGACATACCCTAAAGGGATCTGCCTTTTCCAGCAGACTCTGGATCTTTTCCTTAAGTTGCTGATCCTTGAGTTGCTGCTTGCTTAATTCATTCTGTGCCTTCTCTAACTCCTCCTCGAATACGACACTCTGTAGACATTTATAAATACAACAACTCTCAGCAATTCTAACAAACGTCAAAATTTCAGGTCGGACTTTCAAGGCTTCCAAAATCTGTACCTGTTGTTCTAGATCTTCGAGCTGCTGGGTGTAGTGTTCAACTTCTTCCTCCTGAAAGAAACATGTTAAATACTTGGAAAGTGTTTGAATCAGTGCAGAGAAACCTAGCGCCTTACCATAGACCTTGTCACGGTTTTCGACGCCATCTTGACGAGTGGGCAAACGTGTGAGAGATTACAGTGTTTTTATGAGAATCTAATGTCGAATAATTTCCGTAGAACGGCTGTTTTGAAAAAAATATGAATTGTAAACTAAAGCCTCGCTCCTAAGGATTCTACTGAAAAAAAAATTGAGGGCCTTACCAGCGCTAGAAGACCTAAAACCACTTTTTTAAATTTTCTACACATTTGTCTGTAAGAAAGTCCCGGGAGAAATTGCAGACAAATATATGGAAAATCTAAAGCAAGCCTCAGGAAAAATTTAAGGTACGCCCCCCAAAATTTTTACAACCCTCCTTTGCTTTGTAGCTTTAGTTTACAAATGATATTTTTTTCAGAACAGCCATTGTACGGAAATTATTCGACATTTAGATTCTCATACAAACGCTGTAATTTCTCACTCGTTTGCCTACTCGTCAAGATGGCGTCGAAAACTGTGACAAGGTCTATTCACATAAAACGCTGGTTAGGCGAGAAGGCAAAACTGCGTGCACAAAGGACTGAACGCGACTTCGGGTGATCAATTTACCACAATAATTGTGGTAAATTGACCAACTATTTGTCAATTAGGTTTTTGAATCAGTGCGTGCCTTCATCATTGATGTCGCATTGTCTTTGCTAAATCCGCCTAAAATGTTGCCAACAATACGTTTACTACGTGTCATTTTTTCCACTTCAAAGTAAGAAAATAAAGAAATAAATTTAACAAACGATTAAAGTTTTTGTTGAGTTTTGTGTAGGCACTCAAAGCAATTAAACGGTACTAAGTTAAAAAGAAAAGCTTGAAGTCTACCATGAGTTTGAACCCACCAATGTTGTGACGTCTGGAAGGTCTTCTTCTTCAAAATTCTCGAGCTCCGTTATTTCCTACAATGGAATTTCTGTCACCTCAGAACTTTCCCAATATGATAGCTTACATGAAAGGGGCGCAAAACAGTGCCAGGCATAATCGCTCGTTTAAAACATTACCGCCTCAACCATCCCTGTGAAATCCACCTCCCTTGCACCACTTGTGATGTCAAGAGTTTTGACA
>BOPM01000157.1:538317-540817 GCA_022179025.1 Porites australiensis | reverse complement strand
GGAGAAATAGTGGCTTGGAATGGCCGTAGCGAAATTAAAACAAACAACTTTATTGCTCTGCAATGGCCCTGTATATAACATGAACGGGACTATTTCCTTCATTGGGTTGGAAATCTTCCACCTAGTAGACGCGCGCTTAGTGGTCGTGTAGTTGCAATCGCCATTCTAATCTGAGCGAGCAAATTCTCCAGCGCGCACAGAAAAAGCTGTCTAAAAATAGCACACTCATGAAAGACGTATCTCAAGGCCCATTATCATTGATCAAATCTCTAGGATATTCTTTACTTCTGACTACATGGAATGGACCATTCCCCCTATGACACTTGCCCGCAGGGAATCACAATAGTTGTATTCACCGCGCCCATGACATCTTGAAGACTTGGCGCGACGGTGCATACAACGTTGCATTCCTCGCTGGCTCCCTGGCTCGTTGGCTCGCAGTTTAACCTGTTACAAAGCCATTAATTTTTCACATATTTCTTATTTTTATATACGTACATTCCGTCTTTTAGGATTTGGGGCGATATTCCGCCATTCCGGGTTATAGGGACGCCAACATTGGGCGCACATAAATTTTTGTACCCACAAGACAACCTTGTAGTGAATACATGGCAGTAATCATCCTACCAGCGAATCCAGAGCGTACCAAGCAAAATTTTCATTTAAGGTGCATAATGTGCCCTTGATTGTGCCTCCCACATCTTATTATTAGCTATAATTATGCCTTACACCTAAGCAACTGGCGAAGGATCCAGTAGTTTGGTTCGGAAACCAGTCTTACAGTCATAACTGAGCTGAGCAAAGAGGACCTTTTAGAACTTAACCACGGCACACTTACAATAATATGGTACCAAATAGGTCAGTGTCACTTTGCCTACACCACGGAACGCTTGGTTCCGTACTGAAAACTAGGCAGTCTTTTGCCTCGAACAACCACATTCTCAAACAGCTACCAATTGCAGCTTTATAAAAGGAACGTTTTCTACAGGAGATTGTATTCCTTGTTCAAGAATATCCTTCAATGAAACGACAATTGTAAGAAATTTCTATCCTAGTAAATTTCAGTCTTGCAGGGTTATGGAAATTGGAAAATCCCAAGAATTTTCCGAGTTTCAAAGAGCAATATCAACCTTGGACAATAACGTTAAAACCTGCCGGGAATTTATGAGACCCTAGAGAAAAACAACAGCATACCTGATCAATAAGACAGTTAGTTACAACAGGATTGTCAATTAACAGCATGTCAAGCACAGTTGGAAACTCGCACCTCGGCTTCTACAAACAAAGTACAAAGATTAAACACATAAATATTTATAAGTGGACTTTCTACAAAAGATTAACACAGAATTGTTATTATTACAAAAGTGGTGCTTACATTGCCTGACACATCATGAACTTCATTCTGGAGAAGAAATCAAAAGTTCATCAATTACTGGTGTCCTAAACAATAAAATTTGAAAATAAATGGACAGGCTTGCAAGAAAATTTCCTTTCAGAAAGGACATAGCTATGTTCGTTGACCAGGTCGCAATTTTAGTGGGACAAACCATAAAAGTTGTGGCACACGCTAAACTATAGCGACAAAATGACAATCTTAAGTATTTTAAAATTAAAATTTTGATCCATCCGGTCATTACGTCCAAACACAGGTTGGAGTTTTATGGATATGGGAAAATCTTAGACATTTCTGATGACTGAATATTATTTGCAGCTCTGGGCCCAATTATTCGAACGCCGGTTAGCGCTAACCTGGGGTTAAATTTTAACCCGGGTTTCTTAATCCTTTTATCAAAAGCTCTCTCTCGGATAATTTTCTCCATTCTTTTTAGAGCATCCAATCATCAAATTGTAGGCAAAGAGAATTAAACTGGATTTGCCTATCAAGCTCTCATATCTGAGTTCAAATTTCGCACTGACCCTGGGTTATGATATCTTAAGCCACCTTCGAACAACCCAGCCCTGGTGTATAGTGTACATTTGACTTAGCTAGTGAAAACTTGGAATAAAGGAGGTCCCTATAATTGATTAACAACCACTTTAGCAATAAGTCTGTGTTTTCAATGAGTCAAAGAATGCATAGCAACTTTGACAGTTTGTTGTCCCTAGTCTACAATTGACAATATCTGTCTCTCCTCACACCAGGCCTCGGCTGTTCAAAAAAAGCCAAACAAAGCAGTCATCTTGAAATTTGTTTAGAAACACAAGGGCACTGCAAGGAGCTTATATGTTTTTCTAAAATCACATTTTAAGCAGTGTCAAAAAGGAGAACTCGGTCAACCGAGATGCGCGGAACAAAAACAAAACTCTTCTCAATGCAAACTGAGTGGAAGAACTTCAGTCACCTAAAACGACAGCACATCTTCCGAAATCAATTAATTCCAAACACTGAAAATCAGAAGAAGACTTTGATTTGGAGAAAGCAGCTGCCAATTGGGCGAGGGGAGGGGGGGGGGGGGGAAAAGGTTATCTTGCCCACCAAATGAACAACAAAAATTAGGTT
>BOPM01000157.1:509963-531942 GCA_022179025.1 Porites australiensis | reverse complement strand
TAGAACATGCATTTACTGTTTTGAGAAGAAAAGGTGCGTCACGTTAGCCTGTGACAATCAAAATCAGCCTCCACTAGTAAACCATACTCCTACAACACGTCAATAGGAAATACAAAATTCAATGTTTGGGACACCCGTAGACGGCTTTTTCCCCGACTTTTTAAGGGCTCAAAACATGGTTCGAGTTATCGAGGGTAAAATTATATAGAAAATGACCTGAAGGGAAACGAAAATTTGTTCGAGTTAGCGGGAGTTCTAGTTATCGAGGGTTCGAGTTACCGAGGGTAAAATTACAGTGAATGTATGACGGAAATCCAGGGGAAATTGATTTTGGTTTGAGTTAGTGCAAGATTTGAGTTTTCGGGAGTCGACTGTACAGGACTCTTGTCTGACAACAGCTGCATTAAGAATTGTGATCTTGTTACTCCAGCTCAGCTCACCTGAATGTTAAACTGGTCTAAAATGTGATTAAGCTCATCTTTTTTTTGAGATACCACTTTTCCTGCAGCAAGATAATTCAATAGATTAGCTAAAATTAATTATTCATGATTATCAATAATGTAACATTTGACAAGGAGACAAAGTACATTGAGAATCAAACTGCGATAAAACCATTTTAACCTGATCTTTATGTTGTTGTACAGCATCATGGAACTGTATGACACATTTTCTTAATGTTTACACTGTGCACTGAAAACATTTTTCTTGAATGATAGAAAACTCACTTAAAGATTTACTTACACTCACTTTGAAACACAAAAGTAAACCTACTTACATGTAAGTACAAGGTACACTGTATATGAAAATTAAGAAAATTTAAGGAAGGAAAAACAAAAGTGTTCCCAATGAATTTCCAAATCATCATCAATATTAAGGTACTTTGTCACCAATGGTCATAACTCCGTTAAAATTAAGTAACAGTATCATTATTCATTAAAACTATTTCACCATTTCTGATTGGCTAAAATCCCTCGCATAATTCATCATAACCAACTATAGTCAACCAAATGTGGAAGAATTTTGCGATATGTGGAAAAAAAAACGTCCAAAGTGCAGCAAATTGCCAGACTATTGAACCATTAACTGAGAAGACCTGGGGAAGAGGTAGAGTTGTTTTGGTAGTGAGTACAAAATGGCAGAACATTTGACTTATTTCAAGAATAAGAAATAGGTGAACTAGCTAAAAACAATGCAATAACAGCAAGAAGACGACCAAACAGATGACATCTGCTATTTGGAGAATAATGCGGAGCTGAACAACCCTTTAACTCATAAACTTGCCGATTAACATGCACTATCAAAAATGAAATTAACATCCATTGAGGTAAGCATGTTTTAGCTTGTTTTTAAACTAGGAATTAATTTGAATGAACAATAAAACAATTATTTAATTCAGCTTTCATATTATCTGAAAAATTATCTCAGCCTCATTCATTGTAAATTATTTTTTTTAGAACCCATCGTTATGGAAGGCATAGGGAAGTCTCATTCATTGGAAATGACATTTTCAACAAAATTGATATTCAAGAGGCATTAATAATTTTATTACAGAGTGGATGTTGTTAAGGTCATTTACAGTAACCACACCTCTGATTAACCAAAAGAAAGAAAGAAAAGAAAATGAACAATATCCAAGTTACCATCTTTTGCCTTCAGCTTGTAAGATCCACTGCCGTCACTACTTATCCTTCTTTCCACAGTTATACAATCTCCATACTCTTTAGGCTTGTAAGCATCTTGGCCTCGGTTTCGTAATTTGATTGAAACCTGGGCATAACTAGCAAGCAAAAAACGACCAAATTAAATAACTCTCTATTGTAAATTCCCTTTGACTCACAGGTAGCTAATAAGTAGCACTGATACCTATTAATACTGTACTAATAAAAATTATTAACAGTGCAGGGTTGTCACTAAGATTTCAAGTTGCCGGGTAAATACAACAAATAGGCAGGAGATCAAACGGCTAGGGATTTCTTTTGGTTCTATTTTTCGTCTATTTTCCAATAAAAGTAGCCGGGAGCCACTCCCTTAGTAGCCAGGGAAATCCCCGGCCCCGGGCTCTTAATGACAACCCTGCACTGAAATGTAAAAATTATCTTAGGCTGTCTAGTTATTGTACAACTCTAAGATGTCACCATGGCCAATTCAATCAGAGACTGAAAAGTTTTCTTAGTCTAGAGACACTGCTACTGCCAAGTACTTTTCAGAAGGAAAGCAACAATACATTGTATCATTGGGATGTGTAAAGAGCAAATTGATAAGGCTCTGAAAGACATGTCTGTTGAAGCAGAGCGCTGCAGCTGCACCTTGCAAAAGACAGCTGTTCTCGCCTCCACATATATCTTGCAAAAACTTTTAATCTGCTAAGCTTAGTGAACTGGCAGTACTCCCTTTAGTGGATTTCCATATCCAGTACAGCAAACATGCACACAAACTGTGATATTTGAACATAGTAATAATAATAATGCTAATAATAATAATAATAATAATAATAATAATAGTAATAATAGATCATTGGGAAGTGTGACAAACAACTAGGATAAGTGGATGGAAAAGTTGGACATACATGTAAGAATTTGTTGTATTTCATTACTCCAAAAACACTACAGCAAGGATTTTAAGGAAAGTTTTAGAGTAAGGAGATGACCTCTAAGGGGCCTTTGGTCATGGTTTATGACTCACTCCCTTAGCAAATAAATTGGTATAAGATCAGCCAGTGCACAAAATATGCAAATGACCGGATGTTGAATTTTTCGCTCATACGGAGTGTGTTTTGCTGCGGTGCTGGCTGAGAATACCCAGAAAATACCAGAGAACAGGAGAGGATCACAATAAAAATAACAATAATAACAGGGATGATAGTTTTGGATCTACATATATTGCTAATGTCTATAAACCTGCACTTGTCCTTGACAAATCCCTTGAGAGAACTTCCTCTGTTTGTTGTGGCAGCCTTTCCTCCTAAGCCCACCACCAATGCAGTCATTATTGCACTTTTTCCACCTAGAGTGAATACAATCATTGAGCTTGAGATGGACAAGGCCATAACTGATAACCAAGTAAAACTGGCCTAACAAACTAAAAACTAGGAAAATGTATTCTTGTCCCTGAGAGATTTACAGTTGTACCATCAAGAACTCAATTAGGAGATTTCCATGTGTCGATCACTAACATTATTGGCTAGGTTATTTTGTAAAAAACCAAGTGGCCACCAGACACCACATGACTCTCAAGTTAAGACAAGTTAGTGATTAGGGTTATTATAGAGTGAATCAACTTCCAGTTCAATTTGCTCTCACTCAGTTTCCTAACCCTCACCACCAAGAAACGTTTGGCAATCAACAGTGTTTGAAATTTTGCAGCATAACCCAGCTACTACAGGTATAGCATGAAAAAAGATATCTGTGAACACTGCGGGAGGGACGGTAGCTTTATACGATTATTAAAACCGTTTACATTATGTCCAACTTCAGTAGGCAGTGGTTGAATAAAATTTAAAAAAAATCTATGGCCCAACCTCAGTAGGCAGACACCTCCCATAAACAGAAACTTACATATAGCAATGGTCTCAACCTCATGAATCCTACCCATCAAGAGACCCTGGTTGGGTCTGGTCACAAGTCTCCCAGAATCTGGGAGTCGGAGATTAAGAACAAGCAATTAAGGGGAGGGGTGGATAAGTGTGAGATTTGTCTCTACAAAGTGTAGATGGGTCAGCAGAAACTGTGTACCTGACCTTGTCTAAAAGGTAATGTGTTATAGTTCCCAGACTAGCCAAGACAAACCCTTAAATGCCAAATCCTTTGACAGCAAAAACGTAACTTCCTGCTGGTTGTTTATCAGATGTTGCAAAGGAAATCGCAGATTCACCACTTTTGCGGTCAAAAATATTTCAGGCAGTTGAATTCATACCGAAACGCACTAGATTTGATTTGCCATATTTATGTTGTGGAGGCCACTTTAGAAAGCAAATGTATGTATTTTCAAGACTGCGATTATGCAGTTCAAAGGGGTACCGAAGAGATGGATCAACGTGTCTGTTACAGAAGGTCAGTCTATACAGTTTTATAAATATATTTCTTTATCTAGGTACTGTCTATGGAGCAATGCTTTTGTAGCTCCCTTAAAAGATTGCCTGAGAAAATCCATCTATGAAATAGACACGTACATGCACAATACCATACACACTACAACACTATACTCTCTAAATAAAAGGCCCAGTTATCTACATGACTCACTTCCATTTCTTCCAATAATAAAGTTAACATTTGCACCCAGATTGACTTCCAGCATGGTGTGGCACATAAAATTCACCAGGGTTATCTTCTCAATGATCCCAACTTCTGCTTCAGACTGCACAAAAAGTAGAACACTGGAATTAGTTTTCATAGAATGAAGAATTACTAAGCCATGAAAGCCACAGGTTCCTAGGGAAAGCTACCTTGGCCTTCAGCCTCCTTCATCGACAAAATATTCTTAATTCATATCATACTCAGCCTCATCCAATGCTACATGTAAATTTACGCTTGACGTCTGCTTGAACCTATCTGAGCATTGCTAGCAAAAACCAGGGGTGCTTTCCAGCCATAGAAGCCCATTTGTGACCACCACGTTGTTGGAGACTGTGTTAAACTCACAAGCAATTTTTTAGCCTGCGTAGCAAGCGTTTCCGTGCTGTTTCGGAGCAAAGAAAGACCAAGGAACGAGATTCTCGGTTTTGGCCGCACGAGAAATGAAACGAGAGCCAATTTTTTGCGCGGTCCTTGCTCGGAAACAGCACGGAAACGCTTGCTACGCAGGCTAGCAATTTTTTGGAAAATTCATTTTTTTTGGTTGATCTGCCATTATGAAATTCTTCCTTTTTGTTTTTGCCCGCAAGAAACGAAAAGGTTACAACAACAACAACATTTATTATTTATAGTGCACCTTTTCAATATAAATGATCAAAAGTGCATTACAATTAAAATTTAAAAAACAATAAATTTTAAAAACTATTAACTAGTCTTATGTAAAAATCCTCCCAGCATTCATGCCTCGGATGTGCAGATGTCATTTTGAACGATAAGAAACGAAATAAAGACAAAACTGTGACTGCCCATAAGTAACACTCACCGGCAAACATTGAAAATGGCAGGAAAAGATCCCTTACTGTGCAAATGGAACAGGTCCTCTTCCATTTGCAACAGAAAGTCCTACCGGTTGGAATAGAAAATGTGAAATACCTTGGAAGCTCTTCCCTTTGTCCTGGAAAATTTCCGGTCAACCTGAGGGTTCACTTTGCAATTAACCGGTCAAACAGGAAATTTTGCCTAAATGGAGGGGCCAGGTTTTAAGAACTACCGTAAAATTCCAAAAATAAGCCCCTCCATATATAAGCCCCTCAATCCAATAACGCAAAAAAACAAAGCAAAAACAATAAATTTACTTCCAACTATAAGGCTAGCCCAATCGATTTTGAAACGCAAATTTCCCTCCGTAGATAAGCCCCTCCGAATATAAGCCCCTCCAAAAAAAAGTCCCTCAAAAAGGGCCTTTGAAAAATAAAAGCCCCAGGGCTTATTTTTGGAATTTTACGGTATTTTACTGTCGGTAATAAAGAACATACATGCTTTCTACTGTTGATCCAAGCAGTATCAAAGATATCACATATCACAAACAAATCAAATAATAATTATTGAACTTGACAGAAACCTTCTCTTAACTAAGAAACTACTCTACAAAATGTGAACAGTTCTAATTCTTTTCCAATCGTGTTATCTGCAAAGCGCATATCCCATCACGGCGGATACGAAAGATAAGTGCCCAAAATTTCCCATCTGGACTGCGATAATGTACTTTTTTTTTCTTTTCCAAAACGCAACATTGAGTTTTACATGAGCTTTATCATACTGTAACGACAAGCACAGATCTTGAATGGATAACGATCATTAGTCGATGCGAAGAAATTACCTTCCCACTGAATACTCCTCTTAGCTTTTAAGTCTTTTAAGGAACTGCAAGCCTGATGTACATTCTGACGGAACTCTAGTACTGGAGTGAACGAAGGTGAGGCAGGTTCAGGGGAGGAGCACAAACGCTCAAGTTACTTACCGCTGTCGACACGACAAAATCTGGAGCTTGCGAACAATCGAGTTCTTCGTTTTCATCCATATCCTCCGTCTCATCATGATCTTCAACCGATGAAACTCTCTTTTTCTTGGGCCGTGAGGATTCACGATCGTCCTGCATTTCGATATCTTCTTGCTCATCCTCGCTATCTGATTGCAACCTTCGCTTTCTCGCCATTACGCTTCACTCGTCGTCTTTAAATACACAAATAAAACCGAAACTTGTTAAATTGAAACGTTGTAAAAATTTGTACGCGTTAAATACAGATCTTTCAGGTAAAATTATAACGATTTCTGTCTCAAAATAAGAGTAAAATGCAAGTTAAAAGCCACATAAGCATTCGCGCGAAAAGACACATTCAAAATGGCGCCAAAGCAACGCGCACGTGACTATGTTGTCATGTGGCCCCATTGCTTCACGGGAAAATTCGACCGAGGGCCCAAGCGAGAGAAAGAACTCTCACAACGCCTGGTCACTTTTTTTTGTTTGTTTGATGACGGGCTAGGTGTTCTCCTAGCCATGGACCGCTTTTGATTCAACTGACTCCGCAGTAGACGAGCAGAGAACAAAATAAAAAAATGTTCTCCTTTGGTATCAGTAGTCCGCGAAAGAGGAAAGCGCAGTGTAGTGAGGACAGAAGGAGGCTACTCGATTGTGTCGAGCCTTAGAATGACTGGAGAAGGAAAAGGAGCCGAAAATAGGTTCGGGCACTGTTATCAGTCCAGGGAGAGGTTTCCTTGGATAAATTCTAATGCATCAGTCAATTAAGCTGCACCCGTGCACCACCCCCTAACTCCAAGGATAACTCCCCGAGCATGAGCTTTTTTTTTTTCGTTGGATGGCAAATTCCAGGGACGGGGAAACTTTAAGCTTCCAAACCCTTGGGAAGTGTGGGTGACGCAGTGTAGCCTGTGTACAGACCCCCCCGGGCCCCCCTCTTCTCGCAGGAGTCTACCTGCAAAACTCGACTGTTGGCCGTTCCTGTCTAGCTCATGCAGGAGAGCTTAGTTCGAGACGAGTTTTCAGTGAAAACGGGACCCACAAAACAGAAGATATCCCACAATTTAGCATGTTATAAGAAGGACACAAAAGCAGTGCGACAGATGCTGGCCCCCGATTGGGCACAAAAATATTTTTTGGGCCCAATCAGAGACAAGCCTTCGAATGAGTCGTGGCCGAAATGGTTCGATAAGAGTAGCATCTCTCACCCGTTCTTGAAAACTTTCGCCGCCTTTTTAACCAGACCAGATTGACCGCCCCTGGGTATCTGAGGATGCGGATGTGGTATAGTTTTATGTTACAGCCCCGTGATGTACGGAAAAACTCTTCCATTTTGTGACGGTGCTAATCCTCCTGAACTTAAGTGATTGGAGCGGGAAACGAGATTTAGAGATCAGGGAGGGGGAGGTTCTTAACTCTGACTGTTCGACAAGGTCCCTGAACAATATTCTTCCCTTGCCCAGAGTCACCTCCCAACGGATAGCCGATGATAGGTGCATGTAATTATATAAGGTGGTGGACAAAACACTGAGGCCCCAGTCCATGGACCAGCAGCCCATAGACTACCCATATGGACTTCCCCGAATTGGGCTACGCCGCTGAAGTTTAGAGGTTAGGGTTAGGAAACTGAGTGCATCATAGCCTGCGTAGCAAGCGTTTCTGTGCGGTTTAGGTGAAAAGAACAAGGAACAAAAGTCAAAGACCGCTAGAAAAGTGGAGCAAGTAAAAGAGCGGGGAGGGGATGGGGAAGAAAGGAAGGAAACCCTTGCAGACCATGAAACCCCGGGATTTTGAAAACCACCCACTTGGCCTGTCATGCCTGAGTTCGCTCACCGACATTTGATGCTGTCATCAACTGTCATAATTGACCAATAAAATGTTTGGCCTTCCGAGGAGCGGAAATGAACTTCAGAGGGCGCGTTTGTGAAACCAAAATATTTTTTTTTTGTCTTGGAACGCATGGACGGCGATTTCCGGGAAATCCAGTTGGAAAGTAAATGGAACACGACTATTTGGGTCTTCCCAACGGAAAATTTCCGGAAGCAACAGAACATCTGAAAAGGTAGTCCCGTTTTTCCGGATGGAATATTCCAAACGGAAATTCGTGTTCCATTTCTTCAAAGCTCTTTAAAGCCATCTTTGATACCAGTTTCAGGCCTTCACGGCCGTTTTCCGGTAAATGGAACTGATTTCTAATATATAGATTTAGCCACAGCTAAAAGCGAAGCTCCCATTGATATTTTTATAACTTAATCAAACAATAATTTTGTATTCCACAAATCAGTTAACTTAGGGGCACATTCATGTGACTTTTGAGGGAAAAGCTAAGTGATTTTGGAGTGAAACAAATCTTGTATCGAGTTGATATAGCCCTATATGTACACCCAAAAAATAGTCTTCGGTCACATTTAAGAGCACTAATGGCTCTTGATCACTGTAGATAAGGCGTGGAAAACAAATTCTTGGAAAACAAATCAGACCGAATTTTTTCGTTCGACAATTGTACAAATTCTTGCCAATAAATCTGGGTGCGTGCAAACCAATCTTTCATTATTTTTTATAGACCATATCCGAGGAGAAAGAGTACTATGAGGCGCTGTTTTTATCATACAGACCTCGTACAAAATGCAGTATTTCACAATCTTTCAAGACAAATTGCATTCATTCAATATTCAGGGTCCGTGCACGGTTCGGCCAACCCTTTTTTTAAATTTTCTGTTCCATGTTGAGCAAACAGAAAGATATGAAATTGACATCTTTTTCGATTAATTCGTTTATAATGTTACAAGTGTCTAAATTGCTTTTGCTTTAAAAGCACCGTTTTTATTGAAATTTTATAATATGACGGCGCCAAATAATTTTTGCACTTAAAAATAATGGTAAAATCTCAAAAAATTGCCAAAATTTCAGAAGTCCTTGTTTCTTTTCTTGAATCCGTAAATCTTATCTCTCCATAACAAAAATTACTCAATATCTTGTTTTTACTGTTTTATGCTATCTTTTTCCAAAAAAAGATAAACAAAATTTGACTTCCGTTTTATCGTTTTTTGTTTTTTCGAAAGAAGATACTCAATGGGTCGACACCTGAGCCCGCGATACGGCCAGGTGATACTGGTCAGCGGATACCCTGTTTTGACAGCTGTCAATTGATGACAACATTGATGTGCAATCAGCTTTCCCCTGGACTCCCAAAGTAGCTAGAAAGTGTGAGAGTAAACATTGGTATGCCTGTGGTGCGGACGGACGGTCGCTCGGTCGCTAGGTCGGTCGGTCACGTGATTACCAAATTTTCTGGGATGGTTAGATTTATTTACCCATGGTGCTCCGCAGGCGCGCTTCGCGCTCGGAGCTCCGCTACAAATGGTAAACGCGATTCCGGGACGAAATTTACCAGTCCTGAACCAGGGGCGGATCTAGTGTGAGATGACCTGCGGTTTCCTAATACAACTGGTATTCTGCAAAAAAAAAAATGTGGTTTATTGGTCGGTTGAAGCCGAGCAAGAGACGAGGGCACCCCCTCCTAAAAAAAACCTGGATCCGCCCAAGTGAACTTTGCGAACTATTTACCCAAACCGTGAACCGACCGGTTTGCCCGTGTAAATGATAAACAACCAGTGTTCTGTTCACCACCTCTAGTTTCGGTTGACTTAGTATAGAAAACAACACGACTTGAAATGTCCACACTCAACAGAAATGGCGCTAAAATCCCTGGAAATAAAATATGAGACCGCATCGAACATTGCATCATGGGAAGACTCGAACGCCTGGTGAAAATTCGACAATCGTTAGCGTAAAAGCGCAAAATTTCCTTTCTTTCTTACATTTTTGTTATTTTAATGGTTTGATTTTATCAAGAATACAACAGCAAACAATAATGGAAGGGGATATTTGGGCGAATTTCGGCTCTGTGGCCACAAATAGTCAGGTAAAAATTTTTTTCTAACTTACGAGGTTCAGCAACTTCTACATTTTCTGTATAGTAAGTTGAAATTAGCAAGGTAAGCTTAAATAGTACCAAAAGTCACAGAAATATGAAATGAAATCATGTTTATTGGCTAACCGAGCATAGCTTTAACGACTATAGTCGTTTTAGGCTATGATTTTGTCCCAATGCCAATGTACCAAAGACAAACATCTTAAGAAACACATGGACATCTTAATACAAAGATAATATAATCTTGACAAAATAGAGAAGTCTTATCTGAACAAGCAGTAACCGATGGTTAGGAAATGCAGTTTACCTTAGGGATGCAATTGATGAGAATTGCTTTCATATGTGTATGTTAATCAAAATTAAAGAGCTATTTATCTGGTTCCAGAGACAATAAATGGAATTGTGGCGGGTTATAAATGTGGAATTGTGGATAACACAGTAAATAAGACTCATTAAATAATTATGATATTACTTCACTAGTCTCACTCTGCTTGATCATGTAGATAGCTTTGGATTATTATGGTTATTTTACACTCAAACGTCTCTGTTTCAGAATGCCAGCATTGATGATGATGATGACTGGGCTGATTTTGGTGGTTTTGAGGTAAAGCACCCTCTCTCTAAGAGTCAAATAATTTATGCCATAGATCAGAATAAGACTGTATTGTTGCAGGAGTTCTGACCCCTTCCCCTATGTAACGAATGACTGTTTTTTTTTTTAAAAAAAAACTCAACTGGTTGGGCACCAGGCTTCAGATCAACAGACCCTGGACCTTTAATTCCTTGATGGACCAAACCCCAGAGTCAAAGTAACTGAGGAGAAGGTGCTCCCATTTTTCTTATGTCCAAATAGTTTGACCATCTATATTGTCTCAAATTAGGATGAAAAACTTGTAGGCCCCATCTTACAATGCTTTCACTTAATCTGAACCACAAGGAGCAGAACAAAAAGCAAGCTAAAGGTATAGCAGAACTTTTGGATCAGTCACTTGGGTGCTTGACGTAAAATACTGTAAAGTTCCAAACAAAAGCGCCTGCAGGGCTTATATTTTTCAAAGGCCCTTTTGGAGTGGCTTATATTCAAAGGGGTGCTTTAATGGAGGGTATTTTGCATTGTGAGTTTCGGGGGGCTACATGCAAGGGCTTATTTTTGGAACTTTTTGGTAATTAATTGTTATTTCATCATAGCAGTTACCCCGGAAAAATCTCCTAAGGATTATTCACACTTAAAGTTCAGCTTCCCTCCCTGATAACTTGAAAATTAAGTTGGTGACCCCAGATATTAATTTTTATGAAGCTGATTTTTTGCAAAAGTGGAAAATGGGACATCTGTGCACTGCAAATTTCCTTTTGTATTTTTTTTCATTACTATTATTTCTCTCCGACGTCTCTTCTCAACTCTAATAAAACATTTAGTTACCCCCTCTTTTTATTGCTCTAACTGGAGTTTTTTGTCTTGAAAAATGCTTTAATTGAGATTTCAAAAATTCCTGCACACCTTTTTGCATAATGATCACATGTTACTCATTTACTGTCTTGAATTCCACTGTCTGTTGCACACGTACACTGTACACTTGCAAAAGGCTGTGCCTGTAAGAAAAATTCCAGGGCGCCCAATGCTCTGAACCTGGGAACTCGAGGGTGCCCAGCATAGGAGTTCTATGTAAAAACTGATATTTAATTCCTAGTCACCCAAGAGCAAAGGTAAGGTGCCAGGGGCCACCGGGGACTGCTAGAGCACCTGCAACCCCACTTGTAGTAGCCAATATAGAAGTATACCACTTTTCAACCACCTGTTTTTACTCCTAACAGTATTCCTTTGGCCTAAACATTAAAAAAAACACTCAGGCATTGACTGTCATTTTATCATCTTATTTTTCCGCGAACTGTGGAAAGACAAATTTAAATGAAGATATGATCATTGCAGTGGTAATTGCAATTTAAGTAATTGCAAATTAACTTGAAAAAAAAAATTCAGGACTTCAACGTGATTCAAACCCATGGCCTCTGTGGAAGAGCAGAGGCCATGGGCTCAAATCCTGTTAAAGTCTCGAAAATTTTTTTTCCGAGATAATTTGCAATTGCTTAAATTGCAATCACCACTGTGACAATCATATCTTCATTTAAATTTTAATGGCATGAGGAAACTAATAAAGAGGCAAGAGTAATTAATTTGATGACTTCTCTGGTTTGTTTGTTTCTCCCAATTTTTGTCATGATTGCATGGTCACTATAAAATCAAGATTCCTGAGATATATCAGGTGCCCATGGTTTTCTGAGTTTTAGAGTGAAATGAAGTTCTCCTTTCTCATTAGTTAAGTTACATATTTTGATGTTTCCTTAGTCTGCTACACCAGCTGTGAATGGCAGTAGCCAATCAGGATCTGTGATACAATGGGCAACAGTTGGAGTCCCACCTCCCGGAGAATCGAGTCATGCAACTTCTTCGCCACACCCTGTGTCATCATTTACACCTCCTTTTTTGACCTCAGCAGCTACGGAAAGTACAAAAACCTCCAATTTGCCAATGCCAAATCCCCAAGACCATTCAGACTTCATTAACTCTTTTCTTTCAAGTGATGAGGATTTTTCTGCTCCAGTGACATCTGAATCATCACATGCAACAGCTACTGAGGATGATAAAACAGAATATGATAGCTTTCATGCTGATTTCTCATCATTCCTAAGTGAGGCACTTAGTGAAACTTATCAGCCATTTTCAAGTGCATCTCAGTTTGGTGACGTAAAGGCAGGCTCTAGTACTGATAATACTAGTAAGGCACCTGGGAGCTTGGTTTCTATGAAAACAAAAAATGACGCAAATGGTGAAGATGTTGGCATCACAGCAGTACTGGAACAGTCACAAGAGAGTGCACCTGATACATTTGATGGACCAGAAAACAAAGTTTCCATAGCTCAAGATATGTTATTGGTAAATTTGTAGAAGTATTCAATTATTTTGAAGGTCCTTACATAGTATTATGACAATAGTTGGGCAAAAGGTCCGTTAATTTGACAGTAGTGTTTTTGTTAAATATGAGTGTAGATTAAAGCTATACTTTTTGAGGAATCTTCATGAGATTATAGGACTTAAAAAGCTACTTGAAATATTCATTTTGTCTTATCGTTCATCTTAAGCTGTCAGATTAACACTTTGTTTTAGATTTGTTTCATTTGCCAAACTTTTTGCAGTGCAAATAGTACAAACC
Source organism: Porites australiensis (assembly GCA_022179025.1). Classification (NCBI taxonomy): domain Eukaryota; kingdom Metazoa; phylum Cnidaria; class Anthozoa; order Scleractinia; family Poritidae; genus Porites; species Porites australiensis. Next base: position 518,691 of record BOPM01000157.1, on the reverse strand, counting down.
CATCCTACTGTTTTTCGTAGACTTTGAGGAGATTTGTGTATACAGTGTATCTTCAAACATGCATGCATTCAGGGTGAAAATAATATAGAGTTTGATTTAATTTTAGAGGGAAGCAGATACCAGTAACAATGTGACAACTGGTAAACCCACAGCCTGCAAATCCTTGAACTGTAATGAGCAGGCCCTGGAAACCAATAATTATTGCGCTATCCATTGGATAGTGTGATTTATCTGGACCTTTCAAATAACTGGGGCCAGATTAGAATAATGCAAGTAATAACCAGTACGTATGGAAGTCTTGGGTTTTGTGTGGTTGTGGACAACAACAATTATTAATGTAATCTAAATCACAAGTGAATGTTGGAATCTGCAAAGAAACCAGTACTACTATAGCCACCATAGTGACAGAGTAGTATACTAGCTGGCCCATTAGCTAAAACTGAATGTTTATCACCCTCCACTAACAAACTCCCTTGTAACTCTTAATTGCTCTATATATTCAATAAAGTTTCTGCCATCATTTCTTCTTTAATAGGTGTCTCAGCAACAGCCTAGTGCAGTGCTTGATAAGTCAGCAGGCAGCAACCACAAAGAATTATCTCAGCAACTTTTAGTTGCTGCAGAATCTGAGAAAAAACTTGAAGACACTGTGAAAGGATTGGAGGGGAATGTGTCATTTGTTGAACAAGAGAAACTACAACTTCAAAAGGTTTGTGTCATACTGATAAGAGAATATGTTGTTATTCAGTCTCTTTGAAAGTGTATTTTTGTATGTTTGGTATGTCTTAAGTAGAGAATTCCACCCATTGTCCCCATTTATAAGCCCACTGGGTACAACGGGTCAGTCACCCAGGTAAAGGAGACCATACTAACAGGATTAAATGTCTTACATAAAGTCACACCATTACACTGCACAGTGAGAAATGCACCCAGTTTGGGACAAGAAAATCGTAGAAAATTAACATTTTATTATTTAATATTTAACATTTATTTGTTTATAATCACTTCCACCATATGGTGTGGAACACACTACAGAGGGGGGTTCCATTTTAAGCGTGTCCTTACGGATAACCCACCCAGCCAAGGAAAGATTGGCCACACCACTGGGGTCTATGTCCTCTACTCTTTTCAAATAGTGGTGTGGGTTCTTTTGTGTTCGACAAGAACCAGATATTAAGTGAAAGCACTGTGAGATGAGACCTACCATTTTTCGTCCTTATCCAAGAAGTCTAGAAAGTCTAACCATTTGTAGATGTCATTGCAATGACCTTAAGTGACATTAGTTCTTCGTTTGCCCTGCACTAATGTACATGTATTTTTTGCTTCAGTATTGCATTTTTGTATCACATAACTATAACCAAATGCAAGTGGTCTATTAATATAATAAATTATAGGCATTTGTTTATTTTCTCTCTTAAGGACCTTGAGTCACTTTTGCAGAGGAACAAATCCCTGGCTGAAGAATCGGAGAATCTTACAGAGTCTTTAGCTAAGCAGAGAGAGAAGTATGAACAGCTTCAGGTATAATACTGTGATCACAGTTACTGTAATAGTATTCTACAGTAAACTTTGTTAGCAGTAATGACAATGGCTAACCAAGACTGGAATATGGTGCAATGGAAAAGGAGACTTTCGTGTTAAAAAAGACCGTTCAACGGAATCGTTAGTATACGTTTTCCCACAGAAGGTCACATTTGCATGATATTGGGTTTATCATGTACCCAAACAAGAAATCACCATCGAAGTAAAATGACAAAATCTTTACTTTCATGACCAATACATTTGTCTCCTGATTGTTACCTAAGATACAAACTTTTATGAAAAACTGACAGACTGAACTGTACATACATTGCAACCCTTTTGACGATCCATCTATGCCTTCTTTCTCCTTTAACGTGGGCCTTAATTTTTCTGTTTAAAATGGTTATTTCATAGTTCACTCACTTAAGTAAGTTGGATAAACTGCATTGAATACCGTCTTTAATGCTTTCACTGAAATAAGCGAAGTCAATCTGCCTTAATATTAAAGAGCGTCTTCGTATTATCTCATCTGGAGCTCAGAAGTTTTTGCGAGCTTTCCAATGTTAGATTTCTCTTCTAAATACATGTTTAACAATTAATTATACACCTATAATCTGGGCCATATTCATCAATTGCAGGAGCAGCATAAGAAAGAGATAGAAGAGATTAGAAAAGCTGGCCATGATGCACTGGCAGTCATTGTTGAGGAATATAAGGTAATGTATACCAGTCCTGTAGATTTCCCCAGAGCTTTAAAAGGGAAGCTAGCTCCTCCATTTATAAAGTACTTCAGACAATGAACTTGGAACCACTGCAAAGAAATCCACAAATCTATAGTTAACTTTAGGTGAGGGCCATTGACTTTTGAGGACTAGCTGGTGAAAAACACAAACTTGAGCCTGCAATCAATTAAAAGCTAATAACTGGGCAGCAGAAAGCATAACAACGATTGACCTTGATGAGTTGGCACCTGAGCCTGCAATGCATTCATTTGATTCTGGTCGGCTGATACCAAGACTTGACAGCTGTCAATTGACCATAATATGTATGTCTATTAACAAGTTAAATACATGTTTCAGGCTCCCACACCAGCTAGAAAATGTGACATTTCATATTGGTTTTCCTGTGGTGCAGACAGACGGGTGGACGGGTGTATGGACGGCGTACAGTCATCTGACGACCAAAATTTCTCAAATGCATAGATAACCAAATTTCTTACCCAAGGTGCTCTGCTGCGTGCTTCATGCACACGATAGCTCCCCTACAATAGTTTTATTGTAAGGCTAACTAGAATGTGATTTAGCTATGAGCGATCAGAGTCTTGCTCTTAGGTAAGCTTCATCCTTATAGGAGGTTAATAAAAAGTACAAAATGTACATATTTCATTGCAGGAATTATCAAGAAAAGCTGTATTGGAACAGCAGGAGAAGAATAAAATCCAGATGGAAAGTATTTTGGAAGATCAAAGAAAGAAATTCCAGGAGTTTCTTCAAGAACAGGTATTTACGAGAGAAGATATTTTATTAGATGGACAAACTGCGCTATCTACTGTACTTTTGTCCTCAAAGCAGGGCTTCTGATTTTTCGCGCGGTCGCGGAGCCGCGAAATTCAGGTAAATCTGCGAAATCCCGCGAAATTTGGTAAAAATCTTATCAAATAGATGCCTGTACAACATATCTGAAACTCATTTCAGTTATTGGGACTATTCACTTGCTGTAAACTTGCAAATTTATCTTGAAACTTCGTCACTGAAACGTGCAAAAAACGTCCCGAAACTACCAGGAGTCAATTATGTTGCGAAAAACTGGGCACTAGCCATGATGTTAAAGGCTTTGCCATTGGTTCATTTCGTGGGCGTATTGTTGTTGAAAGAGAAAATGATGATCTGATCAGCGCAAAACCGACCGATCTCCAGCGAAATTTGCCTTGAAAATAACCACAAAATCGTCCGTGTTTTACCGATTGCTTCTTGGCGAAGTTTGCCCTGAAATTTCCCGTGAAATTCCCGCGAAATTGGCCGATTTTTCCGCGAATTTGTCCCTAAAAATCCCGCGGAATTTGACTTTTTTCTCCGCGACCTATCAGAAGCCCTGTAATAAAGGGATTATCATGATGGGAATATTACTATTTTAGGTCATTTCTGTGCTGACGTCATTACTTAGTACCTTTACCCATACAGAAAATGCTCCTGCACAGTTAAGAAGAAAATTATCAATCAAATTCGTCTGGGAGCACTAAACAAATTTTTTTGGCCCGAAAGTTTTTTGACGAATTGTGAAAATAGGACAATTATTTTTGGAATTCGATTGATGCAATGACATTTTCAAGTTTTTTAACAGAGCAGCAAATAGCGCGACATAGCCTCTTTTAATTCAATTTGACAGGAGAGAGAAAATAGCATAAATTTGTTTCGTTTGCATGTGTCCGATAGGTCCGTGTTATGTAGCACTTTAGAGATCTATCAGAGATCCTACATTGTTCGCAGTCCCTCATGATTGTTGTGGTTATGAGCATATTAAATACGAGCGAGCAAGGCAAATGCATGACTTCTCCCTTGTTTGTTTGCCTCACTCGCTCGAGTGCGCCATGTGCGACAATCCAGAGGAAGCGTGTTACAGAATGGTCGAGCTTCAATAAAAGGCAATTTTCAGTTTCCCTAAAACTCATTTTTAGTGCAAGTGTGATAGGAGGTTGAGTGTTAGCATGACTTGACAATCTTTTTTGTTTTGGTTGTTGTTGTTGTTTTTTCTTCAGCAAGATAGTTTTGAAAGAAGGATACAGGAGGAGAGCAAAAATAGCACAGAGAAAGCCAATAGTTTATTAGGGGAAGAAAAGAAACAACACAAGGTTTGATGTCTATTTCTATGTGATGCAATGACTCACCATTCTATAAGTGCTTTTGAAAGTGTCATTTTGAACTTGATATATCAACAGACAGTCAGGTACATCAAGTGGTCTTTCAATGTGTTAAAATAGGCTTTCAATGTGGAAAACAAACAGAAGAAAATCAATGTTTAAACTGTGACAGTTTAAGAAGTTTGGTTTTCTCCTGTTTGTTTTCCAGTGAAAAGTCGATTTTAATACTAGTCATGAATTTTTTTGAACATATAGAGTCATAGCTGACTAAAGGTTAAACAAATTCTGGATTGTGATGGGCAAGGTTGCCCACTCCGGTTCAGGATTGCCCCCTCTGTTCCAATATGGAAACACTTTCTCTTCACCATTATGATATTAAAGCCCTTTATTGATCAAGCTTTTGTGGCCAATTTGGCTGGATGTTGGATATATGTATATTCTTTGCATTTCTGTGGACCTCTCCTTTATCCTAGCCCATTTAAACATACGTGAAAAGAAAAAAATAAATTTGCCTCCTTGAAGTTTCATGCTGTTGCTTGTGACTATTCAGTGTTATTTCAGGGCATCTTTTATCTTCAACCTTTTTTTATTATTTCTTTGCCAGGAACAAATCGAATACCATTTGGAAGAAGAAAGATTAAAGAGCAAAGAAGCATTGAAGAAGGCTGTTGAGGTATTGAAAATGACTGAACTTTAGAGTAGCTTAACTGAGCTGTGCCTTGGGCTTCTGTCTTCTGTGAGTGAAGAATTTTTGCAATTTATCGGCGGAATTAACTGGGGTCAGGATGAAACGTCAAACTTCGCATTAGCCACTTAACCCTCGGACGACAAGCGGGGGCAAGGGTGCTGTGGTTGCCACCCTCCCCCTCCCCCTAAGGTTTTTCTGATTTTTTCCTTAGATGATAAAACATCAGCACCTGAAGTTTTCTGTAGCTGTTGGTTTATCCCTAGTGCGCATTTTGAGACAACTTTAGTGATGGTCAGTAACTATGGCGTTATGAGATATGACGTCCTAAGTAGCAGGTGTTCAAGCCATTTTTGAGTGAAAATGCATGTTTCTTCAACTTCTTTCAGGAATAAAAGTAAAGCTTGTGGATAAAGTGATGCAAAGTAATTATTTATGCGTTACTTTACATGTTCAGCGCAAAAAATTAATTCTCACTGTTTTACCTGATTTCTAATTCTTGATAAAATTCAAGATGGCGGCCAAGATGGCAACCATCTTGGTGACGTCACAGACCTCCAGCAGCGCCACCACCCATAAAATATACCTTATCTTGTAGAGAAGATTTACTCTTAAAGATCAAAGGCTTTCAACTGAAGGCAAAAATCGTTTCGAAATACTGCAACATATCAAAAACTCAAGGGGGGTTCATCAACCGCTCCCCCCCCCCCCTCCTTGTACCATGGTGGGGTTATGACTTTGCGTGTACGTCCGAGGGTTAAAACCGGAAGGAAACTGGGTCGAGTGAACTTTCGCAAAGACTTCTGGGGCTGTTACTAGGGACAGAGGGGAGAGGGAAAAAAATTGGCCAATAGTCAGTTCTAAAGTGATGACGTCGTAAAATTTAAAGTTCTGAAATTATGAGATTTGTCAAGATATTCTGAAAGAACAACGTCCAAGACGCATACTTACCATAAACTAGCATTTCGGGGGAAATTGTCTCTTAGATGTTACCCCAGTTATGCTCTGATGACTCCATACAAATTCTTCTAAATTTGACTTGGGTCTAAACGTTTAGATGGGTTAATATTATTATTGTGATTATTTTGCGGTTAATTTAAACAGGAATCAAGACAGGAAGGATTGGAAGCTGTAGAAATTGCGAGAAAGGAAGAAAGACATAAATATGAAGAATTTGTTACTGAATACAAGGTGTGAACAGTATGCTGCCATCGTTCAAATTCTTAAAGGGCTACTCATCATCATCATCATCGTTACTATCATCATCATCACCATCAAATCGTTTATTTTTAAAAAAATATGATAAGAATTCCAAGTAAAAGCTTGTGGGGTCGTATTGAAGGGTAAAAAGTATGAAACTACAATAATTCTCCCAAGAATAATGCTGTGTAAGAAATTAAAGCAGAGTGTATACAAGAATTTTAATCATTTAAAATTATAAACACTATGAATAAATGGCTAATAGCAAAATCAGCCAAACAAGTTAATAGCACTTATAAAATCGAGCACGGTCTGTGGAGCTGTACAGGCCCTAAAATGATCTCCAGCCCTGAACTGGTGATCCTTTTGGAGCTGTAGAGAGCGAATGAACTGAATGGGCGCTATAATCGAGATCGTTAACATGACGATGGCAGTGAAATTGTCACTAAAAAAAAATTAAATTACATTCTTTCAAACCGGGTGGGTTTATTTAGCCTCACTTAATTTGACAAATGTGAGCAGGTTTTCCTGGAGTTGATTTCTTAAGGGGTGGGTTGTTCAAAGTTGGTCAAAGATTGGAAAACTCGAAGTCAGAAATGAAAGCTTGGAAGCGAATTCAGTAATTTTTGTCGATGAATTGATGCACGGATGTCCTAAAACTTTATCGGTGAAAATGTTTCTGAACAAAAAAGAGAAACCCGGATTAAAATTTAACCAACTGGGCCAAGGTCTGTATCCAAAATCAGACAGGGAAAGGAAAATTTACGCCCTGCATAACACTTTCATAACATGAAAGGAAGTTTCACGTTGTAAGTCGCGCAGTCGACGTGAAAGAATGTACCAAACGGTGTGTTCCAAGTGTTTAATGTTGTTAAATGTTCATCTTGACGGTCTTGTTGCCGTCGTCATCGTAGTTTTAAGCTTCCAATGTTTAAATATTGTTGTTGGCGAAATAGCGACTCTTTAAGGCCGCAGTTTTGACACTGCCCAAGCAATCGACCCCAAAATTTTAAAGCGGTCAACTGGGAACACCCCATATATTTAGCTGTTGTTTTTTTCGTACCGCAGGAGTCAGTGAAATCTTTAACCGATCAGGAAGGGAAGAGTTTACAAACTCTTGTGGAGGCGACAGTCAAAGAACAAAAAGAAAGCAATAAAGTAAGTCATTGCCATTTCCCATAATACACACTGTTTGCCTTCCCAAATTTTGCACGAGTTATTGTTTCCAAATGTTCTTGGATGATGCAGTCCTCCCGGGAGTATTTTGTAATCGTAGTTTATGCAAAATGTCGGCGTTAAACAGAGTCTGTTACTGGGGATTAGAAACTAGAGAATTGGGCGGGGATTTCAGAGCCTTTCAACTCGTTATTAACAATTCAACATGCCTGTGTGTGTTTTTTTGTTTGTTTGTTTGTTTGTTTTCAACGATAACAGCAGCATACACATACATACAATGACAACTTGTGGCTAACAAGATGGTGATAAGCCATGCTAGCTTCATAAGTTTATGGATTTCTAAGTTTGGGCAGTAAATATTTCACCAGCATTAACTTTCGTGAAAACGAAAAGGAATGCGAAATAACAATGGACGTTTGGCAGGTTGCAAGGTTAGCCCGATTTTTTCATTTTGAGTGAGCTGAAAATTTTACAGCTGCCTGGAAAATAAGACATTTAAAGGCGGGAACGTATGACGTGTGGTTTTCTCTTAAGCCTTGTTTTAAAATAATTATCCAGATTTTTTTATGGCCTTAAACATTTGGGACGATTGAAACGATCGACACGATCTGTGTCATTATTTGGAAACCAGTCGACAGACCAGACCATGTGTAGACCTCAGTTCTATCTAAGCGGTTATGGTCACCCCGATCGTCTGGATCGTCCCACAATTCATCAGAGTTGAACGACGTTTTCCCCTATGGGATGGTCTCGATCGCCTGAACACATTTTGACACGATTCCAGCGATCAAAGCGACGCGGGCAATTACATGTGCAAGTCAATCCAATCTTAATTAGACATGTTCCTGTTTTTACGGAATTTGTAAAGGCGGCATTAGAGGACGCTTTGGCCGAAGAAAGAAAAAGAGGGAAAGAATTTGCTGAGGAAATCAAAGATGAAACCAAGAAAGAAATGCTTCAATACATACGAGCAAAACAAGAGGTTAGAAATCATGTCTAGTTTCTTGACGTTACAACTTAACTAGCGGACATTTTCTTATTCACACCTTAAGTAACTTTATCCAGAAAGCCCAGTATATTATAGCAATGGGTTGGTTAAGTCATAGTGTGTTTCCTACAAAAAGCCCCTTCCCGAAAATATTTCCATAATTTTAAGGTGCAAATAATTGTCCCTTTTTTTAGAAAGTCCATATGTCTGAAGAGGTCTCCATTTAAGTCGGCTAAGGAAGAAAATTTGTTGCACGTACACAATATTGACTAATTTCTTAGCCTGCGAGAACAGGCGACTT
>BOPM01000157.1:498348-509953 GCA_022179025.1 Porites australiensis | reverse complement strand
GGCAAAAAACCTTTCGAAAAACCGCAAAATATCAAAAACCCAAGGGGGTTCCCCCACCCCCCCCCCCCCCCCCCTCCCCTCCTTGTACCATGGTGAGGTTATGACTTTCCGTGTACGTCCGAGGGTTAAACCCGGAAGGAAACTGGGTCGAGTTAACTTTCGCAAAGACTTCTGGGGCTGTTACTAGGGACAGGGAAAAAAAATTGGCCAATAGTCAGTTCTAAAGTGATGACGTCATAAAAGTTAAAGTTGTGAAATTATGAGATTTGTCAAGATATTCTGAAATAACAACGTCCAAGACGCATACTTGCCAAAAACTAGCATTTCGGGCCAAATTGTCTCTGAGATATTAACCCAGTTATGCTCTGATGACTCCATGAGCATCGTTCTAAATTTGACTTGGGTCTAAACGTTTAGATGCGTAATATTATTATTATTAGTTTGCTGTTAATTTAAACAGGAATCAAAACAGGAAGGATTGGACGCTGTAGAAAATGCGAGAAAAGAAGAAAGACAGAAATATGAAGAATTTGTCACTGAATACAAGGTGAGAACCGTACGCTGCTATCGCTCAAATTTTTAAAGGGCTACTCATTATCATCATCGTCACTATCATCATCACCATGAAATCCTTTATTTTAAAAACATGATAAGAATTCCAAGTAATTGCAAGGGTAAAAAGTCAAAGTTATATACTGTATGAAACTACAATAATTCTCCCAAGAATAATGGCGTGTAAGGAATTAAAGCAAAGTGTATACAAGAATTTTAATCATTTAAAATTATAAACACTATGAATAAATGGCTAATAGCACCAAAAGCCGAACAAGTTAATAGCACTTACAAAATCGTGCTCGATCTGGGGAGCTGAACAGGATCTCCAGCCCTGAACTGGTGATCATTTTGGGGCTGAAGAGAGCGACTGAACTGAATGGGCGCTATAATCGAGATCGTTAACATGACGATGGCAGAGTGAAATTGTCACTAAAAAAATTAATTTGCATTCTTTCAAACCGGATGGGTTTAGTTAGCCTCACTTAATTTGACAAATTTGAGTAGCTTTTCCTGGAGTTGGAGTTGGAGTTCCTGGGGTGGGTTGTTCCGCAAAGCTGGTCAAAGATAACCCGGGGTTATTGGGAAACTCAAAGTCAGACATGAAAGCTTAGAAGCGAATTTAGTAATTTTTTGTCGATGAATTGATGCACGGATGTCCTAAAACTTTATCGGTGAAAATGTTTCTGAACAAAAAAGAGAAACCCGAATTAAAATTTAACCAATTGGGCCAAGGTCTGTATCCAAAATCAGAAAGGAAAAGGAAAATTTACGCCCTGCATAACACGTGAAAGTAAGTTTCACGTTGTAAGTCGCGCAGTCGACGCGAAAGAATGTACCAAACGGTGTGTTCCAAGTGTTTAATGTTGTTAAATGTTCATCTTGACGGTCTTGTTGCCGTCGTCATGTTTAAATATTGTTGTTGGCGAAATAGCGACTATTTAAGGCCGCAGTTTTGACACTGCCCAAGCAATCGACCCCAAAATTTTAAAGCCGTCAACTGGGAACACCCCATATATTTAGCTGTTGTTTTTTTCGTACCGCAGGAGTCAGTGAAATCTTTAACCGATCAGGAAGGGAAGAGGTTACAAACTCTTGTGGAGGCGACAATCAAAGAACAAAAAGAAAGCAATAAGGTAAGTCATTACCATTTCCCATAATACACTCTGTTTGGCTTCCCAAACTCTGTTTACATGAGTTATTGTTTCCAAATGTTCTTGGATGATGCAGTCCTCCCGGGAGTATTTTGTAATCGTAGTTTATGCAAAATTTCGGCGTTAAACAGAGTCTGTTACTGGGGATTAGAAACTACAGAATTGGGCGGGGATTTCAGAGCCTTTCGACTCGTTATTAACAATTCAACATGCCTGTGTGTATTTTTTTGTTTGTTTGTTTGTTTGTTTTCAACGATAACAGCAGCACACACATACATACAATGACATCTTGTGGCTGGCAAGATGGTGATAACCATGCTGACCAGTTTCCTAAGTTTATAGATTGCTAAGTTTGGGTTGTAAATATTTCACCAGCATTAACTCTCGTGAAAACGAAAAGGAATGCGAAATAACAATGGACCTTTGGCAGGTTGCAAGGTTAGCCCGATTTTTTCATTTTGAGAGAGCTGAAAATTTTACAGCTGCCTGGAAAATAAGACATTTAAAGGCGGGAACATATGACGTGTGGTTTTCTCTTAAGCCTTGTTTTAAAATAATTATCCAGATTTTTTTATGGCCTTAAACATTTGGGACGATTGAAACGATCGACACGATCTGTGTCATTATTTGGAAACCAGTCGACAGACCAGACCATGTGTAGACCTCAGTTCTATCTAAGCGGTTATGGTCACCCCGATCGTCTGGATCGTCCCACAATTCATCAGAGTTGAACGACGTTTTCCCCCATGGAATCGTCTCGATCGCCTGAACACGATTGTATATGTACAAGTCAATCCAATCTTAATTTGACATGTTCCTGTTTTTACGGAATTTGTAAAGGCGGCATTAGAGGACGCTTTGGCCGAAGAAAGAAAAAGAGGGAAAGAATTTGCTGAGGAAATCAAAGATGAAACCAAGAAAGAAATGCTTCAATACATACGAGCAAAACAAGAGGTTAGAAGTCATGTCTAGTTTCTTGACGTTACAACTTAACTAGCGGACATTTTTTTATTCACACCTTAAGTAACTTTATCCAGAAAGCCCAGTATATTATAGCAATGGGTTGGTTAAGTCATAGTGTGTTTCCTACAAAAAGCCCCTCCCCGAAAATATTTCCATAATTTTAAGGTGCAAATAATTGTCCCTTTTTAGAAAGTCCATACGTCTTCAAAGAGGTCTCCATTTAAGTCGGCTAAGGAAGAAAATTTGTTGCACGTACACAATATTGACTAACTTCTTAGCCTGCGAGAACAGGCGACTTTGAAAAATGCGCTAATAACTTGCGAATACAGCCGTCTCTCCTCGCTCTTCGCAGCTGCGGCCGTAATCACAGGCTAGCCACTAAGTACTAGGCAGATTCTTCAGATCTTCCGACGGTCATCATGTCCCAACGCAAGTAGGATTTCTCCCAGGACACTTGACATATTTTAGGGTGACATTAGGGCCATTTAGTAAGAGGAAAAATAAGACGCGTCTCACATAAGACGCCAACTTTCCGTATAAACGGCACATTTCGTCTAAAATAAGACGCGACTTAGCTAAGACGCGTCTTATTTTAGAACAGCCCTCAACACCTGTTCTTGGATAAGACGCGTCTTAGCTAAGACGAGAAAAACTTTGTATAAATGACCTTCGCGTCTTACATAAGAGGCGAACGCATAGTACGCATGCGTTCATTTTTGGTGGGAAAATTTTCGCTTGCTCCGCGGCGGACTCGCCGGCTACTGACAGGGAAAAGTTGTTGACAAATTACAACGCGTTTTCGTTTTTCGTTTCCTTGGATTGCCATCTATTCTTTTTCTGTTCTAGACTTTTAAGCTTTATTTGTTTCTTGGCTCAAGTATAATGAGCACACTGACAAAGGCAAAACGAAAAACGTGGTACACCGCTGAAGATAAGGATTTTTTGTTGAAATGCAAGGAGAGGGCAATAGCAGACCTCCTGGAAGACTCACCCGTTTTCATGAAAAAGGTCTTCAAAATATTGCCCCTGCGGCAAATTGCCAAATACGCGAAATTTATACGAGCTGTTTTCGTCTTAGACGAGACATGCTCGTGTAAATGGTACAGTTCGCGTTTTATTTAAGACGCGTCTTATTGTTCCTCGTATAGATGGCCCAATTGGCTGATAACCCTCTGTTATTTAAACCTCTGGAATTTTGAGCCTGCACAAATAAAATAGAACACCACGTTTTACCCTGCCCTTTTTCACTTTTTTGTTATAATTACTACATAACAATTACAATTTCTATTATTAAATTAAAACTTTTTAGCACAATGAATTTTCCATAGTGCATGATCAGATACTCCTTACCACTTTACAGTAAGATAAGTGACTAACAACGATTAATTCAAAATTTACAAGCAGCTAAGAACATTAAAAAATCAGTAAAAAATAAAATAAAGAGCTAAAATACCTTATTACCAATTTTAATGTTCATTTAAAAAGATGCGTTTTAAGATGGCATAAAAATTTGAAATTTTATCATCATCATCATCATCATCATCATCACCATTATCATTACTTTATTTCTTAATGTTGTCAATACCTTTTTTGGGTCTTTCTTGCAACAGGCCGACAGAGCTGCCCGACAAAAGCATCTTCATGGTTTGGACTTGTTTTTAGAGAGTGCAAGGGCTCAACTGAAAGCACTTATGGACGACCAAACTGAATTAGATCCAAGCGAAACGTCTGGACTCTAACCTGTTTTAGATTTTTAGCTTACCAACATACGTAACACAAAATAAGCGATAATGTAGGCCTGGTCGTATAGTGTTTTAAAACCGTTCACGTAATAACTGTAAGGAAAGATAGAACATACGTTTTGCTCTTCCAGCCGAGAGGAAATTTGAATGCCCCCCGCCGCCCCTACGGTTGTGCTAGGTGAGAGAGACGCTACCCCTAGGGGAGTGGGGACAGCTGACACTTCAGAATTGACACCTGGGTCCGGGCGACTGTACGCACAGTTGCGGGAATACGATCGGATATCAGCTGTTTTCCGGCAGAAACTAGTATATTTTTGAGGACGGCGTTTTTATACTGGGAAAGAGTTAGTAGTTCTGAAATATGTAGTTAGTTTATAAGAAGATGTAAAATTAACTTTATTATAATAAAATTCGATAACAATTCCGCGTAAATGAACTCGTCCATTGAGCTACAGAGAATATACAGTAATGTGAAAAGATCGTTAATACTGATGAATGCTGATGAAAACCTGCTTCTCACAAGTGCACTGTTCATAGCCTTTTATTTTCTCGTATTTTTTTTTTGTCAAGAGTGAATTTCTTTGCCCCCTCGATCTGTAAATAGGAACGATGGAAAGGCTGTTTGTTCAGTGCATGTTTTGTCAAGAGTACTATTGGCGCTTTCATCGTCGTAAGCCAATGATTGGGTATCAGATTCTCAAGCGAAAGATATGATACAGCAAAAAGGCGGGTTAAGAGGTAGAGGTGAGTGGGAAGGAGAGAGTTCCCCAATTTTTCCTATGCCCGATTTTCTCCCCTGACTCAAACTAGAAAGTGCTGCTTTCCAGGACAAGCCTCCAAACCTTTCTTTCGCCCCATGAAAGGAAATCTAAGATTCTTGTCGGATTCTTTTTCAGTGGAATTTGGATTCCGGATTGTAATAGTTATTGGGATCCGGGTTCTTTGAGCTGCATTCCCGATTCCAAAGCCCAGAATTCCGAATTGCAAAAGAAAACTTTTGCAAGCCACAAGCGAACTTTTTCCCAGTCCTGAATCCGGATTCCCTCACATGGGGCAATTCAGTTCTTTTTGTGTGTCCTTAGAGTAAATAACGAAGACAATTATACGACTAAAAATAAGTTGAGCGTCAGACTGGGTCGTATAGCAGTTTATCAAATGTTTTTCAGCTTTTAACACGGGCCATCCATAAAGAGGAGAAGTGTGACGTCACGTTACCATGGTAGCACTATTTCTGGATGACAACAAAACCGACGACGACGGCGACGGCAAGGAGATCGGCAAAAAATGATATGTTTATATTAACAAACAACAACTTTGCACGTGCATCACGCTGGTTTTTACATTTCTTTGTCGTCGTTGCAGCACTATGATATGAAAGTTCCAAATTTCACGAGCCTGCTTTATGGAGTAGGTGAACACAACACAAAACTTATCGCTTTCTTTTTCTAAACTTAGATAACAACAGATACGGTCCCAAAGAAAATTTCGCCAAGATTTGCCAAATTAGCCTGAAATTCATCCGATTGCGTCGAGTCGTTTTCGTAATAAAGACTCGAAGTAATCGGATGAAATTCAGGCTATTGCCAAATTAAATGAAATCGAATAAGATCGGTGAAGTTTGAAATAGTGCGAATAGACTTTTAAGTGACTTTTTCGGTTTGTTGTCATCCATAAATTTTGCTACCATGGAAACGTGACGTAAAGACTTCTCCTCTCTATTGAGACTGCTGGAAAGAGAGTCTCAAAATCAGTCAACTTGCCGAGTTTGAGAATGATACGTCGTAAAATAGCGAGGATATACCTCCACAAAGTCCGAACATGTTTCGCACATGGTTAGCCTCCCACGCAAGCGTTTTTAGGGAGGGAGGGAGGAAATACGACTCCCGTAAAAAAGCCTGCGTGGGAGGCTATTGTCCGGTGGGAGGCACACAAATCGAGCATAGTGATGATATAAAGCTCCTTTAAAATTTCGCGACTTTGCTGAGTCGATTATTATAAGGCTTGTCTTCAATATCTACGCAGGTTAAAGGAGCTGTTTTACGAATTTAGCCAGTTGATAGTGGTAACTGGCTACCTAATTGAGCAAAAAAAAAAACAGTTTAAAACAAAGGATTTAGGGGATTTGTCAAGGGATCCGTCCGCCATTGGTGTAAGGAAGATCCTTGCAGTAAAAGTCGCAACTGCATAAAGAAAGCCAAAGAGCGCTGCACCAGTATCTGGAGGGTCGCAGAGGTCAGGGTTTGATCCCTTAGAGCCTGAATTTTTTATGCCTTCTTTTCGCAACTGCATGCACAAGTTGCAACTGCGAGGATCTTCCTTCTTCCTTCCATTTATTTCGTCATTCCGGGTTCAACTAAATGAAATTCATATATTCATGATTTCAAAAATCACTGGCCTAGAACCCGTCGGCGTCATTAAAAATATGAAGGAGGTTTTTCAACTTAATTGGCCGGTGAAAAATGAAGGACTTTTATATATCTATCTAAACTGCAAAGACCTGCTGTCTAAATAAACTATTCAAAAATAGATTCATTTGCATGGAAAGATTGGACCCTTGTGACACCTATGGGCCAACTTATTATTATTATTATTCTTTCGTGGATATCTGCAGATTGTGGGGTGCGTTCCAAGAATATTCGCTAGTCACAAGGTGACAGCAAAACCGCTACGAAAAATTGTGGTAAGTACGCAATAAACGACGTCGGGGTGTCCATTCAGAAATAATAACGATGCTTAATTTGAATTTGTATTCTATACATCCTTTAAATTGCACATAGGACATTACGCCCAGCTGCGATGCAGATTAAGAAACTTAATGTGCTTAAGAACTAGCTATATGAAAAATGAATTGACAATTTCTAGACGGGCTCAAAAAGCGGCCAGGCAAAGTCTAATGCTTTTAAGTTAAAAAATTAAGAAACAGGAACATACTTGAGCAATATAATTGCAACGGCATGATTGTGTTTTTCATTTTTTGTATATCTCTCAACGCGGCAAATAAATAAACCTACTTGGAAAGAAATACTGAAGATATATATTCGCGAAAATAAATAGAGTTTTATGCTGTTTTAGACATGAGTAATTAGTGACAAGAACACATAATGCACCGTGCTTGCCGTGTTAGGTTAGCAGCGAAAAAGACAAGGGAGGGGAAATGAGGGCGTTTTATTCCACTACCCTGCTCTAAATGTCCTTATAAAAGTTTTTGTTTTTCTATTTATTATTATCATTTTTTCCTACACCTTTTTGGTTTAAGTTAGTCACTTTAACTTCCAAATTTAAATGTTCTAGTCGCTGAAATAAGTACTCGTGCGTGACAATCCATACAGTAGTGATAACTGACAACGGTTGTTGGAACGTCCTGATCCTTACGAAAAGAAAAGCAAGGGATGACCCTTTCTCTCGCCAGTCCTCGCCCGTTGTTTTCGCTCGCTCGCTTTGTCTTGTTGGTGCAAGTCTTCTTCGTACAAGTCTTGTTCGTCTTATCCGTACTTGTCTACGGTTCTTTTTGTCCTTGGCTAGAATATCTCGTTTGAGTTTCCACTTTGACAACGGTTTCTTGCTAGATCCAAATTCAACTTAGGGGTAATATAGCCAGCTGCAGGCAAACAAGGGCCCCTTCCACCTGGTTTCAAAAGCACCTCTTGGAGTTGGCATGGGATTTTCACCTTGTTGCATTTCATTTGAATTATTTGTTTTATACATTTACTCGTCCTCGAAAACCTCAAAGTTGTAAAGATTGTCGAGGTAAATACGGGTTCATTTGTTTATTTTGTCGATCCCGCCCACACTAAGTTTGTAGAATGAAACTGTATTCTTTGACTTCACAAAGAAATAAAGTTTACTTTCCCCTCGACAGGACCTTAGGAAGTATACCTTATCGGTTAGGTAAACAAAACCTAAGAGTGAAATGGTAGGTTAAAAAAAAAAATCTGCCTAACCGGGAGAGGCGCCAGATAACTCGATCTCAAAAGGAGTGTACCATACAGCCCAGTCCCTCTACGTTCTCTCTTTTCCCGTTGTCCGTGCGAAGTCTGGGAAAGAGTGGGAGAGTCTCTCTCGATGACGTCACAGCTCACTGTAGTTTCCAGGTTTGACTAAGCCGAGAACCCCTGGGGACTAGGCTTGAAACATTAGAAAAAATCAAAAGGAGGTCTGGTTTCAAAGGCCAATGAAAATAGAGGTTTCCGAGGCCTTCGTTTCTCCAGAGGACGCAGTTGGGGTCAGTGGATGGAAGCAAAAACTAGAAAGAAGTCACCCAAGACGGCAATCTAATATCATTACCATTATTATTTATAGTTGGAGTCTCGGTGCAGGCATTAGCCCCATTTGTCCTTGTCATACTTATTATTGATATTGGATTGGCTTTTATTTTACGCTTTTTTCCCCCTCCAACTTGGCGGGTAATGAGAGTAAATTACAGGGTGATGCGAGTATATTGGCATCTTGACGCCCTTAGAATTTTCCCGTTTCAAAGGTACCGGCTTTACAAATTAGGGTGACGAATGGTCTTTGCGAGCATTCGCGAGCATGCTGAGCACTGCAATTTTTCTGCGAGCACGAGCAGAGGTAAAAAATTTGCTTTGCGAGCAGCGAGCAGTTTAGAGAGTATAACTCGCGAGCAGCGAGCACTTCTTATATTTTCCGCTTGCAGCAATTCATATGGAAATCCTTTTCTTAAAAAAATAAAACAGAAAATATTTTGAAACGGGGTTTTAATTTAGAGCGCACCATGTTCTTGGAAGCTAGTTTGAATGACACCTCATCGAGATCTAACCAATTTCAGTCGCTTTTGATGCCAAATGACGTCACATTTTCTCTTCACTTCATCACGCACGTGTTCGTACGGATCAGAAAGCAAAGGTCACAAGAAGAACGACCATATACACCATATATAGCTGGATTAGCTAATTTATTATTTATCGTTGTCGTTTATCGAGTGCATTTCAACTGAACTTGATAGCCATATTATAGGAATTAAGCACCATACAGAATTACATTTATTTTAACCCAAAGAAGGATTTACAAAATTTTGAGCAATACTAACAAGAAAGCGAGTATGCGTGCAACTGCAAACATTTTGGGAGCACGAGCCAGCGAGCAAGCGAGCAAGCGAGCACTCGTTTAAATTTTGCGAGCAAATCGAGCAAAGGTAAAATTTTGCGAGCAGTTGTTTCCGGAGGCAACCTTTCCACACTGGAGGCAACTTTGTTTTTGGTATGATTAAAAGTGGCATCAGTCAAGGCTGCAGGAAGTCTCCAAATTCCTTTTATTCGCTGCCTAAAGAAATGCCGACAAATGGCATTTGTTGCCACTCGAAGCTAATTTAAACTACAGACTGACATTACATCAGTTTGCATCATACAGCATTAATGTTGTTTGGACAATGTTTTCAACCTCAGCAAAAAGGCCCCAATTTTATTGTCTCTCCGACTCGCATTTTATTTATTTATTTATTCATTCCGGCATATACTTATTATTTATTTCAATCTCGCATCTTGAGCGCGCACAAGAGCCATAATGGCCTTGGCGCGCTCAAATTATTCTTGAGTAGCGTCAGAATGCTGCTTATATCATATTTTAATGCTGGGAAATTTTGGTGTATTTTTGTTCTTGCGATCTTGAAAACTAACCCGTTTTCTTAGCACCTGTCTAAGTTCAACTTCATTCAAAATTTGGACTTCTAGCGCCTTTTTGTATATCTCTGCACAGGTAACCCAGGCTCTGTGATAGTTCCACAGTACGGTTCTAGTTGTATGGGGAAAAATAACGATCCTAAAATTTCTAGGAAATACGAAATATACGTCAATGAAACTTATCCTGTAGTTATCGTTGTCCTTATTGCTCCAACGAAGTTTCTTTTTCCACAAAATTCGAACTCCAACAGAAAATAAACATGCCAGGATCGTAGTAATAGGAGAGCCGCAGATATAGAAACCAATGAAGCTTTCCCAGATAGAAAAACGAATCCCGCAGACTTTGACATACGCGAAGGATGTAATCCAAAATGGCCGAGAATATGCTCGCCGAAGTAGCCGGACCAGATCAAAGCGCGGTCAAGAAAATAAGGCCTGGGCACTGTACAAAAAAATCCGTCCGGGGTGTTTTGGGTAGACCTCTCTAGGGACCGTTACACCCCTTCTGGAAATACATCTGGTCGAGGGCTATTGTTCACTTGAGACAAACGAGACTCGCCCAAACAAAACACATGTTCCAGTGCACGCGTCAAAATGAGAAAAAAAGGAAACATGTAAAAGGTGATGTTTGCATTTTGCAATTTTTTTAACTCTCGGAAAATTTCAATTTTCAAAGCGCAAAAGCTTAATTGACCACGGCGACAGCGACAACATTAACAACAAACACCAATTTTATAGATTAGCAAAACATCAGCTTGGAATGTGCATCACACGATCATACTTAATTTTTTTCTTTATTTATAAAAAGCGTGATGCACGTCCTTTTTTCTCAGTTTGACGCGTGCACTGGAACATGTATTTTGTTTGGGCGAGTCGCGTTTGTCTCAAGTAAACAATAGCCCTCGACCAAATGTATTTCCAGCAGGGGTGGCTAACTTTGTTAAAGCTATATGTATCGGTCCCTAGAAAGGTCAACCAAGGACACCCGGGATGGATATTTTTTTTTGTGCAGTGCCCAGGCCTTATTTTCTTGGCTGCGCTTTGATCTGGCCTGGCTATTTCGGCGAGCATATTCTGATCTATTCTCGGCCATTTTGGATTACATCCTTCGGGTTTGTCAAAGTCTGCGGGATTCGTTTTTCTATCTGGAAAAGCTTCATTGGTATCTATATCTGCTGCTATCCTATTACTACGATCCTGACATGTTTATTTTTTGTTAGAGTTCTAATTTCGTGGAAAACGTTGTGTTGAATGAGAGCATGGCTGCGAAGATGGCATCTCGTGTTTCCTCAAGAGATTATAAAGGGGACAGAGAGGGCATCCCCCATATACACCCTATTCCATAGGTAATTTGCTATTCCTTTTGTCGACGAAAACGACTACAGCGAGATTTCTGCGAAAGCTGTGTCAGCGAAACCGAAATTAAAAAAGAATCGCCCTTCCTCTCTTGTATAGACCTAACAGTAGAGCAGGGAAATCTTTAACACACTGAATATTCTCTCAGGATCATTTATAATTTACAGTTTGAAGAGAGCAATTTCTGGTTTGATGTTTATTT
>BOPM01000157.1:469372-496665 GCA_022179025.1 Porites australiensis | reverse complement strand
ATTTGAGTCATTTATAACGTTTTTATTAAACAAACAATCTATCACGGCTATTGAAAATTTAAGGTATGAAATATATTTTCGTTTTAGTTCGAATTCAAACATACAGAATTTTTTTACTTCTTACCGAGATCGTTTGTTGAACACCAAACTTTAAGTTCTTAGTGTTGGATTTTCAGTAGCTGGTCTAGATCACATAAAATTCGGCTTTTACCAATTTCAAAATTTTGTTGTTTATTGTTGTCATAGTAATATAGATTTTACTTAAAAAGTACGTTTTGACAAATTTCAATCCATAGTCAATTACTGCAGGTGAAAATTTTATAGCGATCGGACAAGGAAAAAAACCACTTTTAAGGCGATTGAAAAATATCAGTATAGCCTCTGAAAAACTGTATCGAAACACCTTAAACAATCGCAAATGATCGGCACTGTGTTACAGCTCCTACCAACGACGTGCATTAATTCACAGTCCCTTTCACGACTTGACTAAGGTTACTAAAGACGGGTTAAAGACCGAAAATTCTTATTAAAAATAGTCCAAATAAGACTGCTTCTTTTTTTTAGGTGAACTTTGCTTCCGATCGAATTATGCAAGATAAATTGTGACATCTCAATGCAATAAAGGGCGGAAAATAGTGCTCCACTCTTGTTTGGGCACAACAAACTTGTTTCCTCATAAGCATTCATCGCGTTAGCCCTTAATTTTATCTCCTTCTACTGAAGATGCTCTTGGAATAGCTTTAGTTTTCAATGGCTTTCGCCTAGTTTTCTAAACAGTCTGAACAATGGACATTTTTCCTTAACTGGCACACTTATCAAAAAGTCCATGTATACTCATTTCTACTTTTCGAGAGAGGCTTTTTGAAATGCAATTCATTTGAAAAAATGCATGTTTGTTTGGTTACAGGACTGGGTTTAAAATTCGTTCGGAAATTATGAATCGAATAACCTTAAGAAGCTGCATGAATTGACTACACCAGTTTGTTACTGAAGTTATTCTTTCCCGAAAGTATGCAAACGTCTGGCTCATTTCCTCGATATTTATTTATACTTTAATGATGCAACCTTGACATACTCCATACTTTATTCTGTGCAACTTAATGGGCAATGAGACAAAATAGTACATAAGTGAAATAAAATTAAATAGGGCGGGGGAGATTAGAAAAATAGTATTTACAAATGTTTCCGTGAAAGCTTCTGAAACCCTATGATACTGATAGCGTGCACGTCCTCAAACAAGAACCAACAGGTGGGCGGCAGTCGATACTTATGACCTTCCCACGTGCTCGCATCGTGTGGATTGGAGTTAACAGAGTTTTCGTAATGACCTCGCATCCGTAGTCATTTCAGCTGTTGAAGGGAGAAGATCTAATTGAATTAATCGACGGGAAGAGTGGCTGACAGAGGTACCTGTATATATAGCTTTAAATCCAACACGTACTCAAAAATAATTGTCAACAAGCCAGCCGAACGAAGTTGCAAGGCCGACGAGGCTGTGATAGCATTTTATAGCCGTTGCGCGACGTGTTTTAGAGGCGAGAAATATCTCGGCTGGCTCAGTGTAAGGTAGGGAAGGAGTAAGGAACGAGCAGTAATACAAGTTCCAATCAGAGTCCGCCTCGTTTTGCAGGTTTTGGAAGCTCGCATTCTCAATAGATTTTTTCGCCAAGGCACAACTCACTCTTATCAGTTTTTGTTTATTTCGTATTTCAAACCGTGTCAGAAGTTTATCTTTTTCAAACGGACCTTTGAATTGGCTTGTAATACTTGATTGAGCTTGCGTGATCGTGCCATGTTAAAAGAATTTCTAGCTTGACACGCACGGTTGAGAGAAAAAAGGTTCTCGGCACGCAATGCTTGTTTTGCCGCTTGATTTTTTCCTCTTTCCATTTTTTTTCTTTCTTCTGCCCTCCACAGCAGCTATTAAAATTTCTTTCTATGACTTTTAACAAAAAAACAATAAACAGAACAAATTCAGGAGTACAATTATCGTCAAAATTGTTGGGAAGGCTGTTTTTTTTTACCTCTTTTTTTTCCCTTCCTTCCCCCGCCCCTGGCCCAATGTTAAGCAAGACGTTATTTTTTGTGATCGTAATTTTTCTGTTCAATATCCCAACATTGAATGGGGGGACGGGGGATATTTAGCATAAGAGAAAACTTTCCTTCGTGACGATGAATATAGACTACTGTTAAGTTGTACAACCTTCCCAACTACTTTTATCTAGCTGGGATTGTAGTGCGTCGTTATTCAGAGGGAAGGTGCGGAGAGACAAAAAAAAGCCGAAAGGAGAGAGAGCCGTAGCAATTTGGTTCACTCGATTTCTGGATTACAGGTTAAGACGGATTGGGGAATCCATCAAGAACTTGACTAATTTTAATTTTCATGTGAACAAAAACCTTGTACCAGAATTATTTAAAGCATATTACATTGATTTATTACAGGTTTCAAGGGCTATCGATGAAACTAATAATTTTTAATAACACCAAAGGATATTTCTTATGGGAGCGCGAGAGAATAAACTTCCAATTTCACAAAATGATCTTGCACATAATATTTTACCTGTGTTTTCAGAGGCTCTCAATGGGGTTAACCGATAGGCGTAAAACGGCCAAAAATTTAGCCGATAGCCGTAAAAATTTAAAAAATTTAACCGTTAGCCGTGAATAGCGTAAAAAAGAGTTCACCGTAAAAGAAAGTATTCCCTAGATTTGCTACTTTTAAGGAAGGTACTAAACTCACTTATGGTTGCGTTTTTTATTTCCCGGCTAGTGTGACTCCGTACGCACGTTAGGCGAAGCGCCTTTTAGGTGTTAACCAAGACCTAGGCTCCATTTCCGGCGCTTTCTTGGGGAACTAATTTTTTCCATAGCGAAATTGTGGCTTCTTGCTGGGGATTAATATTTCCAATTTTCAGGAGGCCGTGCCCTCAAAACATTAGTGAAACAACACGCAGAGATGTCACTGTTTGTAAAACACGTTGCCGATAAACAACATTTCCCTGTTTTTCTCGGACGCTACGGTAGACATCGCCATGCCTAGTCCCTGTTCGGCGTCTTCCCACGCAATCTCGGTCAAGGCATTTCAGTGGCGAACTCGCTCGGACCACATGACCCGAAAGGCATCAGCCGCGCGGAATAATGCGGCCTACGGGCAAGGCAACGGCAAGACAGTCGTTCCGTACAGTCCTTCGCTATCATTAGAAACACTGGACACGGGAATTTTGTTACTGGCCGTTTTCACACTAGACCTAGAAAAGGATCATCCGTCTGAGACTAGCCTGTGTACAGTCGCGCCCTCCCCACAGACAACCCTTCTCCGATTTTTTTCTGAGGGGAGGGGGCGGCTGTACACAGGCTATCTGGAACGGATAATCCTGTTTTCAAAAGTCAGGCGGATTGTTTATGCAAAATTAAAACTATTCCATTGCCAAATTAAGACGTATCGCCTATCTGACGCGAATCATCAAACGGATAACCCGTCTCACACGAATAATCCTTCTCTAGTGTGAAAACGGCCATTTCGGTTATAATGAATGTCGCGCCCCGGCCTTGAGTTGGGCGTTCGCGTGTCTGCTTTTGCTTTTTCACAAAGATTATTTTTAAATTGACTATTGACATTTCTATGTGTAAAATAATATCAGAAGTGCAATACTTCATAAAAAGTATGATCTATCAAATGTTAAAATTTTTCAAAGAATAGCTTATTTCATCCCGAGATGATCCGAAGACCTTTATTTTGATTTAAAGATACAAAAAAATACAGGTTAATTAATATTTAACTTTTTGAAACAAAACAAGTTAATTTTTAACTTTTTCGTTAACCGTAACTGAAAAAAACTAACCGATAGCCGTAGAAGAGCCAAAATTTTAGCCGATAACCGTGAAAGCCACCACCCCATTGAGACCCTCTTTTCACAGTTCCTGTGAAATTTGAATCTTATTTTCTCGGGCTTCCATGAGAAATTTTCTTTGGTAACACTGCAGTGAAATCCCACCTTTTGTTGGGCATAACGACATTTTAAGAAGCAACTGTAGACTTAATAGGACCACATGCCAATGAAACAAACTAACAGTTTTCTCGGGACTGCGGTACGCCCCTCCCCCTCCCCCTTCATTCCTCTTTTTGCTCTCGTTCCAATTTTCTCCACGATCTCGCGCGGAAACACTTGCTCGGTGGGGCGACTCGGGAAATACAGCCAAATATCTTTCCAACGCATAAAAGCCTACTTCATTATTTTTTAAGAAACCTAAACTTAAAGAAATTGAATCAAGTCACAACTCGAAACCAGGAGCTGCCCCGGATATAACATACTAAAAAGGGCAAATCAAAACCTGAAACAACAAAAACGAAACGAGCGAAACGGTCGTAACGATCAAAACGAAATCACCACAACAAGCGTAACGGCCGAAACGACCAGAGCGGCTCACGAAAACAAGCAAAACGGCTGAGACGACAACACAAAACCACCAGTATAAAAATCGAAAAAGAAGCAAAAGCTAGAATATATAGATTAAGTTGTCGCTTATCTCCTCTAGCTTACTTGGATACTTCCTAAATACGGCCGATTTTACGAAAACTGTTCAACAGAAAGTTCGTCAGTATCAGTACCTGGTATTGGCACACCGGTCTGTAAGTGATCCCATCTTCAAATAGTCTCCTATGCAGCTGATCTTATATACTTTTCGCACGCCAGCTCATACCGCGAAACGTAGCCCCTGCTCGCAGGGTACCGTTGAGCACTCAGCCATAACTACATACGACTGGTACTCAGTTTAGTAAAAGCCGGAATTGACGCGCGCGTACGAGTAACGCGAAGTATTGTCAATTTTCTAGTTCTTTATGTCGATAAAGGCGATAGAAAATTAGCGTTTCTCATGTAGGGTAATCATATTGAACTTTCTACATTTGCAATATGTCTCTCTTCGATAGAAGTTTAAAATATCAAAATCAGCGAACGCTGAATAAAGGATGACCGTAAGATTCAATCGCAGGGCCAATTTTTGTCGATCAGTGATTTCAATGCCCGGGGTGCACTGTCCATTTCAAAGTGAGTATAGCATCTATGAGCCTAAATTTCATGGCAAATGGAAGAAAAAAAATAGCGTAGCACGCGAGTGGCGTCAGAGTGACTAATTTGCAATCTTTGTCGATCTGAGTTTTGCCATTTTTCTCGTTGTAATGACAAAAGTCAGACAAAAGTGAAGAATTCACTAAATGTTAATTTCAGTTTGTTTGTCTGAGTTTTGGATCTATAAATAGTATTAAGGGCCTGTTTACATGGAGTGGGGGACCCCGGTCTAGTGGGGTTGGTTTCTTTTGTTTTCACGCTCTGGAGGACACAAAACAAAAGAAACTTACCCCACTAGACCGGGGTCCCCCACTCCATGTAAACAGGGTCTAAACTTCCCGCGGCGCTACATCAACCACGCCAACGAAGCAAGGCTACAGCGAGGTGGAACAGCTGCTATGTCACGTGATCCTTTGATAACAAGTGCGTTCTTTTTTGGAGGGAAAATATGTTTGTTCCTGAAATCTAAAAGCTTCATCAGCACTACCAGTATCCAATAAAATGACTTCATAGAAGTGACTAAATTACAGTCAGTTGACTTACAAGTTTCAGTATATCGTGACTCACAAATAGACGAAAGCAAATAATTAGCAATTATTGGATGAATATTTTTTTTTGTTTTCGACCTAAGGTCGGTAGTTTCTTCTAATAACGGGGTGTATATTTTTCGTGACTTTAGAGAAATCCGGGGGATGCCACTAAAATTCGCTTTTCGCTCGTGTTTCGAGCTACTAAAAAAATATTACTACAGTCTTTCGTGGAATAAGTGCCGCAGGGCACCGCCGTCTAATAGCTACCATCAGCCAAAGTTTGAACGGCCAAAGAAGTAGGCCACATGGTAGATTGATCAAGTCCCTCCTCTCGCTCGCCTCCCTAAGAGAGAGGATCCCAAACAGAGCATCACTCTCTTGTTTGTAAAAGGTTATTGAATCACACTGTCGTGACCTTGTATCAGAGCTTAAACAAAGAATCCAATACCTCACTTTTCATATCCTGACTTATTTGATGTGATGACTTATTCCAATTGATTGACGGCAAAGTCACGTGATGATCATAAGAAGATAAGAATCTTTCAGGCTTTTATAGTTTATGTGGAAGTCAGCCCCCTTCAAAAGAACCACCCTTGGAGAGCCTACTAACTTCAACAACATAACCTAGTTTAAAGGTGAAAGTCAAGAATATACTTCACATCATAACCTAGTTTGCAATGAAATTCATTGACTCAGAGGGAAGATTGAGTGTCATGCAGTTTTAGAGAAGGCCAAAGATCCGTGTGTCTGTGATATTTTTAGAGTTCGCTGCTGACATACCGTGACCTCATAAAACGCTTAATTAATAAGGGAATATCAAAATATGAACTAAATACTTCACGCCTGAAAGCTGCTTAAAGATGAATGCTTTTGCACTCGTCATCCACCGCACTAATAATGTTTTGCTTCCAAAATACCTGTAGAATTTAATACTAAATAAATAATTTTATGCCATTTATAAATATAGGACTTTTTGAATCCTTCAGTTTTGAGCTCTGCTAGTGTGAATTTCCGGTGTTTAAAACATTGTCACGAGTCTGGGTTTTGTTAAATATGCGAATGTCATCTGTGGCGAGTTTTCAAGCTATCAAAGAAGCTAATTATTCAGTTTTGCTTACTGAGTATATCCCCAATTTTCTCTTCTGTGTGCCATATTATTTTATTTGCTAAAAACCTCAAAAAAAGTGACCATAAATGTTAGTTTTTAGGACTCAATGTTATGAGTTTGAAACCGAACTCCGTAGACGGAAAGTTGCTGCTGGTTTAGACTTTCTCAAAGTCGTTCGCTTGGTTTTCTGGTCTGGTGTGGTAGGACCCGGCTTTCGCTCGCTCGCGCTTCGCGCTCACAGTCGCGCTACGCGCTCAAAAGCTCGACTTGTGAGCAAGTCTACTGCTGGTTGTGAGGGCGGAAAATGATAGGGCACTTGAACGGATTATCAGTAGTTTACTTCTAAGCACGTGCTAAAAACAAGAAAAGATCTGTCTGACGACTTCCTTGTTCCTTATACAAATAGTAAAAATTGTACTGGTGCTCAGACTTAAGTGCTTAAATGATAGCAGAAATTAAAATTATGCAACGCACTTAGACTTTCAAAGCCTTAATAGCTGCTCCATCATAACAACTTTCGACAAATTCTGTCAGATCAGTCACGCCGCTTTCGCTATAGAATGAAACTTTTCTTTGGCACTTTCCTTTTCGTAGCCTGCGAACAGCAGACATATTTCCGGTCGTCGCTTCTTTCCCTCCCGCAAAAACCGAAAAATGCGTCTGTTCCCCACGGGCTATCCTTTTCGGGGCTCACATTTATTTTCCATCCTTTGTTAAGATATTATTCGCATTTGCACTTATCCTTCCCATAGTTACTGACTGTGGCCTTTCTAAGCTGAGCTAGCTTTGGATTTTGATCTAAGTTTACTTGTGATTTTAGTTTGACGTCTCAGAATGAGACCCAGTGATTGAGCGATTGAGGGATAATATGTCCTGTTTATTTCAAGGCTGGTGAACTTTTTATGTGAGGTGGGGGTTTCCGGAGGAAACTCATGTTAAAGCTTTGAACCAGGAGCCCATGTGAAGGGTTATAATCGGTTATGGGCTCCTATGAGAAAAAGTCTCAATCTTTCAGTTCAGTCCAGTCCAGATGTCGTATCGTTAGGGAGCTTTAGTAACGACGACGGCGACGTCAACGCGAACGACAAAAAAACAATAGGTTTAGATTGGCCAAACAACAACTTTGCACGTGCATCACGCTTCTTTTTTGCACATTTCTTTGCCGTCACTGCTCGACTACGACGTGAAAATTTCTAAATTTCACGATTTGTGGAGAACGTGGACACAAGACAACGACCAGGAGCGGGTGATAGGCTTGCAAAGACTTTGTTTTTCTTCTCTTGAACTTCGATACAGTCTTTTAGGGGCCGACCATTTAACTCTTGAGGGTGGGGGTGGGTGATTTCTGGCCATCAAGAATTTTTTTTCCTAGCAATATGGTGGTCAGGATATTTTTTTCCCTTTTTTTCCCATAAGCTCTCTATTACATTTGTGCTGCATGTAATTTTTTTCTTCCGACAAGCGCTTCCAGGAATTTTTTTTTCAAAATCACCCACCCCCCCCCCCCTCAAGAGTTAAATGGTCGGCCCCTTAGATTTCAACTCCAGAAAAAAATGGCAACATCTGACGAATTGAACGAGATGGAATAAGCGCGATTAAGTTGAAGCAGCCAGTGCCGTAGCCAGACCAAACGGCCAACCGAGGCAGGCGGGAGTTGGTAGGGGGGTTCGGGGGCATGCCCCCCCCCCGAGAAATTTTGAACTTTAGGCTCTCGGAAATGCGATTTGCAGCGTTTTCTGGGCGTTTCGGTAACTTTTTTTCGAGTTAATTTAAGTGGAATTTAAAAAGCAATAATCAGAAACAAGCTACATAATCTGGGTGACCGTTAACCTCGCCAATGGTTTTGATCAGTATTTGTTCAAAAAAAATTTGAGTTAACGTACGTAGCCCCTTGAGATCGATGATATGGTAATTTTTTCATAGTATATTGACTGAATTGCTGAATTCTTTGTAATATCATGATGCGTTAAAAATATCCGATGATCGCTTATGTAAAATAAAAATGATCGGCGAAATTCGTCAAAATTTTACCGAGGCGAGTGCCTCGGTTGGCCTCATACTAGCTACGGCGCTGGCAGCTTGAATACACCTTTCGTAGCCATATCCGTCGCTGTTGCTTATGCTTCCTCTTATCAATGACGTGCGCGCCGATTTGTTTCGCGGGTAAAATGAGCACGTGATCATGCTGAACCTTTTCATTGGCTGGTTCAATCTTCGCGCCAAAGACAAATTTCGACAAATGAGCCTCGCACAGCAGTCTTCAATCAATCTGTCCTGCTGTAAACATCCTTTCCTTCTCCATTTTTTCGTTGCAGTTTTTCTCCCCGAGGATATCCTTCCTGTAAATTACTGATACATCAGCGAGCTACTTCTTTCTCGATCGTTCCTGAAGTCTGAAGAGTTTAGAGTGATTTTTCGGTGAGTAACATGCTACGGAACACCACGATGTGTTCTGTCGTTGGCGCCAAATTCAGCGTTCGCGCCATTTACATGCTTTCATAAAATTTCCGTTTTCAACGCAACCAAGTAATAAGTGAAAGCTATGTTATCGTAACTGGATAGTGGTTCGAAATATACCATCGCTTTGCTTCTTTTCTCAGTTACAAGCAGATTTTACTTGAATACTCCGCGATAAACAATGGAAAGCCCGCCAAGAAAAACCGCGGTTAATCTCGAAGACAGTGGCTGTGTTGTTGATGGATTACGCAGTGCTCTTAGCGACGAAGTTGAAGATGAAAAATCTATGATGGTACGTCATTATATTATCCTTCTTGTGCTATATTTTATCATTATTTTTTTAAAACCTTTCACTTCTTTATAATTTCGACCACGAGGAGTGAAATGAATGAATCGACTCGAGCGTCCCACGTGCGTTGAAACTTTCGCTCTAAATTCATAGCCTTACTAGATAAAGCCTTGGAGTTAAAAAAATCTTCGTTTTAACGTTAAAAGATCGCTGAAAAAATATATTAAGCATTTTTGTCGTACGGTAATTCTTGACGTATTGTTTCGTGATGGTTGTACGAGTGCATTGAATCGAAGACGTTATTTGTGCATGACGTCACGCGCTGATCGCACTACTACTACTACGCATAACAATAACTTCTCTGTGGATCACCACGTGCTCTTAAACATTTACCGTCGAGTTAATGTTTGAAAAGTTGTGCTAAATTTCACAGAAACACCCATTCTGCTAAGATGACTTCGGTAAGTGTATCTTGACTTATATTTTCGTTTGTCTTACTTTCAAATGATAATTGCAGAATACGAAGTCGAAGGGCATTGAGAGATAAGCTTATATTGGTTGAAGACCAGTATAAAGCTACACTCTAGTAATGTGATTCCGTTTCTTGGTGCATTTGGTAAAAGCTTTGCATCATTTCATTTTATCCACAATTTACAAATACGAGGAATAGTCTTTTATTATAACTTAACTATCTTCTTCGAATAAAGAGTTCCGCTAGACTGCACGATCAAGCCGCCAACATTTTTGATTTTTGATCCGTTGGGTTATATGCTTCTGATCAAGCACACTGGGGTTTCATGTCAGACAGACGTGTTTTTTTTACTTTGCTTTGTAAAGCGTGTTTCATCTTCTTCAACCAGCAATCTCGCATCTTTTCCTTGAGAAAGAGAACCATTATTTGCATTTCATTATATTTTTGGAGGCGATTTTGCTAAGTTTATTACGCAACATTTCGTTGTGAATTTACCGAGCTTGAAGTGAACAATAAGCTCAATTCTTGTTACGAAAGTTTCTATTGGTGAAGTGTAACGAGAAACAGATGAATCTGATACTTTAGATACAAACGCGGTCATGGTAAATGCGAGGAATTTGTGGATTATTTGTCGTTCTCTGCTACGGTTGGTTTGTTCTGCACCACTGTTTTAGCGTCGCTGAATTCGCTAACATTGTGGAACGAATATAATTAGGTGAAAGTCTGCTTACTTCGGTGATCCAAATGCACCTTCAACAATGCAGTTTGTCCTGTTTTACATTTTTTTCAAGAAAATTGCAGCGATAGCCATTTTTCTTTTATATGTGTTTTCAATACCTTATCCGCTGATTTTCATGATTTGTTCGTTCGAAGTACAAATTATAATACTTTATTGTACTCTTGTAAGGTGTAAGCGAAGTGCTAATGAGTAGCCGCGAGTAATTAAGTACGGTAGTGAAACCTGTATTATAAACCCTCTGTAATTCGAGCAATACCCCAAGTCCCAAATTTGCTCCCTCAATTACTTTGAGTGAAACGTTTACAAAGCAGACACCATCAGGTGAACATAGACACCTAAAAAGTGGATGAAGTGGTCATTTCTGTGGATACAAGCCTGTTTGAACAGACACTGATGATGGCATTGATCAGCAAAAGCTCAGATTTTAACTTAATTTTTAATTTAACAGCAAATAAAGGCCTCACTCGAACAACAATATTTTACTTTCAAACTTGACGCTGAAGTCATGGAAAGATCATTCACAGCTGTAATATTAGACTCCGCGACTACAACATTCCAGACACCGGAAATGTATGAAAGTTGTTTATTTTTAGAATTAAAAATGCGACTTTACGAAAAGATATATCCAGGGGGGCTGGCAGCGAGGTCTGGAACCGAGTTTCCATGATCGCCCCAGTTAAGAAATTCGGCTGAGTGAGACTGAGTACAAATTTTCCTTGAAAACAAATTTGGTGGAGAATGCAGACATGGAAGGATGATGAGTTTTTGCTTGGTTTTAAGTTTTCCCGCATACAAATATCAAGAAAAGGTTTATGAACTTTTTTAATGGACCTTTAGGACATCAGGAGGCGTGATGTATGAACAGTTCATGGGTGACTTCACTTATCGTGATTCGGGATCTCGGCAAGTTCAGTTATTTTTAAGCTTTTTCGAACAACCATCTTGCTCCATCTCTTATATTTTTCTACTTACAGTGGTATTAAGACTCTCTTCCTTATCTTAAACATATGCTACGAGCACAATATATTGGTATGAGTCTTGCAACAGTCATATATGAAGGTTCATTAAACCACTGATTTTCTATTTCGCTGTTCGTAAGTTTGTTGGGAGGCACAACAAAAATTAATATTTATGGGCGTAAATACAGAGTACAGAGCCAATTTAGTAACTTTGCTTCACATGATATACTGGGCTGGGAGGGGTTTACTAAACCTTCAAAACCTTCACTGGAATGTCATTGGAGTGATAATCAATAAATTTCCAACAGCAATACCATATTTAGTAGTTTTGTATTAGTGACTTCGGTTTCAAGTATTTACTTGAAATTGTTGGTACAAAAATTACCCTTTAGGTATGAATTATACTTGAAATGATTATAGTGGTTTCGTGTAAGAACAAGAGGCTAATTCAGTTGCTAATAAGAGTGAGTACATCAGGAAAGAGTATATGTTGCGAAAATCCCTCAAAGAACTGAAGTACAAGAAGCAGAAAAAAGAAAACTGAATGTTTTGCAAAGTTTATAAAGAGAATCAGAAGAGGCTTGAAAAATATATAACTTAAGTTTATTGTTTGTGTAAGTTATGAATGTGATTTACAACTAAATTATACAAGGTAAAATCTGGTAAAATTGATTTTTTATCAACCATCAAAAGATGTTATTGTCTGGCTTGAGCCCTATCCTCTCAGCAGTTCTTTCTACGATACTACCCTTGGCTTATTTGACCTAAATGTGTATGTGCTGCTGATTTAGGGTGGTGACCATTTCACCCTTTAGAGTTTTGAACAAGGTGTCTGTTTGGGAGGTGAAGGTTGAAGAAGAAGCAGTCTATAGAGTACAGTCTACTGGTACCATCATTCCCCCCCTCCAAGTTTTGCCATGTTTCTAAGTTTAAAAGCTACCTTAATTCTGTATGCTAAAGGAAATGAACCAGGATTATAAAATAAGGTCTCTTGGTTTAAAAAGGGTAGGGAAATGCACAATGTGTCCTAATTAAGCCATACTCTCTTTCAGTGTAAGCCCAAGGAGGTGATCTCACATTTTGATTCCCTTTTACCACTTGTTGTAACAGCAAAGTCAGTGAAGGTTTATGGTCTCTGAAAAAGATTTTTGCCAGCCTCAACACAAGTTTCTTACTGATATTGTTGACTGCAAATAATATTATCTTAATAATCATTTTCCATTTTTTTTCCAAGGTATTCTATGGTGTTTTCAATATCCACTAGTACAAGGCAATTTTTAAGTTGAGAGGGTTTACTTTGATTTCATTAACAGTAAACTACATTATTACACAGACACAAACTGACCTGGCAGGTTGATGTCCAAGGGTGTAAAACACTACATGCCACTATATGGCAAAAACTGATCACAGTGGCCAAAGGAAAGGCAAAAATAGAAATGTCATCATTTTTTTAATTTTATAAATTCCCTTTGAAGCATATTTAGCCAGATGTAGTCCTTGTCAAAACATGCAAACTTGAACATTTATTTTCTGACCTTAGCTAATCTTTTTTAAACCATACTCTTGTTCCCCCTGAGTGGGTAGTGTAGTTTTTGGAATAAAATATTTATAATTTCTCCCTCTTTGTTTGCCAAAAAACAAAACACAACTGAATGAGGACTCAAACTGAAGGCAGTGTAGTAACCGCTGTCATGAAAAGAGAATTCCAAACACACAAAATAATTACCCTTTCATTTGCCTATATTCATTTCTTAGAAACTACGGTAAAGTTTAAATTAAATCATATGAAGATAGGAACTTAAGCATATCAAGAGTGAATGATCTCTTGGCAAAATTTATTTAGCTTCTAGTACATAACAGAATACATGAACTACAAGATTTGAACATATGCCACTCAGTCATCCGACGCAACTCTGCCAGGATAAGTTCACAATCAAGGATGAAGAATTCAGAATCTCAATCATCATTTCTTTTCGTCTTAAAGGTGTAATAAAACCGTAAACAACTCTGACAACTCTTCTACTTGACCATGGCCACCGCGCCTTTTTTAATGTCACGAAGGATTAATTTTCGGCCTTTCACTTAAAAATATAAACTCTTCTACATACACGTTGGAGGGTTGGCCCTTCTTCTAGTCTTGTGAGTCTTCTAAACAGAAACACAGCTTGAAAGCCTGCAGTGAGCCAAAAGGTCGGGCATCGAGGAACATGTACATGTACAATGACTGTTCACTGGTCTCGTTCTTAGCGTAGTAAACCGCATGTAATGACAAACGCAAGACCAGAAAGGAAAACGTAAGCTCCACATTACTGCGGAAAAAAAATCGGTTACAGCAAAGAAAGCAATGACCAACAGGACCAAAAGCGAATTCACTTCACACTGTTGAATCGCTGTGAAGACGAACTTCTTGATGTTGTTGTTTGTTCAAGCGTGTTTCGCGCATGCTCGCTACAGTTCTCGAATGATTGACAGATTTCTTAACTGGGGCGATCATGGAAAGTCGAAAAGCGGCAAGATCAAAGGCCGTTGCCAGCCCCCCTTGGATATATCAATTTCTGTCTATTTTTCTGTCAATTTCTGTCAATATGCAGTGAGATTCTACAGTGTGAGAGCATTCAATTCATCGCATTTGCTTCTTGAAATTTTTGCTGAAAAATGTGGTGTGAAGCTGGTTGAGCCATTTTCTGGTACCAGTCTGCCCAAAATGTTGTTTACAAGTTGATAAATAGGCTGGTGTTTATTCCTGATAGTAAATTTTATCCACTAAAAAATAGGGAATTGCTGCTAGACAACTACCATATATATAATAAACAATAATGATAACAATATATATATAAAGTCAACTCTAGATTTTGAAGAAATTTGTAAACCTCAGGCTGACAGGTCCAAAACTTAAAGGACTGAAAAGTGTTGAGTTCTGATAACTATTTGGTTCTAACAGTATTTCTTTGATACACTCACTTCGGAAAACCCATACAATGGCAGTAGCCAAAATTTTTCAGATCAAAAATATAACTAAATGTAACAATAAACGCAACCAGAAAATTCTCATAGAATCAAGAACCAGTTGTAGAACCAACCAACACTCAAGTTTCTCATGGTTGATATTTTGAAATTCTGCATGATAGCAAGCCATAAGGGGTACAAATAAAGATAATGATTGTACATTGATAGTGGGATATTGGGATATAGTTCCTGAGGGGCTAAGAGATGATTATGCTATTTGTGAGAGTGTTTTGTGGACAAGCATAATATTTGAACCTTTTGATTGTACTTGCACATGGGTTGGTTTTGCTGGTAATAATATAACTTTTGTAATAATTAATGCTGATGTGCTTTTTTCCCATTTCCTTCTTGTAGCTTGATCATTTAGAGATGTCAGGTGTAAATGAGTCCAAGTCTAGCCTGAAGCCGAACGATGGCCATACCAATCATCAAAAGAAGTTTTACCACGCTATTGTTGCAAAGTGGGAAGACTCACCCGAGATGAATAAGTTGAGTGACCTGTGGGAACGGCATGGTATGACTGTGATCATGATCTGTGTCACTGTTTTACTGCTGATCTACAGCGTTGTAGCAATAGCTGTTAGTGGATTTGAGCACGCTAAGTGGCTCTTTGGCATAACAATGTTTCTGTGGTTCTGCATGACATACATGTTTATAAGGGATCATTGTGGAGCTGACATATTCAGAGTGTGTATAGAACCTATTGTGAATGCTGTGGAAAGCCGGTGGCGGTATTTGAAATGGTATGTACATGAAACACTTTTCTTTTACGTGACTATTGTACTGTAGACCTGTACAATATTATATATACATGCAAAATTGAATTCAAAATTTTGATGTAAACAAACCAGATGGTTTACATGTTATAACTTACAATATATAGTGGTAGATATGTTAGTTCAAGTCAATTTAGGAAAGAATAATCAAGTGAAAAACACATTAACTTTACAATGGATTATTCTTAAAATTTATTATGAGACCGTGAACAGAGTGTTTCTAGAAATTATTAATACAGCGGGACCCTGCAGTCTTACCATTTTTTGTGACTAGTATATTATTAGTATATTTTTCTGACCAAAATTTTTCCGGGAATGCAGGTATCATAAAGAAAACCAGTCATTTTTCATCTGACAGCCTCATTAATTGGCCAGATTTTCATGGTCCTGTACTTTATCAAACACAATCCCGGACATAACTACTTGAGAACGTTTTTTCATTGATGTGGACTAACTTTCTCAACAAAACTGTTTCCAAATCAAGGGCTTTGGATTAAGTAAATCCCCTCCCCTAAAAAAGCCCAGGGATGATGCTTTTTGAAGACACAACAGCACTGCTTTCAAGGGGAGGGACAAAGAATTGCTACAGCTACGGTGTTTAGAAATTAACTGCTCTTTAAAGGTGATGTTACATGGGACGATTCGCAATGGCGATTTTTAGCGTAACACAGCGTTGCAATGTTGGAACAATGTTGTAACTATTGGAAATAATGTTGCGACAGTATTGCAACACTGTGTTGCGCTAAAAATCGTTGTTGCGAATTGTCTCATGTAACATCACATGCAATTTTCTCAGGAGTAAAGGCTTTATAGTAAGTTGTTCAGGAGGTGTTGCTCATTGTTCATTTGCGTGACTTTGTGTTTCATTCCAGGGTCTTTCTTGTGCTTGTTTTGGTGGCTCTTGGAATTTTCTTTGGACTTGACACTGCAAAGCAGCCAGAGCGGTTTGTTTCTATAGCGGGGCTAGTTGTTAATATCCTGTTTTGCTGGTTGTTTTCCAGACATCCTAGAAAGGTGAGATGTGAACCTTTCCTTCACAGTTCTTGCAGTTTTCTATTTAGCTCTCCTCTTTTGCAGTTCCTGTGTAGTATGTTACATGTATCTTATCTAGATGATCTCAGTGTTCACTCTAGGCTGCATTTTTGCC
The DNA here is from genome assembly GCA_022179025.1 of Porites australiensis. Lineage (NCBI taxonomy): Eukaryota > Metazoa > Cnidaria > Anthozoa > Scleractinia > Poritidae > Porites > Porites australiensis. The sequence continues at coordinate 480,113 of BOPM01000157.1, read as the reverse complement.
TCAGTGACGTGGAATATTCCTCTCTGACACATATTGGAATGCAGTAAAAGACCCACATATAAAAACTTAGAATTTTCGACATCAGGCTGAACAGGGTCTCAGGGTTGTCAATAAGATTTCCAGTTGCCAGGCAAATATAAAAAGTAGGCGGGGAATCAAACAGCTAGGGATTTCTCTTCTTTCTATTTTTCTTCCATTTTCCTTTGAAAGTATCCGGGGGCCATGTCCGTAGTAGCCGGGGGAAAATCCCCGGCCCCCACCTCTTAGTGACAGCCCTGGGGTCTTATATTTTAGGGTACTTTTTCACAATTCAGGCTGATAAGGTTCTTAATAGGTTCTTATTTTCCAGCTGTTGTCATAGTGTACCCATTGGCAGAAATATATTTTAGATTTTAAATTGTCTATATTGAACTGAGACTGGAGCATACATTCAAGTTTTTGCTTAATACGTTGCTTTGCCGATGGATTCACAATTCGTTCCTTTGTTTTTGTTTCATTCTGAAACAATAAAGCTAGGTTAATTTTTTATGCAAAGGAGGATGGCAGTTTGGGCTAGGGAAGTCATTTGTTTCATACAATGTAGTTAGACCCAGACCATTTTTGAAATGAGCAAATGCTACTTGTATGTGGGACATAAAGCACACTTTGATTAAATTTCTAGGTTAAACACTGTGATCTTGCAATAGCTGACTTGTTTTTATCTTAACTACAGCACAATGTTCATTCTTATTGTAGCAAGCATTTTAACCCAACTCATGCACTTATATTACTAAGGTAAACAATTCATGTGTCACGTCTTCTCATAGTTATAGATTGCTGATGGTTAAGAAGCCCACAAGGACTTTTTTGTTATATGTTTTTGTGGACCTGACGGTGCACAACATTCAATAGCATTGTTAGTAGTAGTAATAATTAGTTAAGAAATAACTTAAGAGAAAAAAGGCAAAAATAGTAAAACTAATATAGCAATTCCAATCATTTTGATCTTATTGGCCAGTAAAAACATCACATTACTAATTATTTATTTATCCCCAATTTCTGAACAGAAACAAAGGATTGTGCACCATTAAGGAGCTTCCAAATAAACTGCAACAGCATTGTTTTATCTTTGATGTTTGCAGCTTTTCATAACCAGTCTCCTCTTCTAACTGCGATCTTCTCAATTTCTCCCTAACTTGGTTCATTCTGACAGGGTGTGTTGTAGGGTACAACATGGTGTGATTTCCACAGTTTGAAAACAAGTTAGATGTCAAGTCATCTCAGTAAATGTTAAATTAATGACATCACAGGTGGCACAAAGGCATGCTCTCCCACCTGTGAATGTGTTAAAAAGAGTAGTCAGTACAAGTCAGCAAGTACGTAATATAGTTTTAATCATGTGACTATCTCTTTAGGTTAAGTGGCGCCCTGTTATTTGGGGACTGGCTTTGCAGTTCATTTTTGGTGTCCTCATTCTGCGGACTTCAGTTGGCTTCAACGCATTCAAAGGACTTGGAAACCAAGTCTCCGTATTTCTTGATTACACCAATGTGGGTGCTGAATTTGTGTTTGGAGCTGATTACACAAAACACTTCTTTGCTTTCAAGGTACCGTTCTATTTTATTATTGACCTGCATGTTAAAAAATTTAGTTTGATGGACTGAATTAATTAAGTTAACTCAACACTGTAAAAGAATTAAAAAGTTTTTAGAGCTAAGCCTTCCTCATTTTGACTGATGAAAGGGCTAGCCCTCCATAAGTTATCTTTTAGATATTTTTGTGGTGATTAATTGAACTTTGCCATACAATGTAGCAGGCAATGTGTCCATTCTAGCGGTACTTGCAGGGGTTTGGATAAGAATTGAAGTAGCCAGCAGGTTTGATTAGAGTAACTGACTGTATCAACAAGGGGCTAGTAGTCCACGTTTTCATGCGGTGTCTGGGAGAATGCTCCCTCAGACAATGTTTAAATTGCAAAGCCTTCATACGCGATTTCTAGTACTGATCGAGAGGACTAAACTGAGTGCAAAAGAGCAAATTATTTGGATTCCAGCTGTAAGTCAAATTTTGATGTACCGTCAACTCCCGACAACTCTAACCTTCAAGGGAAATCAAAAAACGTTTGAGTTAGAGGGAGTTCAAGTTATCAGGAGCTCAGAAAAAATAGTCGGGAGTAAGGGAAAAAACAGTTTTTACTGCATAGTGAACATTTTAATCACAGTTAATTGTAGAAATGTTAAGTGAAAATTGAAAGATACTTCTAGATTATAAATGAGAATGTAATGTAACAAAACAGTGCCTAAATAGAGCATGCATTTTACTGTTTTGAGAAGTAAAACTGTTTCATGTTAGATTTGTGATAAACAACATCAACCTCCACTAGTAAACTATATGCCTACAACACGTCAATGGGAAACGCAAAATTCAATGTTTTGTCTGCCAGTAGACTGTTTTTTCCCTGACTTTTTAAGGGGCTCAAAACGTGGTTTGAGTTATCAAGGGTAAAATTATATTGAAATGATCTGAGGGGAAACAAAAACTACTTCGAGTTACTGGGAGGTTCAAGTTATTGAGGGTTCGAGTTACTGGGGGTAAAATTACAGTAAATGTATGATGAAAATCCAGGAGAAAATGATTTTGGTTTGAGATAGCACAAGGTTCGAGATATCAGGAGTCAACTGTAATATTTAGCCACACAATTAACTCCTACATGTACAAGCAATGAACAAATGATAATTACTAAGTTACGTACATTTTTGTGTGAACAAATTCTATTTTTGCCCTGTGACATTATTCAAACTACACTGTAATTGCTTCTTCTTTGGGGGAAAAAAGTAGCAGACTTCTCTGAGCAATGTACCCGATTCGTTTCGTCGCTCATTGGTGCTTCATGCTTGAAACCCCTGACTTGCATGTCTTCTTTATTTCTTTCTTACTTAATTCTAAAATTCACTTTTCATGGCTTTTGTAACAATATTATCACTGATATGTGTCGACTTACCACATAGCAAGATTAATTATTAATTATTTGTGTATAAATTACACCATCATTTATTATGAGGCTATGAGGCTTCCAAAGTCTTACTTTTTATCTGAAGTTTGTGTGGATCACACAACGTCTAATCATGTAACTGTGACACTTGTTTTGGCAAATTTTCCTTTATAGATAAGCTCAAGAAAGGTCCACATTAATTGTTAAATTGTGTTACCCATTGGCAAAGTTAAGAACATAATTCACTGGTCTGATGGCAAAATCCACTAGCCCTGGGCTGTTGGACACAATTTTCTTTGTCACTACGTAGTGTACTACTTAAATTTTTAGCAGACTGTATAATTTTCTTACGTGAATGCTGTCATGTTTTACTTTGCAGGTTCTTCCTGTTGTCATTTTTTTCAGTTCTGTGATCTCTGTTTGTTACTACATTGGTATAATGCAAGTGGTAATCAAGAAGATTGCGTGGCTCATGCAGAAGACCATGAAGACATCTGGTGTAGAGTCTTTGAATGCTGCTGGTAACATTTTTATTGGGCAGGTGCTGATATTTTTAATATATACATTTAACAATTAGTTCATGCATCAGTTGCGTTTGTCAAGATATTGAACATGCAGGAATTTTGGAGAGCACAAAAGAAGTGTAAGAGTTGCTCGAAGTGCAGCAGAAAGCAACTCTAGCCTCCTGAGTGCTCTCCAAACTTCCCAAGTGCTCAATATCTTGACATACACACTGCTGAAACTTGAACTAATTTGTTTTATAACAATATCAAAGTAATCAATGCAGCAGTTAACTTAAAGTGATATTTTGCAGTGCACTAAAAGCAGTACTCATCAATGTCTATGTGACTAAGCTTATATTTTTTACCTATACTTTTGTTTTATCTTGAAACTGAGAGAAAGCTTTCTCAAGTCGTTCAAGATAATGAGACATTTAAAAAGAAAGTTCTTTTAAAATGAAAAGTTCTTTTTGAGAGAAACAAGTTTGCAAAGAATGATTTGCACATGCCATAGCCCTAACAGCACTCGCAGATGACAACAACACTTACATTCTGTACCTCTTTTGCCTACTATCGGTTAACAAATTCAAAAGTTTTCTCTAAAATTTATGTTATAAAACACACGGTAAATGCTTCATCGTCAGGGCTGTCATTAAGTTTTGAAGCAGCTGTCGCAAAGAAGATTCACCCGTAACATCAAGTGAGCTCATCCGTAACAGGTGTTACCGGTTATGGCCCTTAATGACAGCTCATGTACTGTTAAGTTATGGATGCACTTGGGAGACATCTTGGGAGGATTGCTATAAGCTCACAAGAACTCGAGGTACAGTTTATTGATGTCATCAGCGTGCTCAATGGGAATATGTAGCACACTCGTGCTATTGAATTTGATTAGGAGAATATTCTAGCTATGTCATAATGAAATAAGTAAGAGGCAAGTTTCGTTTTGTAAATATCTCTACCAAAATGGAAGCGACTGAACAGGGTGTTCCAACCTTGCATACCACTGGAAGCAATCATTCTCTCAGTTTGGCTTCTGTAACTGCTTAATTAATTTTTGTTTCTTTGGTACATCTACATGTACATGTAGTTGTAGTTCTCACAAAAATATTGTTAACCCATAACCAGTGAGTTAGATAAAAATTACCAACGGCTTAAAAAAAAAGGCTTTGACTCTGTGCTGGCCAGTCAAGCAGTACTGTAACCACATGTAATAAAATGAACAAGACTGCAAATGGGCTTGTACTCATTATGAATCCAATGGAGAATTTCTAACTAGATCAGAAGTCACTTGGCATTTGACTTAATCAGGAGCCCATAACCCTATGGGCTCCTGACTTAATGCATTCCTTCATTATTTTGGAAATTTACGTGTATTTCTGTCCTGCTTCTGCTAATGTTTACTGATTTCTTCTCCACTCAGACTGAGGCACCTCTCATGGTCAGGCCTTTCCTTGAGCACGTAACAATGTCCGAGCTTCATGCCATAATGACTGGAGGTTTTGCGACCATTGCTGGGGGTGTACTAGCAGCATACATTGAATTTGGAGTTTCAGCTTCCCATTTGTTAAGTGCCTCTGTGATGTCTGCCCCAGCTGCTCTTGCCATCTCTAAGTTAATGTATCCTGAAACAGAAATACCAGAGACTTTAAATGAGGATGAAATTGATCTTCCTAAGGGGTTAGTCTTTTGAACATGTCATTATGTGTTCACAGGTTTGGTTTCCTTTCTTAGGCAGTGGTCACCTTTTTCCTTTTAGGTCATTTCCAACAATATATTTTACACTGATATGTTTCCTTTGTTTGGACTCTCCATGTGGTCTGAAGATTTGGAGTTGAACCCCTTGATTTCTCCCTGTACGTTCCTTCTCTTATTCCTGTCAAGATGGCTCTTGTGCACACTTGTGTAGTGTATTATACATCAGTGCTCCAAGCTCAACATTTTTCAATGTGGCCTTTCGGCGACCAGACATAAAAAATTGGTTGCCAGAAAAAAGGGACACTCTCTGCAACACTACGTGGATGTTTGAAAGAATCAAAATGGCTGCCCAACCATCGTTATCGAATTTGGAGGTGCACGCGATATATCAATGCTTTATACCCAGAGAACCAGGGTGAAATTAGGCAAATTATCAGGAAAACAGAGCATACATTATATTTAACACAAATTTTATCTTAAAAAGACCACAAACACTAACTGCTAGAAAAAACGCATCTCGCAAAATGTCGGGAATTTCTTGGGAATAGCTTGGCAGATGATCGCTGAACACAGGTCACTAAATTGGCGACTTTCATGGCAATTTTAGTCGCGAATTTTTTTTACTCACCATGGCAACCAAAACGGTCTCAGCTTGGAGCACTGTACATGTAGTTACACTGCATTCTAACTTGTAGAATTTCTTTTATGTTGCGTGAACTGTAGTGACAACATATTTAAAGGCTCCAGTTTTTTAGAGGAGTCAGGGCTGTCACTAAGATTTCACATTCCAGGCTATGCAGTAATGCATGTAGAACATGGGATATTGAACCAATTAGGAATTTATTTCAGTTGCCAGCAGTAATGCTCATAGTTGCAAGGAAGTTCTGACTCATGGCCCTTAATGACAGCTCTATGGAGTCCAACTGAATTTAAAGGGTAAGAGAAATCCGAAACCCAATTCATGTTTGTGTTATTTTATTTTGTAGGAATGAAAGAAATGTCATTGAAGCCGCTGCCAAGGGTGCCTCTACTGCCATTGCTTTAGTTGCCAATATTGCTGCCAATTTGATTGCATTCCTGGCATTTCTTGCATTTTTCAATGGAGTGTTGTCATGGTTGGGGTCCATGGTTGGGAAACCAGAAGTTAGTTTTGAGGTTAGAACTTTATTTCTGATTGTTGCTGTAGAGCATCTGTAATTGTGGGAGTGTAAAAGTCTATTGCTGTCATTTCTGCCATCATTTGTGTTAGCCTTAGCAGAGAACTGTTAATTAGAACAATTTATTATTTGAGGTTGTTTTTCTCACTAGTTCTTTCATATACTTAAGACAGGTGTAAGAGTAAATTTCACTTCACCTCTTTCATTCCTTACAGTACATTTGCTCCTATGTTCTTCGACCCGTTGCCTTCATCATGGGTGTGGAATGGCGAGACTGTGATGTTGTTGCTGAATTGCTGGGTATCAAAACCTTCCTGAATGAATTTGTTGCATATGCCAAACTTTCTGATTACATAAAGAACCGACAGCTTGACAATGGCTTGCGTACCATTTCGGTGAGTCCTTGACCTTTTCCCCTTACAGGTTCATTGAATTTATTAGAGACCTTTAGCATAAGGTTTTTTTCATGGGAAACCACAAACTGCAGTTTGCAGTTATACATTTGCAGTTTCACATTGCCAGGATTTCAAATTTCAGCAAGGCATTCATTTTTTTAGTGCCGCCATGTTGTTAGGGGTAATTCATTAATTCATTTTATTTGAGTTACAAAAATCCAACAAGCACATCGCAGACGGATAAAGAAAACTACTTTGTGCCTTTAAACATGAGGCTGTACAATTTTTAGTGGGAAAAAAACCTTGCCATAAGTCGCTTACAGCTGGACGCCCTTCCTGCCCTTCCTGCCCTTCAAGCGTGAACTGCAAACTGCAAACTCGACTGCTAAACCATAGTCACGTGACATTCTCGGGTTTGCGGTCTTCCATGAAAAACCCGGTGCTAAAGGTCTCTAATGTGTAGTCTGCAATTTTGTAAAAATAATTGATGGCGATTTTTTCAGGTACAGTTGTAGCTTATACACACTACTAGGCTTTGGTTGACATCTTGGAATGTAATACAAGTAGCACAGTTTACTTTTATCATAACGTTCCTGTAGAAAACACTTTTGAAATAACCAAGTTTATGAACATGGTTGTTGTAAAATAATTTGCATCATGGTCGTAGGGGGAATTGTGAATTCCTTTGAGATTTGCCTTGGATAATGGGCAATATTGACATTAAAGTGTTTTCAAAAATTATTTTGTCAGGGTAGCAAACTGCAGATCAGGCTTCAGTGTGATGCATTCTTTGTAAAAAGCATTAAAACCATTCAAACAAAAGTGTTGTGCTAACAGTAAATTGGGCTACTACATGATAAATGTAAGTTCAAACTTGATGTACACTAGGTGATGTTATGCAGCAGCAAATTGTGGCAACCACCTCATCTACATGTACTTCTGTAATGTCCGAAATACATTATGACTTTTATGTCCTGTTTTGTCTTTGACTGTTTGAATGATACCATTGCATAATAGAGGCCACATTTTGTCCCTGTGACAGCCTTTTGGGTGTGTCACATGGGGGAAACTGTTGCCATGACAATTAAACTGTTGCAATAGTTGCCTAGTGTGCATTAAGCTGAAATTGTACAAAGTAACTGGCAGGAGTAAACAGCCAAGGTAAGTGACATATAGCTGTAATTATTTTGCCCCTGCTGGATTCCTGCTGGTGATATCTTATTAGTGGTGAACAGGAGTGCATGTGACTGCTGCTCTCAAAGTGGATGATACCAGATTCCAAGCAAAATTGCTATTCACAGGAACTGGCGAGTTCAAGAAAGCCTGGTGTGCGGTTTTAATTAACACCTAAATAACGTTAAGCAAAATCAAAATACACATTAATGTATGAAAAGCAATTAAGACAGAATCCATAAGGAAATTGATTAATTTTAATTTTTAGTGGAAAAACCTTGTACCAGAATGTTATAAGCAGAAGGGTGCGATTAGTGCTAAATGGAGGAGCTTTTGATGGAATCGTAAAATAGCACACTCAGTTTTAGAATAGTAGAATCGGAAAAATCAGAAGAAACATACAATCGGAAACTTGTTTTTAATCTTCAGTTGTTTTAAGACTTCATTTCTAAGTAGCATTCGAAGAAATCTGTAGTGCAACTAAATCAGTTGTACTATTTTTCCGATTTAGCATTTATTGCACTGCTCTCATGTCACATTCTTTTTTACACTTTTCAAGAGCTATAAATCTTAGTGCAGTAAGTTATATGTATATCAAATAACTCCAAGAAAAGGTTCTCATAGGAGCCTGAGAAAATAATTTCAAATTTCACAGGAATTGAGAAAACACAGGTAAAATCGTCATGTGTAAGATTTTATTTTGCGAAATTTGGACTTTTTGAAGTTTGTTTTCTTGGGCTCCTGTGAGATTCTTTCCTTTGGAGTTATTTCATAATTATAACCTATTACATTTATAGTTCTCACAAAGTTTAAAAAAGAATGCAATATGATTGAAATTATTCAGGTTCAAGGTTTTTGTCTGCTGAAAATTAAAGTGTATTCAATTTTCTAATGGATTCCGTCTTCTTGTGCTGTCCTGCAGTTGTCAACCAATGATCTGAATGCATCTTAAAATGTTCATACCAGCATAAAAAAATAAATTTTTTGGACAGCTTATTGTTTGGATGTGTTCTCACCCCTCCCTCCAGTCAATAGGTTATGGTCAGTGGCTGTCTTCTGTTTTAAGTGATGTTGGCATTGAATGGGGGAGAGTGGGTAACGAGAACACACTGATTTGTTCCAGAATTTTTATTGTGCAAGGCATAAATAATGAAATAATGTAGCTGTCTAAAGCTAACTGTACTTAAGCGTTTACGGTAGATATTAGACTTAATAATACATCTTAACTTAAGAAGTTCTCTGGCCTCTTTTCATTCTTTTAAAACTGCCCTTGTTAACAGTAAAATAAGGGTGTAATTGATTGTCCCAGAGTAAAAGAAAATTTGTATTGTTGAAAACTGTACCAGTTGCCTGAAAGGAGTAGGAACAAGTGAAAGCTAGTTGGGTGTGCATGACTGTGAAGGGCGTATGACCTTTTCATTCTTGTCTACCCAACTTTCTATTTTCCTTTGCCTTTCTAGTATTTAATCCCTGGCCAATGTGCATTGTTACAAACATGTAACAATCTTCTTGTTTATCTTGTTTATCTTGTCCTGGAATATGCCCAATCAGTGTAACTCCAGGGTGTTTTTACTGTAACAGTTGCATGTACTTTGTACTCATTTACAGACATGTATACACATCATGTCTAAAACACTGTTTATTTCTCAATGTGTAAGTTTCAAATTCTTGAACAGGTTTTCTGTGCATGCAAGCCAGTGTAAATAAAGCAACAGTTTCCATAGTCTGCTGTGGTAAAAAGCAAAGGATGGCATAGCATGTTTAAAGCTTTGAAGTTGGCAAATGCATGCTTAAAGCATTATGCTTGATCTCTGCATGCAGTAACAAATACTAAGATTAAGTATAATGAACTTTCTTGCCATGTTTTCTTGAAGAAGGCAATCTCTCTTAATTATTAACCGAGTTGGATTTAACTGAACCTTTTCTTTTCAACAATTTATGCTAACTGCTCTTAACGATTTTAATGTTTATTTTCTTGCTAACAGCACAAAGTTACTCGATTTTAGACACTCGATTGTAAGTATTAAGTATTAAATATTAATGCCATTAACAGTTTAAAAACAGCAATTTACCCTGCTTCCAATATTACTGATTTGTTGTTTTAATAGGAGTTAAAGTTTAATATTAGTTTTAAAAACTTTTTTGCATTAATTATTGCATTGTTTGATATTTAGGTATTGCAATTAAATATAAAAAAATGTAACAATAACGTAGCAATATAATTATTAAATAATTACTAATAAATAATGATTTTCAAAATCAACACTTTACCTCTTGCTAGCATCCTTTAATATGTTTGATATTCAGGTATTCAAAACAAATATAAAAATATAAAAATAATAATGGTAACTCAAGGTAATAAAATAAGAAAATGATTTTCTGAATAACAACATTTTACCTCTTGCTGATATCCCTTAACTTGTTTGATATTTAGGTATTGAAAATAAATGTAACAAATGGTAACTAAAGGTCAAGAAACAAAAAATAATGATTTTCCGAATAACACCATTTCACCTCTTGGTGATATCCTTTAACATGTACTTAAGAATTAAAGACGTTTTTAAACTGTACCAAAATAATCCTCTCTTTTACATACATGCAAGGCTCTAAGGGGCTATATTTGCATAAGCATAAGCATTTAATTATCTATTTGTCGTTTATAAGAGGTTGCTTTGAATTTTAACTTGATGTAAAATCTTTATTTCACGGCTTTAAATTCATAATTGCTTACAGAAAATCATGACATATACACATACTGAAATTTCTGAGATCCAATTAAGACATCCTAAAACTTTGATTAATCAAACTTTACTCCTTGCTTTCTAATGAAGTAATTTTGTTCACATG
>BOPM01000157.1:445862-469347 GCA_022179025.1 Porites australiensis | reverse complement strand
ACACAAATACAAGATATTAGATAAAGAAGCATCTTTATTTTAATCATGGAATTTACATCGTGAAATGAATGTAAATTTGGTTAACATACCTAATTCGTTTTAATGGTTACAAAATTTGAGGAAAATTTTTTCAATAGTATTTTTTAAACTAAATTTCTCATAAATTTATTGGTCAATTATTTTGTAATTGAAACTAAGTATGTGACGAAAAGAGGTGATCATAAAAGACATAACCTTATCATATTGTAAGCTTGTTAATGTCGTAAATGTTAGCTTCTGTACTAACCGATTTAATGTCCTAAAGCCAGACTAAATACCTTAACATTCAAAAAAAATTTTTTTAATGAAGTGTAATGTCATATATTATATTATTTATATTAGGCACCGTGTTTTCAGCTTTGCCTTTTTTTTGTTAAATAAGTTAGCATAATAAGGGTCTATTCATAATTTATTGTATCTACCAATAAAGTTTTCATTATCTATAACTGTTTGAAAACTCTGTTCAAACTTGAAAAAGTGTTAAATCTTAAGCATTTTATGAATAATTGTACTGTTTACAGCATAGCAATATTTTTTAAAGAAGTTAACCAAAGTTAAGTTAAAACAATATGATAAGTTTAAAGTGAATGACTCCTTAATTCTAGTTGGAGACAAGCAGCTTAATGTGGCTTTTGACATATTTGCTCAAACCTGTTTTTCTATTTAAAGTCAAATATATTGTTAAAGTATGACAAGAGTTGGAAGCTTATCACCACTATTAAATCAGAGATGCAGGTGTATGCATGTATATTAATAATGTCTTCCACATAAACTGTTTTCTTATCATACATTGTAGTTTAGAGTTTTTAAATGGTTCCACCTCCTCCCTACTGCTATCAGGGTCAAGTTGATGAATAGATAAAGAGAAACAATATTGCTAAACCAAAATTTAAAGGATTCTGAATCTTTACAATTCTGACATTATATTGTGTTAAGATAAGAAAATATCTAAAATAATGAACTGGATTAATATGCTTAACTCATGGTGCAAATAAACTGCTGTTTTTGCTGCTGTTGTTTATTGTGGTAATTATTCAAGTGCATCTAAATGCTATAAACAGTGATGTTCAGCAACTACTCCAGACTTTCTAAGGGACAAGTTAAAGCATGTTTGATGTATCTGTACTGCATTTTTAACAAAAGTTAAACTTAGGAAATTAAATACCACTGAACTTGATAACTTTTTTTTTCTTTAAGTTCAGTTCTGATAAACTGTGTGGGACTCTTAACTTCTTGATACTTGAATTCTGTGACTTTTAACTTGAAAAGTTTGAACTTTGCTAATCATATTGCATTGCACAAACTGAAGTGAAAATAACTTCTGTTTAACTGTTCAATGTTCCTTTAATACACGTTTTGCACAAAGAGTAGTTTACTAGGAATAATCATAGTAAACTACGAAAAAACTAATTTTAATATGTAATGGCGCCTGTCATTATCTCTATTTTCACTTGCCATTAAAGTGAAAATAACTTCTCTTAAAGTGTTCAATGTCCATTTGATGCACTTTTTGCACAAACAGTAGTTTACTAGGAATAATCAAAGTAAACTACGAAAAAACTAATTTTAACTTGTATTGGCACACGATATCAAGGGTTAGCTCTTTCCGCCTTGAGTATCATAATGAGCCCTATGTTTGGAAGTCTAAAATTAATGTGCATGACTTGTCTTGTAGCAAGAGTAAAGTTCATTTTAGTCTTGCTGCTGCATGCTTTTTCTTGCTTGTTATAAATTTTTGCTGAGGTGGTCGAGCCCTTAAATCCTTCCTTGGAAGTTCCTTTTTATGGTGTGCCCTTTTATTTTAACCCTTTCACTCCCAAGCAAGAGTATGGTCACAAATCCAGTACTAAGATCCAAATTTCAGTGCAAGTAAATACTTGTATCCTTAAACACTGCTGATCAGAGAAACTTTCATATCAATTGTCCCATCATTATGATTTCTTCCACGGTCTTGAACTGCAGAGTTGCAGTATATTCCCCTTAATATTTTGCTTGGAAGTTAAAGAATGTGAGTCATACTCCTCCTATTAATTCCTGTTCATTACTTATATTAATTTTTTGTTTATTACCTGCTCACTGACTTGCCATTTCACGTCGATTATCTCGATCACCGTTGTTCAACTACTTTCTCTTTTTGCCTTATACTGACCATTTTTTTCACTTATATTTTAATCCTTACGAGAGATGTCTGCCGATATTGCTCTTCTTTTACTCTGAGGTTTATTTTGTCTCACTGAGTAGTTTTCTCTGCTCCTTATCTAACCCTTCTAACAGATTCGCTCAGAGATTATAGCGACATATGCGTTATGTGGTTTTGCCAACTTCGCCTCTATCGGAATCCAAATTGGTGGCATGGGGCCACTTGCGCCATCAAGAAAACCAGACATGGCTCGTGTTGCTCTACGTGCACTGGTTGCAGGTACCGTAGCCTGCTTCATGACAGCATGTGTTGCAGGTGAGATATATGTTTTTGCTGTTGTTTTATTTAAACAGATTCGTTCTGAAATCATTGCCACGTATTCCCTGTGTGGGTTTGCAAATATGGGCTCTGTAGGGGTTGTGCTTGGTGGACTCGGTCCCATGGCCCCAGACAGATTGCCCGATATGTCCAAGATAGCAATCAGGACCCTTGTTGCCGGGACTGTGGCTTGTTTCATGACTGCATGTATGGCAGGTGAGGTGTCTGTACAGCATTGAGAAAGCAATGTCTGACCCTGTACAACGGGGAATTCCAATCAATAGTCAACAAAGATAAGAGAATTATCCTAAAATGCAGATATTGTACTAAGTTTCTTATTGTTGGTCATCATTGGAATGGTCTCAACATAGGGTCTTGTCCACAATGTCAAATGTCACATGTTAAGTTCAGCTGTATTGATTCTGGAAGTAGAGTATTTTTATGCCGAAGTCAGGAAGGCAAGTAGCTTTCACTCCCTGTGTCAAAGGCAATTGTCATAACCTTCCCTGCTTGTTGATGCTCCTGTAGAGAACTGCAGACGTGACTTCAGAGACTGGTTAGGTCTTCACTAACCATTCACCGCCAAAGTGGAAAGACTGTTGCCAATTGCACCTTTATTAGTGGGGCATTTGCAGAAAAGTCATTTTTGTGTTGCCGGGCATAGCTCAGAGATGAAGATCTGAGATGGAGCCATATTAACCTTTGTTTTCCTCATTTTGTCATATCACTTACCTGGCCATGTTTCTGCAAGAGTTTCCTCGTTTGCTATGGCCTCAGTGTCTGATATAATAGATTTCCTCCATACTCGTGGTTGTGATTTGGAATATAGTCTTAAATTACTGTACTGTGTTCTGGTGTCAAACTTTCATCCTTTTTGAGATCTTGACACACGTGATATGCCATGTTACATTTCTTTTCTATTTAAAAGCTTGTGTAGGAAAGTTAAAAACAGTCATGAATGTCTCTTGGAAAGACCATTCCTAAGACTGTTGAAGGAGAATGAGAATGGCTGGACTAAGGGGGGTGCAGAAAAGTTCAATATGGCGATGATGATGCATGGAAAATGTTTATCATAGAATACTGCTAATGGTGTTACCTTGCATTATGCTTAGGATTCCTGACCTACTCCTGAAAACAATATGGTGTACTGTAGGTATTTGACTGTCTTTGTATTACTGCGTAAATCAGTAACTAAGCTTTCTGTTTTCCTCCTCAGGTGTTCTTTATGATGAGACATTGTATGAAAGTGCAGTTGGTCTTACAACCACTTCTGCCACCATCAATGGCACAGTAATACCAACCACAGTCTCTTAATTGTAGTGTACATCTTTTCTGTTAATAGCTTAGTAACTTTAGTCTTTGGGAGTCGGGGGTAGGATTAATTTTGTCATGTAACAGATGATATAAGTACTTTCCTAGATGTATCGTGAGATCATTATGCTATCAAACAAGTCAGTCAGCAATTTTTATCGGGAGTGGGTGTTTGAAAGCCTGTTTACACTGTGCAATTGTCTCAAAAGGAATGTGCTTGCAGCAAAACTACAACCCGAATCCTATCATGCAAATCAAGCAACAGCAATTGCAAATCAGTTTTAGGACTGATATACAAATTGCGATTCGTGTTGTAAACGTATCGCAAGCACATTACTTGTGACTTAGTTGTGCTTTGTAAACTGTTTAAGTTTGAGAAATTATCCAAAGTAGTATCACAAGAATTATTAAGAACAAAAAGTGTTTGCACCACCAATACTTTTGATCTTTCTTGCTCCTGTGTGTTTAATGAAAAGCATCTTTTTTTTAAACAAGAGTTAAACAAGGGTAATTGGTTTCCTTTCTTATATTTTTTATTATTTCATTTCGCAAGTATGATTTGTTTATTCTTACGCATTATTTATGCTGAAATAGAGACATTTTTTTACCAAAATTCCACCAGAAAATCGTTTTGAAATACCCATAATAGCTATCGTTTTCTCAAGCAAAACGTCATTTTATACTTAATTGTAAGTAACAAATGTTATTTAGTGTACTCTCTTGTAAATAAAAGTATCTTCACGTGATACGTTGTAATTTTCTCGGTCAGGTGTAAAAGTGTGGGCTCATAGTGGTATATTTGTAACAAACGCACCACACTTCCCTCCTGCATTTCACTGGGCAAAGTAACTAATCCTAGTTTTGCGCTTAAAGACGTTATTCACGATACCCGCCATCTTTGCGCGCGCTTTAGGACTGATGGGATAAAAGCGATGCCATGTTGTATTTCGGGGGGGGATTTTTATATCAAAACAAGACGATAATTTAACAGTCACGCAAAATGAACAGCTCTAGTGTCAACAGAAATTAGGTCATTATTGTTTGCTGCTAGGACATCTGCAGTTGCTGTTGTATTCAGAAAGGTAGCAACATGCATTTTTAACCATCATTTACCATTATCGTCTTTAACATGAAAGGTTCTGTATTTTTTGTCCTCTAGAATAAGCAAACTCGACAGCCATTTCTTGCACTTGCAATTTCTTTTCACTTGTTTGCCCCTAGACCTATTCGGCTAACTCAATGTTGTACCCAACTGACCACTCCAGAAAATACCATAACATACCATAATACTCTTAATTAGTCACTCCAGCATTTTGCATAAGCATTGTCTTTAGTTTCTCTTGGGAGTTAAAATGGCCCTAAGAGAAACTGAAAACAATGCTTATGCAAAATTTTGGAGTGACCAACAAAGAGTATTCTGGTATGTTATGGTATTTTCTGGAGTGGTCAATTCAAACCCTTTGGGAACAAGTTGTTTTGTTTCAGGAATTTCCATATCATTTAAATGTGAATGCCGCATAATGCAAATACAATACACAAAGAATCTTAACCTCGGGAGATTTGAATCTGGTACAACACTGAGTTAGGGCCTGTTAACATGGAGTGGGGGACCCCCGATCTGGTGGGGTTGGTTTCTTTTGTTTTCATGCTCTGGGGGACACAAAACAAAAGAAACCTACCCCACTAGACCGGGTTCCCCCACTCCATGTAAACAGGCCCTTAGCCGAATAGAGTGTTTTCAGATGACGTCACGGAGGCCATATTGGTGTCCCAAAACAATGAAACGGCCGCCAAGTTGGTGTCCCAAACCAGTCCTGTGGGAGTTGAACTCTTTTCTTATGCAAATGCTTTCTTCTGTTCCGATAAATTTGCATAGATGCTGGCCACTTGAGTGAAAACACTCTGGGTGTATCAGTGTTTAAGCGAGTGCATTGATGACGGGTATCGTGAATAAGGTCTATTGCTCTTTGGACAATAAACGTGTAACCTTGCACGCAGATGTTCTGATCACACAGTGCTCCCCAGCGATATAACGGGTGACAAATCCTAAATAACGTCTTTCAGAATAGGCCACTTTCGATATATTAAAGCTCAGCATGATGGCGACTCTAAGAGGACACAAACAAAGAAAATTGATAAACATGTTTATTCAGTGTTTTTGGTAGAGGACGCAAGCAAAGGAAATGAATAAACATTACTCATTTACTTTGTGTCCTCCAAGTATCGCTGTCATGCTGAATTTTAATATATCGAAAGTGGCTTTTTGCTGCCCAGTTGACTTTTATTTGTATTCAACTATCATGCCTATAGACACTTAATGTAAACCTATCAAAGTCCTGAGATTTTGATAGTCACATAAATGTTTTGATAGTCTAAGGTTGTGATATTTGCATACTCTCGTTATGTATCCAAATAGCATGCCTCTTCACACAATGTAACGGTATCAAAGTTCTGAGATTTTGATAGTTACAATTACAATTAGTATCATGATACGGTATTTCCAAATAACAAACCTTTGCGCGATCTAACCCTATCAAAATTGTTCAAAATTGATATATTTTGATGGTTGACAGAATCAATAATAGTCTGATAATATGATAATAATCTGATGTTATCATATCTCAAAACAGCAACCCTTGATGCTCTTCAGACCTTTTACTCCATGCAGAATATGAAAATATCATTGCCCTCTATGGTCTATCGATGTCAAAGTATACTATCAACATTCATTTTAATGTCTCACCTCACTCGACATCTTTCCTGTGTTCGTTGCCTTCAGAAATGTAGTTCACATTTGCCTTACAATTTCTCTTTTAATTAAGGATTACTTGACCGCGTGCGCCACTAAAGTGAATTTTCTCTTTTTCTTTCCACCCGTGTCTCGCGCAGTGTGCTCGCTCCCCCACCCCTTAACGTCCCAATGATGCTGATGTTCACGCTACAGAGAAACTATATATTAGGGCATGCTTCCCAAGCATATTAAAGTAGACCATCGAGACCTTTGGAATGAAAGCAAAATAAATGATACTTTCCAAAATAACGAATATAAGTTTCCGCAAAGTCGAGAGTCATTCGTTTGTATGGTTGAGGCAAGTTTGTTCGTTCTCTCACTTTTGACTAGCCTGTTCCAGGCTCCGAGATAGTCGGGTCCGCTGAATTGAAAAAGCGCAAACACGAAAATAAAACGGGAGGAAACTTACCCGCCCCGCCAACTTTGCCCGTGCCTTTTTCTTTCGCGTCTCCCGACTATCTGAGAGCTTGGAACAGGCTAACTTTTGACATAATGACTCTCAATCTTGGCAAGTTAACTGATTTCAAGGCGCTCTTTCCGGCATTCTTGGAGGGGTTTCTTTCTAAAGAAACGTTGGAGAATTAAAGTTTAAATGTGACTTTAGATTTATCTACTTATTTAATCTTCTCATCCAACTTATTTATTATTCTATTTCTGTTTTAAATGTTCCCACCAGATTGTATATAGCTCCAACATCGGTATATAATCCACATAAAATCCACAATCTCCTGATTCGCTCTGGCGGAGGGCTAGACATGTACCGGATAATTATTTACTCCACTGTCCTAGGTGTTCCTCTCATAATGGTTTTTTAAGTGCCGCATGTCAGTTTGGTGAAATAGAAATAATATAAAGTAGAGAGATGTTGCCTAATGTTTCAAATTAAACATTTGTAGAATGACCTGTTATCATTGTTTCTTTAATCAGTATTAAGAATAAGTCATATGGCATATACAAGCTAGTAATGATACTGTAAAAACCCGCGCCTTAGAACCTGCATTTTTTCAAGTTATCCTAAACAGGTTCTTACATAAACGGTAATCAGCACAAATTTTTGCTACGTTGGTTCTTAAAGGTGATTCTTATTTTCTGAAGAAAAAAATACATTGAATTTAAGAGTATTAAGTGTTTTTTTCAGCTTTTTTTCGTATATAAAATCTGCATGCCATTATTATATTGCAGTTGGAGTGATAAGATACAGGATTCTGAACGTTGGCTATCTTATTTGCCCAAGTGTACAGAATTGTTTTTATAGATTTTAGAAAAGAAAAACCTGTTTCAAATTTTAGGCTAAACAGGTTCTTGTATAGAGGGGGCCTAACTGGCAAATTTTTGCCTAACAGGTTCTAAAATCGACCAGGTTCTTAGGCGCCGGTTTTTGGCTGTATTCACGTAGACTCTGACTTCACAAGCAACAGACTATTACGTACAGCTGACTATTTTATTTTTTAGCTGGTAATTTAGGCTTTCCAACAATTTGGTGGCCATCAGAAATATAATGCAGATCGCGTCACCGTTACTCATGACGAAGTTTTGAGATCTTTTAACATGTTTTTTTTTTACAATTTTTTTAAAGAACTTTGATGGGTTCCACATAACACAGAACCAGTCAAAATCAATGTTGATTTGGAAGTGGGGTCGTTATTATCAAGGATTACAAATGAAACCGTTTTTAATGTGAAACTTATCAAAGCTGTCAACAGCTGTTTCGAAAATTGTCAAAACCAATTAAATTCCAGTAGTGATGCAATCTGCACTATCTGTTGACATTATACGATTTTGGAATGTTCTAAATCTTTTAGTATCTTCATTATTGAAGAGACTCAAGGAATTATTCGTTTTCTTAGGAAAACTTTAGTAGAATGACAATTGCAAAATTTTAATAATAGATATTAGTACAATAGTAGGTATAGTATTACGTATAGGGGTCACACTGTCGTTGACAGTGACTGACATCTCGATCCACACTCATTGCGGTAGTCAACAGCAGAGTCACAATAAGTTGTGTGGGACTATCCTCAGCTGATGATATTTGACTCTTGTTATTGACCAATCGAAACGCAATGGTATTGGCAGCCTGTCAGTGAAGCTTTGATGTTATTGGCTGTTAAGAATCTAGACTATTGCAGGACGATCCACCTACTTATGAGATGATTCTTGGGTTTAAACCATTTAAAATAAAAATATATGCCGTACATTTTGTAATAATCGATCTTTTATCCCAACGATTTTTCGCTCTGTCCAACCACTGCAGAGTGTTCATTTCGTAGAGTAGATTTTAAAATATTACTTGAGAACGATAACGCCATTTGTGATCACAACTTGTTGATCAAATGTTACTTAATGATTAATTACTGAATAATGATATCAAGCCACACTGTTTGATTGACTAAAAGTTAACAAGTAAGCCCTAACGTTTTTATCCAAGATCACTAAGGTTCTACTACGTACAGCAAAAAAACAGATTTGTCAATTTGTTGTTTGATTCCTTCTCTTTTACTATGAATAAAACTGTCCACTAATATCTGGTTAATTACCACTTACCGTTTGGGCCACTGAAAAAGTTTGGCCATTGCAATTACCTTAACTTACCACATCTCTGTCTTGTTTATCAATTACTGAACTTTATCTCACCAGGCACTTTTCTGCTTTTTATTAACCTTTCTAACAGATTCGCTCAGAGATTATAGCTACATATGCATTATGTGGTTTTGCCAACTTCGCCTCCATCGGAGTCCAGCTTGGTGGCTTGGGGCCACTTGCGCCATCAAGAAAACCCGACATGGCTCGTATTGCTGTACGTGCACTGGTTGCAGGTACAGTTGCCTGCTTCATGACAGCTTGCGTAGCAGGTGAGATATTTACTTGCCTTTATATGTTTTCAGGGTTTGTACAGGGTCTGGAATTCAAACTTGCCCAGCAATTTTCCCGATCTGGAAAAAGTCTGGAAAAATGGTGAAAAGTCTCGAGTTTTTTTTCAAAGCTGTAGCAAGTGGCTTACAAGTGATTCTTAGTTTTGTTCAAATCTTATTCAACCTCGATTGCACGTTTGCAGCGATCATGAAAAAAGCTTTATTCCTCCTTTTTTAAAAGGTCTTTCTTAACCCTTTAAGTACCAATAGTGCTCAAAATCAATTTTCTCCTAACAATATCCATATGTTGCCAAGAGCAGTGGTTATGAAGGTTAATAAAATGATCAGTAAAGAGAAAATGCTTTGATCTATTATCAAACTCTCTCAAGTAATTCTTTAAAGAAATGTATGAAGATCAGTATGGAGAATTTATATGTGGATATTGGGGCTATGAGCAAAGTCTATGAGAATTAACAAAATGATCACATAGAGAAACGTATTTGATCTTTTACCAAATTCTCTCAACTAAGTCTTCAAGGAAATGTATGGAGATCAGTTTGGAGAATTTGTATGTGGATATTGGGACTTAAAGGGTTAAATGCATTTATGCTATTATTGTACTTAACAACAGTTGCTTTTTGTTTTCCGTTTCAGGTCTTCTCTATGACGAGTCACTATATGATAGTGTAGTCAATATTCCGACCACTGCTGCCCCCATTAATGGAACAGTTGTGCCCACCACATCGTCTTAATTTTTTTACAGCCGTTAAACGTTACCTTCTTGGTGTGGGATGGGATGACCTTATATTGCTATTTTTACGTAGTATATAATTCAGTACGTTATCCAAAGGAAGTCCTAAAAGCTTATTAGGAAAAAATATATTTAATTTTGATACACTATCCAAGGAAAGTATCGTTAGAAACGTTGAGAAGAAAAAAAAAATACGAGCTCATTAGTAGGGTGGCAGCAGGGAGAACACCTCAAAACTGTTTTTTTGAGGAAACACAATCTGTCTGCGCGTGTGTTGTAGGTATATGTATATTTCTTTGTCGTCCTGTTCTAAGGGGCTTCGCCGTTATATTTTGAATCATTATTTTGCAATATGAAAATTACCTTAAAATTTGATTTAAAACTCAAATAATATTTTGTAAAACATGGAGAACAACAGAGAAATAATGACAGAATATAGATGACTAACGATGGGCTTAACTACAACGCCTGAAAAAATGGGCTAAATTCTTCACTTTGCAAAAGATGACACTTCAGTTGCAACTGTTAAGCAGTGTTCAACCTTTAGGGTTAACACTGTGATTGTCTTTTACGTTGTGCTACGGATGTTGTCTCACTGTCTGCTTCAGTTCATTATTTAATGTTGATCGAAACACCAAAGAATAACCAAATTAGCTCATCTTCTGAATTTTGGAAAGGCAGATCTTAGTAAGGGCTAATCAAATCCATAGAGAGATTTTGGATTATGCTTCAATTTTTGAAAGGATAATTACGATTAGGGCGCTTGAATTAGCCCTTGCCGAGATTCAATTCTTCGCCTCTTCATGAACTAAGCAAAGCGCAAAAATTATCTTAAATGTGCAGCTCACAAATGCGAAAAAAGTGAATTGAAATGAGCGACCGGCTTTAATGCTCATGTATCATAAGTCCAGTGGAAAAAAAATGAAATATTTTAATTACGTTTAAACAATAAATAGTGTTTTCTGGCATATGTAGTTTTATAGCGACTTTCTCTTCTTTCGGATCTTCTTTCCTTCGGCACTGGCTTTACTGAACGTTAGAGAGGTGGAGTCATTACGTTACGTCGCCATGGTAGCAAAACTTCTGGATTTCAACAAACTATGGCAGAAAAAACAAAAAAATGACTTGCATGGGTGTCCTGTGCATGATTGCACTCAAACAAAATCACAACACGGTAGTCCATAATTTTCTTCCAACGTACGAAAATGCAAATGGCCGTCTCTGTCAAGAAAGATTGTTAAGATAAAGAAATTTTGCTACCATGCTAACGTGAAGTCCCACTTCTCTCTATGTTTGACAGTATTATTGTACCAGCCTTTTTAATCCGAGATCAGACTTTATTTTCGTTTTGACGACGTAAGACGGAATGTATGGAAGCTGCTAAAATTGGCCCTGATCTCAGGTTACGGCCTTTTGGATCAACTGGATATTTAACAATTATTAGACGAGGTTGAGCAAAATATCGTGATTTGTCAGTGGCGTTCAGATCAATTATTGGCTAAGGCAAATAATTGATCTGCGAGACAAACCAGTGGTAGCGTCGCCAAACGTCGGCTGTTTGCTCAGGCTAATTCATCTCGTGAAGTAAAAAATGAATACAACAGAACAGGGACAATTTACCAAACCGAAGATGCTGTCAGAAAACTTTCTTTTAAATATGTCTTTATTGTGTATTTGTCAATGACAATCCAAACTGATTTTGGAGTATGCATTTTATATACAACCTTTCATTATGTAGCGTTTATTTTAAAAACATACAGATAATATATTGGTGAGATATATAAATGCTTGTTATTGATTAAAATCTTTGGGAATTTATTGCTTGCATTATGCTTTGTGTTTGTTTCTATTTGAAACTAAGAATAAGCAGGTTCCCAATTATAGCCACGCATACGGATAAAGCTGAAGATACAAAGAAGCTTAAAAAAATATTTTTTTATGTATTTTATAGAGGGAGACAACAACTTACTCTCGCCTTTTTTAATCTTTAAAATTACAACCTTGAAGACTATATGATATCCTAAATTGAGCTACGATAGATTATTTACTACCGTTCCAACCCCTTGATCTTTCTACATGGGGCCGCACTTGGAAACTCTAGTAACATAAAAAGCAAGGTGAATGGTACTTAATGTATTAGTATAGTAAAACGACCCAGGTTTGGGAAGGGGATGAGGGGATGGGCCACTGATTTTTGTGTAAGGATTCAAAGGTAAGCTACATTTAATTATGCTTAACTAGGAAGGGTGGGCAACAAAAAATGTGTCTTCTGAGGTCCCATTTTTCCAGCCGACCCCCCTCTGTACTTTATGACCAGTTCCTTAACATATTTTATTTGTTAAGATCCCCCCCTCCCCGCTATTAAGGTTTGTTAAGGTTCAGATCGAACATTATATGGCGATTTTAAATATATTTAGCTCTATTTTTGGAAACACAGCTACAGAAAATTACAGCCATTTGACTAAGGGACTGTGCAGTAATTATCTAGAGGGAGGGGGGGGGGTGTAAATCTAATGGGGGGGACCTAAAGTTAAATTATGGTTTTGGGTGGTGGGGGGGGGGGGCTAGATGTCAATTTGTTAAACATAGAAGGGGGTTACAAGCTATATTGATGTTTAAGTGGTACATAATTTATTCAAGCTCAACGTCTTCGTTATTGAATGACTTCTAAGAATATCAGGAACAGTACATGACACAGACCCTGTAATAATAAACAACTTTAAAATGATGCATAATCTGCTAACTGAATAGTCTGTGTCATTAAAGATTTCATTAAAAACATTGAAGAACAAACATGTCACAAACGCATATGTAGTTTGAGATATATCACAAACAAGCAAAACGAACATTACTAAACATAACAATTTGAGGCCTAATTGGTAACAAACGCTGTGAACGAGGTCCTTGGCTTTCCCAATAAAGCATTTGCATACAAGTAGATCACGCAAACAGGATTTGTCAGTTTGTGAAGTAAATATTGAGAGTTTCTTCTTCCATATGATGTAGTTGTTGGATCCCATAGATACAAGGTCTGTACTCATTGGTAGCTTCCCCCTGCAGTCTTATCTTAAAAGGGGGGATTAGAAGTTATTTTACATCTAGCCGGTAAAGGGGGGCGGGGGAGAGAGTAACTTTGCTTAAAGGCCTACTTTGGTCCTTTAAGAACCCCCTCCAGATAATTATTGCACAGTCCTTAAAATATGGCCAAGACGCAAGATTTTGGAGTCTGATATGCCAGAAATCACGCTTAAGGAGGAAAAGGAGGGGAAACAGAAAGAATGAGGAGGAGACGAGAGAAGAAAAAGCTCTGAATGATCGATCCTCAGGATAGTACTCTTAGTTCTTATTGGCTACTTTGGAGATAGTTGGAGGGACAAAACCTAGTTGATCGACAAGACCAACAAGGACTGCACATTTGCCCACTAACATTTTCAAACTTATCATTAGTTTGTTTTCTTTGTTCATCTCGCCTTAAAAAAAACCCGTTTTGTTTCGTTTCTTTTCTTTAATATGTTCTTTGTTTGTTTGTTTGTTTGTTTTTTTACCGATCCAGTTCTTTTTGTAAGTTACCGCGGCCGCTGAATTATTTGGTTTGTAGTACTCGTGTTTTTGTTTTCGGTCGAAAAAAAATACTTGAAACACATCCCAGGATCCAGCCAAGTCCGAGCACTAGAATCCAAAAACGCCTTCAAATATTGAGGGACTTGTTTTGTATTCTGGGGCGTGTTTTCGGATACCGTAAAATTCCGAAAATAAGCCCCGGGGCTTATATTTTTCAAAGACTCTTTTTGAGGGGCTTATATTCAGATATTCGGAGGGGCTTATCTACGGAGGGAAATGTTCGTTTCAAAGTCGATTGGGCTAGCCCTATAGATGGAAGTAAATTTACCGTTTTGGCTTTGTTTTACTTTGTATTTTAGGGCAATTTTCCAAGTACAAGCCCCCGGGGGGCTTATCATTGGAGGGGCGATTTAACGGAGGGTTTTTTGCGTTACCGGTTTGGGGGGCTTATATTTGGAGGGGCTTATAAATGGAGGGGCTTATTTTCGGAATTTTACGGTATGGTGAGAAGTGTTCACCGTATTCGGGCTGGAGTCACGCAATACGGGGAGAATTGCGTGACTCTGAACTTGCGTTTTCGTGGGAGACTGGACACTAACAAACAGGCCACCAAACATTTTAATATCCCCCTATTATCACACCATTTTGATCGTGATTAGACACACGCGTATTATTTCTCCTCGAGTGCGCTGCAAACGATTGAATTTGAAGGCTAGGTAAGTACAAATTGAATATTTGTTTCGGTTCTTTTGAACTACAAAACATACGAGGAAGCTATGCTGTTACGTGGATGAGAACTGGTGACAAATCCGGTGAGAAATATTCGGCCACACAGTTTGTACCGAGCAGAGGTTTTTATAAAATTTTTGCGTTGCATGAACTGCTGTGCAAAAGGTAGCACGCCAAAAGGTAGCTAAAGGGAAGCCTCTGCTCGCAGGGTACGCAGTTTGTCGCAATCAAACTTATAAAATGTCTTTTTCTCCTGTTGAGACGCGTGCACGAGAATGGTCTATTGATTAATTTGCATGTGACGTCACGGCGGCCATGTTGGTGTTCATGAACACAAGCATTTCTCTCCTCTGGGAACTAAACTCTGTTTTCATGTAAATTCTTCAAGAAAAAATTCTACTGTACCAACCCCCAGCATGGTATAAAATGCAATAGCTTAATTGCGTTCGACGAAGGAAGAACGCTTCCTAATCTCCTGGGTTGCCTGTTATCGCGTAGGTTCCCTGTGCACGCAAGCGAAATCTAACCCGTGTTTTTTCGTTCCATGGTTCACCCTTTTTGAATGACGTCACAATTTCGTTGCGCAAAGCATTCTGCCTCGTGCTTCGCTGTTTGTTGGATGTTCGGAAGGTTCAAGCTTTATTTACGTCATAAGCAATTGTCATATGGCAATCACGTGCATCACTGGTTCCATCAAGGTCAACTAGATGATTACACGGGAATATTTGAGTTCGGCAAAAGAATGAACTTTGGAGTTGTTTTCTAAGCGGGTTTTATCACTGAGCTGATGATTCTGCTAAACTTTTCGGTCAATGCCGTTCAAATCGAGCTGGAACTTCGTAGAAACACACAAATAAAGACCAGGTAACATTTGTGCCGTGAGAAGTTTACCCGTGCGTTTGAGTCTATTTACATATTTGTAGTTTAACCTCTTTCATGCACGAAAAAGTAAGCTTGAGCGTATCAGTGCAGGTTGTTACAACTGTAATGCTTTATTCACGTCTGATATCTCTACGCGGGTAATTTTGCATGATAAGTATCTCGCTCGCTGAAGCAAGCTAAGTTTAAAACATGTTGAACTGACCTACATGAACGTAAAATAATCATGAGATGAAAAGTTTGCACAATGGCAAAAGATTCTGTCCGGTTCTCTGACATCAGTAATCTAGCAGAAACCTAATATGTTTCCGTCGCTCCTATGATCATTGTTTTCACTTCAAGTTGTGTCACGCAAGAAGCCAAGACTTTTAACCTTCAAGGCTACCATTTTTTCGAAGTTTGTAGTGACATGTTTATCTTTTTAACAACAAAGAACTTTTTACGATCTACTTTACATTTTTGTCGACCAAGCTTGAGGGAGAGTAAGACATTTTAAGAGTAGAGAGTTAATGAGTGAGATATTTTGAAGCCGTATACGCGAAGAACATTTTTTACGAAAAGAATGTTTACCTTTTAATTCATGATCTCTTCCATGATTTTGGAATCAAGCTTGACGACACAAAAGCTAATCTGGAGCTAAGAAAACTCGAACGCACTTATTGATCTATGATTACTACTAGTTTACATTGTATACTCAAAGCCTCAAAACCCCGTCAAAATGTTTTGAATGGCCATGATGAACTTTACCTTATGAGGTTTGTGATCCAAAAGTGCCAGTTTTTAAAAAAAATAAAAGATAAAATAAAAGATTCTTTTGAGGCAATGAAATGCCACATGGTTATCATGTTTACTTCGCCATGAGGGACATGTTCTTTTGAGCTGTCTGTAAAGCAACCAGCCAGGCAGTGTTGGAAAGTTGCTTCTCGAACAGTATGAACTGAACAGAAATTGTTTATCTTTTGGTTACTTCAGTTCAAGTCTTGTTTTTCATCCTGAATGCCATTCTGCTATATGAACTGTGTGCAATCAAACTGAAAGGTGGATTTTTTACATCTGTAGTCTTCAGTTCAACTTACGCGGTACTTACAAAGTCTCACAAAGTTTGTTCATAAAGCTTGTGTTTTCAGAAAAAAGGATCAGAAAAACACTCAGCACATGTCAAAGAAAGCTACTGCAATTCGTGTCTTTATTTTGAACCAAGTAGACTATAAAATCAGTAATTATTGTTCTCCTACTTCTTTTTAACTTGAAAACTATGTATGAATATTAAAAGCTTATCTGAATCGCAGTTTTGATACCGCACAATTTCTAGCAAGTCATCTCCGCTTTCGAAATCTAGGTGTTTTTGTTCAGTTTCGCCTGCTTGAGCTTTTTGTAGAGACTCCAAACAGGATGCAAGTCTTACATCAGAGAGCATTCTGGCTATTTTTCTAGGCAGACAGAAGGTGAATCTTCAATGAAACTAAACTAAAGAAAAGCATCAAAGTTTGGCATTCATTCGGCAAATGCCGGGTCTTGCATGAATTAAAATTTTATGTGTCTATCCTCTCATGGAACATAAAAATTAGGCAATCAGTGTGCAAGAAATAACCCAGTTATTGTAAAAATAGATATTTAGCAATAATTTCCCTACAGGTGAAGCAAATGGTAAATCCAATACATTTACTATAAAATTACAGTCAATTGCACTCAGATTGTGTGGGCTCCCTGTGGGGGGTCTTGATTGTGTTTCCAAAGTAGCTGATTAGGGGAGTTTTTCCATTGCAAACTTCTGAGAAATGGTTTTGAAACAGCTTAGAACAGAGACGCATCGTGTTCTTGGATTCCTGTTTAGATCTTATAGTTTGCCAGCATGTTACCTTAGCTCAATTTTCACCATTGGGATTATAAATATATATAGCGTCATGATAGAAAAATGGTAGACAATCTGACTACATGTACATTACTTACACAAGCGATATTAATTGGCTTGTAATTGATTCACCCTGAGCAGAGTGCAGAAAATGAGAACCACGTTGCTCACATCCTAAATGTACAATTTGTCTGTCAGCGATGGGAATTAACATAAGGCTGATACTTGTTTTAATCCTTTGAGCCCCAATATCCACATATAAATTCTCCATACTGATCTTCATACATTTCTCTAAAGAACTAGTTGAGAGAGTTTGATAATAGATCAAAGCATTTTCTCTTTACTGATCATTTTATTAACTCTCATAACCATTTCTCTTGGCAACATATGGATATTGTTAGGAGAAAATTGATTTTGGTCACTATTGGGACTTAAAGGGTTAACAAACATGGACCGGAACCTCCCCCAGAGGGAGTAGTGAAAATGGTAGTAAAAAATCTCTCGAGCAGATTCTCAGCTATTTTATGCATTTCAAAGGATAATGAAATCCTATGCATTATCTGTAAAATAATCTAATGATCGAATTCAGCCTTATCCATTGATGTACTTGTAGAAGATACAGTACTGTTGTGAACCTCACTTGCACCAAATAAAATATTGCTAGAAATTATTATTGTCCGAGCACATTTGTTTGCTCTTGAGATTCTATTTTTTTCTACTACTAATATAAACATTTATTCTGCATGATTTCAGAATTGAATTCCTCTTTGAAGTTGAATCTTTTGAGCAAGTGATCACGTGGTGCAATACAAGATCTAGTATCCTTTTGTTCTTTGACTACATAGACAAGGACATATGTCATTACAGAAACCATTTACTTGCAAACAAGGGTTATTTACCTGGAACAAGGGGTATTTTATATATTCACCTGGTAACAGGTCACTACCAGGTGAATATATCACATACCCGCAAAGACAGGTAAAATGCTTATTTTTCACTTGTGAGGTTTCCTGATGCAAAAAGCTTTTAAAAGAGCTGTGGGAATTGTTTGAGGCTGAGTTCTAAAATATGGAAATTTATGTGGACTAGTTAAAGACTAGTTTTAGCAGAAAAAGACGAGTGACTCAGAGGAAGAGGTATTCTAGAGGTTAAGGCAAAGCAGTTTTACAAGCTCCTTTGGACCATCCACTCTGACAGATTTTTATGTCAGCCATCCAAGATCATCCGACATTGTCACATTACAAACCAAGATGTTTGCAGTTAGACGTTGGAGATGTTGTGTTAAATTTGCTCGGCCAGTCTCATAAATTTCTCACCTACTTTGTGCTTGAAGAAATGTCGGCAAAGTAAATGATGTCCAAGAAAATGTGGTAGATTCATCAAATCGTAATTCAAAATTCTTACTTTTGTTGTTTTATTGGGAAGGTCTAATACTTTGGGGGAAATATGAGCAGGGGAAATATACAGCTATTTCGAGAAAGTTTGTCGGAAAAAAATGTGCATGCAACCATCCCGAAAGGTAATATGGGATATAATCAATTCACTGTTTCTGACACTGTAGCTGTCCAACCTTCTTTTGTTGCTTTCCTTTAGGCTCGCAAACAAACGTCCATTGCCTCTTGTCCCATTCTTTCAAATTTCTTTGAAGAACAGTGAACTCAAAACCACCTACAATGCCTTATAGGATTGTCGCGTGCACTTTTTCCGACAACCTTTCTGGAAATAGCTGTATATTGCATTGTTTTGTTACTGTTGTAAGTTATAGTTTCAGCCCCACACTCCCCTACTTAACAATGAATCCCGCCACCAATCAGTATTAAATTCCCCTGATAAGAACAAAGGAAACCGAGCAAAGTGAATAATAAGAGAGGATTTTATTTTAGCAAGACTTAAATCAAACCTTTAAAAAATTCTCTAATCTGATTGAGTATCGACAGCCCTGATTCCAGCATCAATTGCACAGTAAACCAAGACTATTTTTTCGGTGTTTTTTTAGGGAAAATTGTGCGTGCGTGAGGCAAAACTCGTGACTGTAATCCTTATAGCACTAAAGGCCTCCGTGTTTTTCTTGGGTTTAGTGCTTGATTACGTCTTGCAGTTCCCCTTACCTGTTAGGGTATGTTTTAAGATATCTTGAGTTGTTTTATGAGGGTTTTAACGTACTTTGGACACAAGACCTTAACAATGTGTAAAGGCAAAGGAGGAAAAACACCACATTGTCGGTACTTAGAAGGGCTTTCTCGTGGCCACAGTGAAAGCGAAGAATTACTCGACAACTATATAAACCAAGCCATTAAACACATTTCACACAGAGATTCGGAAGAAGAAGAAATTGACATGGCTTCCTGTCATGGCGATGTTACCAAAGACCCAATCGAGTTCCGTCAGCAAGAACTGATTATCGCACGAGAAAATGGAGATAAACATTTAGAAGGAGAGGCATATGTCAATCTTGGTAATGCTTATCGCCATCTCGGTGATTTCAAACAGGCAATCGAATTCTATCAGCAGGGCCTTAGTATCGCTAAAGAGATTGAAAACAAGGATTTAGAAGGTTCTTTGTACGAGAACCTTGGCAATGCGTATCGCTGTCTTGGAGACGTAAAACATTCCATCGACTTCTATCAGCAAGGTCTTAGTGTCGCTAAGGAGATCGGTAACAGAGATTTGGAAGGTACTGCATATTGCAGCATTGGCGATACCTATCGCCGTCTTGGAAATAGCAAGAAAGCAATCGAGTTCCATGAACAGGGCCTCGCTATTGCAAAAGAGATTGGAAACAAAGATTCCGAGGCGATTACATATGGCAACCTTGGCAATGCGTATCACGCCCTTGGTGATTTTAAACAAGCAATCAAATTCCATCAGTATGGTCTTAACATCGCAGAAGAGATTGGCAACAAGGATTTACAAGGTACCATATATTGCAGTCTAGGTAATGCCTATAGGTGTAGATGTGATTTTAAAAAAGCAATCGAATTCTATCAGCTGAGTCTTAATATTGCCAAAGAGATTGGAAACGAGGATTTGGAAGGGACTGTATATGATAACCTTGGCAATGCATACCGTTCTCTTGATGATTACAAAAAGGCAGTCGAATTTCATCAGCAGGGTCTTATTATAGCAACAAAGACTGGAAACAAAGATTCGGAAGGAAGCGCTTATGGAAACCTGGGCAATGAGTATAGCTGTCTCGGAGACTTCAAAAAAGCAATCGAATTCCATAGACAGAGCCTTAGAATTGCGAAAGAGATTGGAAACAAAGAGTTACAAGGAAATGCATATAACAACCTTGGCAAGGAATATTGCTCTCTCGGTGATCTGGAAAAAGCAATCGAATTCCTTCAACGGGGTCTTGATATCGCAAAAGAGATTGGCGACAAAGATTCAGAGGGAAGAGCATATAGTAACCTTGGCGATGCGTATCGTGCTCTGGGTGATTTCAACGGAGCAATCGAATCCCATCAGCAGGGTCTTAGTATCGCAAAAGAAATTGCAAACAAAGATTCAAAAGGAAGTTTATATGCCAAGCTTGGCACTGATTATCATTCTTGCGGTGATTATAAAAAGGCAATCGAATTCCATCAGAAAGGTCTTCGTATCGCAAAGAAGACTGGCAAGATTCAGAAGAAGTGGCCAATAGGAGCCTCGGAGTTGCTTGTTATTGCCTCGGCGACTTCGCTAGAGCTGAGAAGTTTTTTAAATCGAGTATTAAGCTGTTTGAGGAAATACGATTCCTTCTCCAAGATAAAGACGAATGGAAAATCAGCTTCCGAAATCGATATAAAGTTTATAGTCTTCTCTGGAGTCATCTATTACGACAAGGCAGGGGCATCCAGGCGCTTTTTGCTGCAGAGCAGGGGCGAGCACAGGCTCTCACTGATCTCATGGAATCACAGTACGGCATAAAATCAAGTCGATCATCATCAGAAAAGCAGATGAAAAGAACATCTAACATTTTAAAACAGATTTCATCACCTACGTTATTTCTTGCGGAAGCTCTCGAGTCAGTGAATTTCTGGGTACTGCTGGACGGGCAGCGGTGGCATTTTGCACGAAAGGAAATCAATTTTACATTGGATTGTTTGACCTCGGAGACGTACAAGGAGATTGGTGTCTATAGAAGTGCAATGTGCGAGAATCGCTCTATGGACGAGTCAGCAGATGAGACGATATCTCATGGGGGTATGGATGTGAGGCCAGTAACACCATCCCAAGGTGAGGCTAATGCTTTGAAAACTCGGTATGACGTAGTTATTTCTCCGGTTTCACACTTAATACAGGGCGATGGACTTGTAATTGTCCCGGATGGTCCAGCCTTCTTGATACCTTATGCTGCCCTTGTGGACCAAAATTCCAGGTATTTGTCTGAAACGCTACGAATTCGATTGGCTCCTTCGCTAACCAGCTTAAGGCTGCTGGCAGAGTGTTCCTCAGAGCGCCATAGTACGTCTGGTGCACTGCTTGTTGGTAATCCATGGGTGGAAACTGTACGCGTCAAGGGCAAAAAAATAAAGCAGCTCCCGGGTGCCGAAGATGAAGTAAAAATGATCGGACAGATACTACACATCGAGCCTCTCACTGGAAAAAACGCTTCAAAAGATGAAGTGTTAAGCAGACTAAACTCAGTTTCTTTGGTACATATTGCAGCGCATGGTCGTGCAGAAACCGGCGAAATTCTTTTGTCTCCTAATCTTGGCAGTTGCCAAAGACCCAAAGAGAAAGACTTTCTTTTGACGATGGCAGATGTGTTGAATGCGAAATTGAACGCCAAGCTTGTTGTCTTGAGCTGCTGTCACAGTGGGCGAGGGAAGATTCAAGCTGAAGGCGTGGTTGGTATTGCACGTGCTTTTTTAGGTGGCGGTGCGCGTTCTGTTATTGCGTCACTGTGGGCAATCAACGACGCAGCCACTTTAGAGTTTATGAGACACTTTTACGAAGGTTTGATGACAGGGCAAAGTGCAAGTAACTCACTTCATCAGGCCATGAAATGGATGCGGGAATCTACAAAGTTTTGTGCGGTGAAGGACTGGGCTTCATTCGTGCTGATTGGAGATGGCGTGTCTTTAAATTTTGACGAATGATGGAAAGATTTTCATCCTAACCCTAGTTAAAAGAATATTTTATTTTTAAACGGATCTAAGCAGTGCAATTTGACAATGTATGAAGCATTCTTAATTTATAGTCACTGATCGTAAACTAGAGGGAAATCCAAAATCATCGTTTGCGAGTAGCTCAATTAAGGGAAAAATTTGTAGACATATATATTTTTGTAATTTTCTGCAAACGTGAATGAAGGGTCACTTTCCTTGAGCCAACAGCGCTCGCGTGTGCTTGTCTGAAACAGCGCTCGCGCATGCTTTCAGAACAAAGAGATTTAGAGTTAGGGTTACGGCAAACGGCAAGTTGAGAATATCTCAAAATACAAAAGAAGCTAATGAAAACAGTCCAAGACAATTCTTTTGGATTATAATAATGTGAAACTAATCATTTTTTGTATAACTACAGACAGTGAAACACAAGTGAATGGAAAGCTTCGTCACGTGGTACACGTTTGCCGTTTGCCGTTTGCCGTAAACTGCTAGGTGGGCCACCCCTCTGGCCGAGCCAACTTTTTGTTTCTCCTGTAAATGGTTCCGGTCTACGTGTTTGTAAGGAAATGTATGAAAGGTTGGCTCGCCCAGTATAGCTCGGGTAAGCGAGTGTCCTTTCTACCTGGGACAGGCTCTCACCTTCTCTCTTCCCGCCGTTTTTTGCTCGATTGCTATTTCGCTGCTCGCCCGCTTTTTTCGCTCGTCCGCTTTGATCGAGAGCCTGGAACAGGCTACTTTCGTTATTTATGTACACATAGAATGAATGAGGACATCTGATGACATATCGGAAAAAACCAATATAGAAGTTTTAAAATATACAAGGTCTATTTTAGACAATCAAATTGATTTATTGATTGACAGGTTTCCAATTGGGCCGGGGAAAATCACAAGTTAAATATAACTGGTGACAAATGTAATTAAGTCCTAAAGCGGCGGAAGATTTGATCACAGCTCTCAAATGTTGTAAGGGTTGACCACAAATGTAATAGCTTGTAATTAAAGTCACATTCGAAAACGTAATTGAAAGAGATTTTACCAGGATCGTTATGAGCGATTTCCCGAAATCGCTTGTGCATGTATATAACGTCTAGTTTTCCTTTCAAGAAAGTCCCGGACAAATCATTGATAATATTCTGGTTTTTTTTTAGTTCGTCCAATGGAAATACCGT
>BOPM01000157.1:429547-445852 GCA_022179025.1 Porites australiensis | reverse complement strand
TTGTCGGTAGTCGGTTAAACTTCTTGATTTTTGTCGGAAAATCTCAGGTAATAAGTAAAAACGCTTGTTAATTATTAATAGTTTTTATGTATTTCACCAAGTTTCAAGACTTTGATCCCTAGGGAAAGAGTAAAACTTGTAAGAGTGCATCATTTGATTGCACTTTTAAAGGACTCCAGCCTTTTGGATACTCAAATTATCAGCTTAGTGAAAAACTGCAAGGGGTGACGGGCTGCACATCTATCCTTTGCCATAAGTTTCCTTCCTCAAAGAAATAACACTTTAACCCTCGGACATACAAGGGGTGGAGGGGTGGATCCCACCTCCCTTTAGGTTTTCTGCGATTTTTCCAAGAGGATAAAACATCAGTACCTGACGTTTTCAGAAGATGTTCGTTTATCCCTCGCACGCATTTTGAGAAAAGTTCAGTGATGATCACTTTCTATGGTTACGAGGTATGACGTAATAAGTAGCAGGTTGTCAATGAGTGAAAATATATGTTTTTTTCAACTTTTTCTACAATAAAAGAAAAACCTTGTAGCTAAAATCATGCGAAGTGCTTATTTATGCGTTATTATTCATGTCAAGAATTACCATTTCTCTTTGTTTTAACCTGATTTCTAATTCTTTGTAATATCCAAGATGGCGGCAAAGATGGCGACCATTGTTGGTGACGTAACAGGCCTCCAGCAGTGCCACTATTCATAAAATATATCTTATCTTGTTAAGAAGATCAAAGGCTTTTCAGTGAAGGCAAAATCGCTTCGAAATACTGCAACATATCAAAAACTCTGGGGAGGGATTCCATCTACCATCCTCTTACCATGGTGGGGGGCATGATTTTGCGTGTACGTCTGAGGGTTAAGTTGGCAAGGTAGTGGTTGGTTTTGTATGAGATTACACTTTTACATTAAAGTTTCTTTCACAATAGACACTAAGGGCTTGTATTGTGTCACGAAAGGCAATATTTCTTTTTCTTCCTTGTCGTTTTGTTTCAGGAGCGCTGCTTTTCTCCTGTGAGTTTTACTTCTAATAGCAATTTTTATTTCAAAATTGTGTGGCCAGCCTCTGTCCATCAACCGCTTTTTGAAATCTGAAATACTTCCTCAGAGGAGTTCGTAGGACACTCAAGGCTTCTTGTTGATCAAATCCATTTTAACATTCGGTGGGTGGTAACAGGTGAAAATGTATATACTGGAAGGTTTCCGTTTAAATTCGTCTTTACGTCAATGATAGCTTTTTCTCATTTTTCGTTGAATGTGTGCCTTGGTATACAACGGAGTCTATAATATTGTCTCAGTGTCAGATATTTCGGGCGTAAATTTCATAGCCAGTAGAGCAGTAGGGTGAAGTAAGTTTACTTGTTCCGTGAATTTGAAGAAATCTACCATGTCTGCTTTAATTACTTATGTCCCATAGGGAAAAAATATCATCTATGTAGCATTTTCAAACAGTTGGTTTAAAGACGGTTTTGCTTAAACTTTGTGTTTCAATATATGCGGCCATGAAAATGTTGGAAAGGAAACTGCTGTATGTGCTTATCGCGGTACTGTGGTTTCTTACTGATAGTACTTTCCATTAAACTGGACATAATTTTCTTTCAGGATTAATCTAGACATTTCTCGGACCGAAACAAGAAATGTTCAGTTTTTTCACCTTTGTCTTTTCAATAAAATATATAAAGTCGGTAGCATCTTTAAGGACTGTGGCTTCTGTGATTATGATATTGGTTGTAGTAATGTAGCCTTATCAACAAGAGGAAGTTATTTCTTTTAGACCATCTGATGAGTCATAAATTTAAAGAGGTTACTTCCTAACGG
This sequence comes from Porites australiensis, assembly GCA_022179025.1. Taxonomy (NCBI): domain Eukaryota; kingdom Metazoa; phylum Cnidaria; class Anthozoa; order Scleractinia; family Poritidae; genus Porites; species Porites australiensis. The sequence continues at coordinate 444,032 of BOPM01000157.1, read as the reverse complement.
CTGGAAAAAAATGCAAAATGCTCTTTTTTTCTGAAACAAATATTGATAATGTCAGCCCATGTCGGTAGTCGGTTAATATTTTTCTTGTCGGTAGTCGGTAATTTTTTACTCGTTTTGTCGGAAGTCAGTAATATTTTTCGCCCTTTGTCGCTAGTCGGTTAACCCCATTCACACCCTCAATTAAGTCCTAAAGCGGCGGAAGATTTGATCAAAGCTCTCAAATGTTATAAGGGTTGACCACAAATGTAATAGCTTGTAATTAAAGTCACATTCGAAAACGTAATTGAAAGAGATTTTACCAGGATCGTTATGAGCGATTTCCCGAAATCGCTTGTGCATGTATATAACGTCTAGTTTTCCTTTCAATAAGCTCCGAAAACGCAACGAGTTTTGACCTACCGCGTGGCACGAAATTTTTGCGGGAATTTATTTTTTGCGGATTGGCGAGTTTTTGTGTTTTGTGGGAACTAATTTTTACGATTAGGTCTCTGGTTCTTCTTGCTGGGAATAAATTTTTGCAATTTTCAGAAAGTCCCGTTTTTTTTTTTAGTACGTCCAATGGAAATACCGTAGAGCCGCGGTAACTCTGAAGGAAAACGGAAAACAGTTCGAGTTATCGGGGTCAATTGAAAATTTCAATTTGTCATGTTAAAAATTTATGGTTACTGATTTCTCAGCACTTCAGTGTATGGTGCGGTGCAAATTTACTTATTTCATCAGAAACGGTAAAATAGGTAGGCATTTATATGATAAAACGTGATCTGTTCGTTTTACTTTTAGTGTTTTACGCTTATACAACCAGAAGAGCAGATAGGATGGGATCCGAGTGGAGTTGTAAGACCAGAATTCGAGTTGTCGGGTTGAATTTCAGTGACTTTTTGATCAAAGGAATGGAATTTCAGTTCGAGTTAGCGGGGAATTCGAGTTATCCGAGTTAGAGTTTACCAAGTAGAAATGACTGGAAAAGCTCTAATGAAGAAGTCATCGTAGTACCTCGTAGTTCTAATTGCACTAATCTGACGATAAAAATCAAAACTTTCGGCGAAGCATGGGTCTTACCTTAATAAGTGCTTTCATGACTGAAGCATAAAGCAAACCCAAACAAAGCAGCAATAATTCTTCGATTCACCGATTGCATTTGAGTGATTTCGAACAAAAATACACTTATTAAAGGAATGACACCGTTTCCCCCGATAATTCGATAACCACTGTTTTTACAGACGTCTCTGGAAGAAAATAAAGGCAAATCGCTGATTTCTACAACGTATTTCACGAATATTCGTCTCCTCAGTCGCTTCCTGCGAGATGTTCACTCCACGCTATCTTGACACAAACGATCAGATTTTGAACACCGCTCATGATGCTTAGCGATCCCAGCACGCACACCGCCTGGGAATTTCCTAATGAAGTACCTCTGATAGCGAAAGGGCAGCTAACATGCGGGTGATTATACGCTTTAAAAATAGCAATGTGGCATCCTAAAACAAGTCAAACCTCTATAAAGCGGTCACCCCGGGAATTAGCAAGGTGACCGCTTAATGGAGGTTGACCGCTTAATAGAGGTGTTCTAAAAGTAGGCCCAAAATGTGGCAGAAATGGGCCCAGAGGACAAATTTATCACTCTGTTACAATTTAGTGTTCACAACACCAGTAACGCGAAATATGACAAAAGTATTTGGATGTTATGAGGAGTTAACGACCAATGTGAACTCCTCAGTGTTACAGAAACGTCGTTCTTAAGGTATTAGATCTGCTAAAAACCCTTCCATTTGAAAAATTTATTTTTCATATAGTAAAGAATTTCCCAAAATAAAAATTACACAAGTGTATCAAGCGAGACCTAAGCTTTCAGAAAATTTATATCCGAGGTGTCAATTTTCACACCTAAGGTGTGATTTCCGATTTTTATCGCAGACTCAAAAAATCAAGAACTGCATTTTTCTGGTTTTCCCTCGATAACTAGGAATAAAAAATAAATTGGAACTCACTTACACTTAGGTTGTTAATTTACCTTTAAATCCCAGCATTGTTCGTCAATTGTTTATTGAGATATAGAGGCGGATTTTTTTTGGTAGTGCCAAAAATTCCAAAATGTTCTCTTATTGCCGGGAATTTAATACGTTTTTCCTTAACATACTTTCCACACGACCTGGTCGAGCATTGCATCTCTTATTTCTTTGGTATTGTCCAGTTGAGTGTCGGCCTTGATGGTGTCAATGTATGTCGTTCGTGGTCTACCTCTATTTGGGTGACCATGTTGGGGCTCGCAAAGCAGCACTTTCGAAGCAGTCTCTTCATCGTGACAAGTACAATGGCCAGCTAATCTTAATCTTTTGGCGCGAATTGTTTCACTAAGTCTTGGGAGGCTCCCGTATAGTTCCTGGTTGTTTATATGTTGTTACCAGTGCACATAGACAGGGCCGTTTGCAGCATTCTGGTGTAGCATCCATTGACACTTTTCTTCAGCTTCATGGTTAGGGTCCACGTTTCACTTCCATAAAAAAAGACAGACTTCACAGTTGCTGTAAACAGTCTGGTCTTTGTTGCTCATGACAGCTTTGAGGTCCACACTTTTCTCATTTTGTTGTAAGCTATCCATGCTGAAGCCTTTCTGTCCTTGAAGTCATGTTCTGAGTTACTGATCCATGAACCCAGATACTTGAAGTTCTCAACAGGTTGAATTACTTCGTCGTCTCGTGTTTTGAGCGCAGCATCAACATGATGGTTACACTAACAGAACACGTATTTTGTCTTCTTTGCATTTGGTAGAAGCACAACCTTGGCAGACGCTTCTTCAACATTTCTAAGTAGCTCTTGCGCTTGTTGAAACTGAGGACTAAAAAGAGCAATGCGGTCTGCAACGTTTAGATCAGTGACCTGTTCGTCTTTAACATTGCCTCGTTGTCTGGGCTTGATTGTTAGTCCAAGACACTTCTCACGGCCCTCAATAGCCATTCGCAGTTCATAGTCCAGAACTATTACGAACAAGTAAGGTTCGTAAGAGGCTTGTTTGCAAATTGCAGGAAAATTTCATCCAAATCGCAGTATTTTAGAGCCTCCGGTGGAATTCCGTCTAGGCCAGCTGCCTTGACTGTTTTAGTGTTCTTCGCAGCTTTGTACCCTTCCTTGCTGAACGGGCTGTCATCTATAAGTAGGTTTTGAAATATCTGCTTTACATTGTCATCTTCACTATCTGCCGATAATTCTCCACCGAGTAAGTTGCTAAAATGATAATACCTGCTGCCCAGTCTTTCCTTTTACATTCTTGCGTTATGACTTGGCTGTCCTAGCGTTCTTGCGTCCAGACACTTCGTTTGCGAGTTTCCAACTTGCTTTTTGATTATGTTTGTTGTCATTGGATACGATTTCGTCAATGACTTCGTTTAGATCTTTGTCAGCTATATCAACATTTACTTTTTCAAGCATTTCTTTGCTAGCTTTAAGTTTGTCGCCTCGGTTTTCGTCTGGGTTCTGTTGGTAGTGTTCACATTTTTTTGCAGATCTTTTCTGGCCTCGATAACTCAAGGGTCACTTTTGCTTTCTTTTCCTCGCCTCGGTTTTCGTCTGGGTTCTGTTGGTAGTGTTCACATTTTTTTGCAGATCTTTTCTGGCCTCGATAACTCAAGGGTCACTTTTGCTTTCTTTTCCTCGCTCATCTTGGGAATGTAATTCCTTGCGGTTGTTGGCGTCCATGCAGAGATGTGATATTGGTAGAGTTCTCAGGTGTATTCAGTTCATTGTTGGAGGGCACTAAATCTGTTTTTAACCTCAATGGCGTACATTTGTTGAGGGTCGTCCGGTTGCAAGGCCGACCAATCTCACCTTTCATTTCTTGGTGTTCGTGCTAGATGTTCGTAGGCCGAGGTTGATTCGTGCAGTTAGGACATCGGTGGTCAGATCCAACGCTGGCATTATTAGCTACTAGAGGTCCCTACGTTTCTTCACTTTTGGTCAATCATGATGTAATCGATTTGTGATTTAAGACCGCTGGTGTCGGCAATGAATTTCCACAGCTTTACTATTCGCTTCTGAAACTGCGTGTTTGTTATTACCATGTTGGTTTCAATTGCCAAATCGACGAGCGGTTGACCATTACTGTTTGTTTGTTCGTAATATGTAATTGGTGCATCATCAGTTCCTATATGTGCGTTGCAGTCTCCGATTAGAAGCAAGAGGTTGTGAGCAGGGATTGCTTTGGTAGTATCTGCGAGTATGTTATAATTCCTCCCAGAATCATCTAAACCCTCTACAGGAGCATAATGCACTATGACAGTAGTAGCTCGGTTGCCACCAAAGTGACAGGTCAGGATTCTCTTGTTTCCGGTAGCCACTTGAATTCTTCATCATGACGTGCACAATCTAAGCAAAGGATGTCTATTCGTATCTTTCCAGAAACATAAGTAAGTTCACTTTGCTTGTATTCAGCTTTAAGAGTGCGTACGTTTAGAACACCAATCTCTAATGGCTCTTTAGCTCTGGCCAAATTACCAGTTGTTTCCTCTCCTTGGTCTTTGCCATTAGCTATGCCCCTTCCACGCTAAATACTATACTCACCTATCTTCCTACTACACAGTGCCACAGGCGGGAATGTCATTCAGGGACGTACAGTTTTTGGCTCCATTTCCTTCTAAGGGGCTATCCAAAAGAGATGAAGAAACAGTGAAAGATTGGTTAGAGAATTACCGTCCGGTGAGGCAAAGAACAATGAGGAGTGAAACGACAAAAGATAAGGCAGGAGCCTTGCCCCCTGCAGCATACGCAAAACAAAAAGCCTGATGTTACTGCGAAGGTATCATTTGCAGCTGATCAGGACGACAGAACGCTTCCTGTCGATCTCCTCCGAGATCAGCGCTCTAGTCTCCGATGTGTCATTATTATAATTTCATAGGCGATTCCAAGATATGGTAAGTGAAACTCGCGTTCGCTGCCGCTCATTTCAAAGTGGCGGAGGAGTACGAAAGTGATTTTCAAAACAGCGATGTTTGAGACGGATGGTGACTCAGAGCATCTGATCTTTAGTAAGCCAGTGGTAACAAGGTCCGGAAGGCCAGTCAAGGTGTGGACACGGTTTGATCTCTACATTCTTAAAAGAATGTAGGTTATAAATGTACATTCAACTATTTTGAGGCGTCAAGCATGGTTATATTTTACAACCATTTAACAGACATTAGATCATGAATCGTACAAGTAAAAATTAATGTAAAAATGTATGACGTAGGTTACTTGTACGGTCCTGTATTGAATCCTCGATCTTCTTTTACGTAGTTTACATTTATAGGTGTAAAATAGCATTAGAAGTGGAATACTTTAAAAGTATATAAGATCTATCAAATATTAAAATGTTTCAAAAGAATTTTCATCTCTAGATGACCCTAAGAACTTTATTTAGCTTTGAAGATACAAAAAAAATACAGGTTTATAAATATTTAACTCTTTTTGGAACAAAAGAAATTTATTATTATTATTGTTTTGACTGCAACTGAAAAAAATTAACCGATAGCAGTAAAAGAGCCAAAATTTTAGCCGATAACTGTAAAAGCCACCACCGCATTGAGACCCTCATACATGGACTTTGAAATGTGCTGTTATTTCTTCAGCTTAGCCGTTGAGTTATCTAAAACAATTAATGTGGTGAGGTGAAATTCTTAAGTCTGTATAATAGGTTATGTAAGTGTGAAAAACAAAAAAAAAAAAACAAATAGAATACAATGTTATCATTTATGTTAAACAAAAAAATATATAAGCCTTGCCAATATTTTGTCTTATGTAAAATACGGTCAGGGAAACTGACTCAGCGGTTGGAAGGGTTACCAAATTATACACTTTATGTGGCATCCCATGTGCGTGCCCCTCTAAATTCTATCCTTACTTTCCCATGAAATGAGAACGTTACGATTTATATTTAAATCTATATGTTCATCTTCATTAAATTGAAGAGCTGGTGGTATGTGCCTAAATGCACCTTCAAGGGAGGCTTATCGGTCATGAAAAACGAGTTGATTATGCACAACTGCGTCACATTCAGGACAAACCCCTTTCCCATCACACTGGACACAGCGAATTAACCAAGACATTTGATGGCATGGATCCACACAGTGCTGACACTGTTTCAGACCCTTCCAACAGAAGAATGGTTTTGAAAATCCATGGCCTCGATGCTACCCTGTGTACCGGACGCCCCCCCCCCCTCAAAAGACCAAAAAAAACCCGATTTCTTTTAGCGGAGTTGCCGTCTCTACACATGCTACCTTGATGCCTACGAATTTTCATTCAGGTTAGCCAATCTCTTTTCCCACTTCACTTCCACAGACTGCATTTAAAGACAATATAGTTGTTTTTTAATCGGTCAGTGTAAAACGCAGACTGCGGACTGCAGACTGCAGACTGCGGACCAGGGGTAAAATGCAGACTGAGAGTAAAATGCAGACTGCAGTCACGTGTGTCGAAAACTGGAGCGTGAGGTCTCTCGGACAATGGATAATAGAAAGTAAAGTCTGTCTGTTATCCATGCTCGGACGGAAAAAAAAAGGTTCAAGATTGCGATTATGTTTTTGGGTTGTCGACATGTATTTTTACATGTATTTTGCGGGATTTTATTTGCCCTTAAACCCTTCCGCGACTACAGTTTATGCTCGGTCTACATTTTACCCCAGCCTGCGTTTTACTTTCAGTCTGTAGTCTGCATTTTACACTCAGTCTGCATTTTACTCCTGGTCCACAGTCTGCAGTCCACAGTCCGCAGTCTACGTTTTACACTGACCGTTTTACCAAACATCCAAGCTTTGCAATTCGCTAGTAAGTACAGATTCTTAGCAGTTGGTATCTGAGTGACAATAACAGTGTCGTCAGCAAAAAGCAGCAAGAAGAAATGAGTTAAGCATGGCTTTTTATCACTTATCTAAACCTTGCTTATTTCACTTGAAAAATATCTTTCAACTCATGTTACTGCTCTCCTAAACCTACTAGCAATCTTTCCGGTCCAAGCCTCTCCCCTCCGCAGGGTGTCTTTGCGTCGTAGGGATGGCTGGGGAGAGGAAGAAAAAAAACGCGCGGGGAAAGATGGGAATGGGAAGCGAGGCCTCTGCCATATAACGTGCGGTTCTCTGGCAGGATTTGCGGTTTTGTGGTTTTGGCTAAACAAGGCGAATGTTTGGACGATTTTGAAGGCTATAGGGAAGATAAAAGTATAAATTAAGGGTAGGATGCGCAAGCTGATGGAGTTTCGATTCTGTTTCAAGGATTTTTACGATTCGCCAGATTTTGGAACGCTTTAGAGCGATTGTCCCCCATCTTGGATAATCACGTTCAGTGTTTTAACTGAAGCTCTCTCCCAACTAAGGTGAGGCCCGATTCCAGTGAATAAACATACTTCAAAGCGATATTAGCCTGCAGCTGCAAGAAAGCTTTCTTTTTATTTCGAGTTCCAAGTGTGGATCCGTCAAACCTATACCGTCGAACGAAGCAGGATGACTTTGAAGAATCAGCTTTTTTTTAGAGGATTTACTAAAGTATAGGCTTAAATACGTACCATTAAGACCTTTATCTTTAAGATCACCTTAAATTTTTGAAAACTACGCTCAGACCGAGATTTTGTCTCCAAGACAATTACTTGGATATATTTTGAATTCAGGCATATTCGATTAAGTGCGTTAAGAAAGCTAATTTTTGGTGTACATGGCCTACAAGAACTATTCTTTTGACTTGCAAGAAAAATCCGGTCGACAGGTTGAATTTAAAACCAAAGTTATAGAGAATATTCTTAAGTAAATTTTACATAGTAGGTCCTTTGTCCGGCGACCGGACGACAACATAAACCAGCCAAATAGTGATTAAAAAGGGAGAGCCACAGAAAGTTCAGTTTTCGTTTCGTTTAGTTCTTAGTAAATTAAGATTTATGTGTTGAAGTGAGGATCTCTCAACTTTAGGTCACATTTTACGTAAAGCTCTTTAAATGATTGGAGTAAATAATAAAACTGAACCGCACGGGGCGTTCAAGCTTAATATATTGCTCGAGACTTTCCCAGTAGCACTGCACCGATTGATTTTATTAGGGAGCTTTAGCAAAGTCGAAAAAATTCAAGTAATGGGTTTTAACAAGCAAAACATTACTCTGCAGCTGCATGGAGACACACGCTTTTCGGTCGGATTTCTCTTGCCGTCGCTTCACGACTATGACATAACATTTCTTGATGGGAAGTTTTTCTTGTGGACGTAGACAAGCGACGACCAATTTATCCTTCTCTCTAAACTTTGATTGAACTGATTTAAAATAGTGGCGATTTCGCTGTCGTCGCACAGTAACTCACGAAACACATTTGCACAGAAGCGAAAAAATTTCTTCATAAGACCAAACTATAGCTCTTTACACAGAAATCTCATTTTGGTTTCGAAGTTTAAATGGTGCCCATAGAAAAATAAAAAAGAATTTGATCAGATGGTGCATGGAACGTTTCATTTTGCGCACAGTCTGCATGCCAGCTTACAAAGAGGCTAAAGTGGCTGGACCAAGGAACCACTGGCCGGACAGGGGGCCTTCAAACGGAACGGTCATTTTCTATGAAGCAGAATTTTCAGCAAAGCTTAGAAGTTGTCGGTTTGTCTCAAGTTAGTAAAATGTTACATCAACTAACAGAACAGTTTTCAGCTCGCTACTCTTCTAAGATTAAAAAATACTCTTTTATGTCTTTTTCGTCCGGACCAAGGACCACATACTGCAATTGTTTTTTTTAAAACTGACCGAAATATTATTAAATTTTTGCCAAACATCCAAAGTTTGCAATTCTTTATTAAGTACAGATTCTAAGCAGTTGGGTTCTGAGTGACAATAAAAGATACTGGTATCGTCAGAAAACAGCAGTAAGAAGAAATGAGTTTAAGTATAGCTTTTTATCGCTAAACCTTGCTTATTTTACTTGAAATATGTCTTTCAACTCATGTTATTGCTTTCTTTGACCTACTAGCAACTTTTCCGGTCCAAACCTCTCTCCTCTGCAGAGGCGTCTTTGTGTCGCAGGAATGGCTGGGAAGAAGAAGAAAAGTAAGCCCGCGGGGCACGATGGGAAAGGGAAAGAGAAGAAGCGAGGCCTCTGCCATATATTAAACGTGCGGTTCTTTGGCAGGATTTGCGGTTCTGTGGTTTTGGCTAAACGAGGCGACTATTTGGACGATTCTGGAGGCTGTTGTGAAGATAATAGTATAAAAGGGTAGTATGCGCAAGTTGATGGAGTTTCGATTCTGTTTCACGGATTTTTCACCATTCGCGAGTTTTTGGAGCGCTTTAGAGCGATTGTTCGCCATCTTGGATAATCATGGTCAGTGTTTTAATTGTAGTTCTCGTCCATATGAATGTCGAAAACTAAGTTGCGGCCCGATTCCGGTGTATTAAACATACTTCAAAGCGATATTAGCCTGCAGATGCAAGACAGCTTTCTTTGATTTTGAATTCCAAGTGTGCAACCGTCTGCCTACCGTCGAACGAAGCAAGGTGACTTTGAAGAATAATAAATAAGACTTCCGCTTTTTTTAAAAGGATTTTCTATTGGCTTAGATACGTACCATTAAGACGTTTGTCGTTAAGATCACCTTAAGATTTTTGAAAACCACCCTCGACCGAGAATTTATTTTTGTCTTTAAAATCAGGGTTGCTAAAATTACAAGAGATACAATCACAGAAATATTTATTTTAATTTCAGTTTTGAAAGTATAAAACGCAAAATGGAATTTCAATGGTATTAATTAAAAGCTTTTTCTTAGTTATGAACGTACCAAAGTTAGCGTTTCTGCTATGTAGACTTTAGCCATATGAATGCAGCCCCTTAATTTCTGTCAAGTTGCTTCGCTCCTGGTGATCTCAAATTAATATCATGGAGTTTATTATGATACTTCATGAGAGTTCATGAACGAGTTACAACCCTTCTTCCCATCGTCCACCGCGCGCTTTCTGTTTTTCGATTATCGCTATTTTCATTGGAATACCCAGCGGGAGCTTCTGCGGAGGAGAAAGCGTCGAAACTGCTTCGCTGACAAGCAAGTGCTTTTGTGTTCTAGTCGGCCAAGTCTTGTGGTTTTCGCGTATCTTTGCTTGTCGTTTGAGTGTGTTTCTGTTTTAATTATTGCTCATTTCTATGTGTTTTAGTCCCACTTTTATCCCTCTTTCCGTTCAGAAAGTAACAAAAAAAGATAGGAGCCTTAATCCTTGAAATTCGATTATCGATTTTTCTTTTCCCGAAAACCACTATCAATGCCAGAAAAATAGCTAGACGCTCTTGTGATATTGGCTGACAGTTCTATGAAGTAACGTTTATCACGGAGTTCTTGTCGATCTTAGCCTGTCCACAGACGTTCTTCGTCATTTTTTCTGCTCTTTTCTCGACAATTCGACACCGAGCAAGGCGAGCGCACGAGAACAAGCGCGAAGCGCGAATAAAGAATAAGGAGCAATCAAGCCTTCTATCTTAAAGATTTCAGTTTAAGAAAGGTTAAATATGCTTGAGCCTCCCAAGTTCACAAGGCTAGCAAAGCTCTTAGTTTTAAAGAGGTTGTGTTTTGTTATGCAAATTGCAATTGACGTGGCATACGCCTCAAAGCGACGACAAGCGCTTCGACTTGCATGATGCAAGCTTCATATTAAAGTCGTTGACATGACATTGACAGGATTATCGCCTTTTAGCCAATGTTGCTTGCTTTTTCCGGGAAAAGCAAGTTTTGGTTGCTCCAAAAGATCTCTACAGACCGTCTATTTTCTCCTTTCCCGACCCACACTTCCTTGTGCTTGCAGTGAATAAATTCCCAGCAGCTTTTATTTTCATACGCGCACTAGACCATTTCTAAAGAGACAATAGAGGGTGTATGAACAGGCTACCCCATCTAGCTAGGCGTTCGAGTCTATTTGAGGCAAGGGATACGTACTTTCCGCCGAAAAAGGTTCTGATATCTACCTATAACAGAGCATTAGTAGAAACATCATCTTGAACAATAAAATTGCACCTAGGACGTAGTTCGTGGATTGGTCAAGAAACATTTAATCCTTCTGCTGCGTGAATACTGAAGGGTCTTGAAACTGGAAGTTGCACTTGTGGTGATCGAAGCACAAATTAATATCATGATGTGTATTATGATACTTCATGATAGTTCATGAACGAGATACAGCCCCTCTCCCCATCATCCCCTACGCGCTTTCTATTTTTCGATTATTGCTATTTTCATTGGGATACCCAGCGGGAGCTTCTGCGAGGGAGAGAGCGTCGAAACTGCTTCGCTGACAAGTAAGGGTTTTCGTGGTCTAGTTACGGCCAAGTCATGACGGTGCTTTTCACGTATCTTTGGTTGTCGTTTGAGTGTGTTTCTGTTTTCAATTACACCTCATTTTTTTGTCCTTTTAGTCCCACTGTTATCCTTCTTTCCGTTTAGGAAATAATAAAAAAGATAGGGACTTTTAATCCTTGAACCTCGATTTTCATTTTTTGTTTTACTGGAAATCACAACCAATGCCGGAAAAATAGCTAGACTCTCTTGTGATATTGGCTGTACAGTTCTTCTATGACGTACACAAGGTCATTTTTATCACGGAGTTCTTAACTTGTTCATCTTAGCCTGTCCACAGACGTTCTTTGTTTTTTTTCTGCTCTTTTCTCGATAATTCAACACCGAGCAAAGCGAGAGCACAAAAACGAGCGCGAAGCGCGAATGGAGAATAAGGAACGATCAAGCCTTCTATCTTAAAGATTTCAGTCCAAGAAAGGTTATGTAAGCTCGAGCCTCCCAAGTTCACAAGGTCGGAAAGCTCTTATAGTTTTAAAGAAGTTGTGTTTTGTTATGCAAGTAGGAATTAGCGTGGCATACGCCTCGAGGCGATAACAAGTGCTTTGACTAGCATGAAGCAAACGCCGTTTAGCCAATGTTATTTGCTTTTTCTGGGAAAAGCAAGTTTCGGTTGCTCCAAAAGATCTCTACAGACCGTCTATTTTCCCCTTTCCCCACCCACACCCCCTTATGCTTGCGGTGAATAAACTCCCGCAGCTTTTATTTTCGTGCGCTCACTCGACCATTTCTAAAGAGAAAATAGAGGGTTTGTGAACAGGCAAGTCCATCTAGCCAGGCGTTTCGAATCTATTCGAGGCAAGGGGTACTTTGCGCCGAGAAAGGTTCTGATATCTACCTTTAAAATAGTAGAGCATTAGTGGAAACATCACCTTGAACAATAAGATTGTACCTGGGCCTTTTTTCGTGGATCGGTCAAGAAACATTTGATCTTTCTCCCGCGTGAGTACTGAAGGTTCTTGAAACCAGAAGTTGCAGTTGTGGCGATCGAAGCACAAGTTCTGTTCGCGGTAAGCTCCTTAGCTCGTTCGAGATTGAACTCAGAGTTTTCTAAACTTTGTTTACTAATTACTTTCTTAAGTAAATTATTCGGTCTTCAAGTCAGGCTAAATTTGGATAAGAGGTACAGCGAATTAGAATGACGATGCACTCTTGTCGTGATAGCTAATCAGTTTTATGCTGACACGGCTGTCAAAAGTGCTCACGACTTTTGATATTACAATTAACGTTAAAAAGTTGTATTTCGTATTTGTTGTTGGAGAAACCCTTACTTAACAAACAAAACTATGTAGGTTCGTATAAAGCAAAACTGAACTCTTTTATGCAGTATTCCGAATCTTGAAAATTTGAAAAACACACTGTGCTTAATTGGGTTTAATTTTAGTTTATTTTATTGTGCTTTATTTTAGGTTAACAGTTAGCTAATTGGGGACACTTTCCTACGTACTGGCACACTAATCTATGACATGACTTTTAAATTAATGATCTTACCTAAAACCTATAACTATATACAAATGTACACGACTCAAAATTTACACATGTCACAACAGTTACTATTATTATCTACATGGCTCGAAAGGTCCACACCGCGTATATGTTTCTTGAATACTTTGAGGCTTGTGAAGTTTCTGAGCTCACTCCTAACCTTTGACCAAATGAAAGGTCCTTGATAGCGCAGCGAATGCCTCCCATAGGCTGCTGTATAAAAGCGGAGTAGTTCAAAATCACATTTTCTTAGGCGTTGGTGTATACTTTTGATCGTGAATAACTCAGATACACACCTTTGCGCCATCCCGTATTTTACTTTATACATTAGTATTGCAATTTGTTGCAAACGCCTGTTATAAAGCGTATGCAGCTTGGCGCGAGTGAGGAGTACCTCGTACGTTTCAGTTTAAGATTTACCCCACGTAGCGCACGCTCTTGGATACGCTCGATCTTTCTGCTATCAGATGATCTGCAGAATTTCCATACCAAATGAAAGTAAGTCAAGTGTGGCAAGATGGACGTCTTGTATAACATTAACTTCGCGTTACAAGGTATTAAGTTTCGCAGATTTTCAAGTATTCCTACTTTTTGACTAGCTCTCGTACATAACTCGCTAATATGACCCGCAAAGTTGAGATTCTCGTCAATGTAGACACCTAGTAATTTTATTTGCTCTGTTTTTCTGATGTCATGATTATCAATGTTCAAAGTTTTATCGTCATTCTGTGCATCGATATTCCTGGGATTGACGGTTAAGGACTGGAGCTTCTCAGGATTAGCAAGTAGAAAGTTGTTTTTATACCAAGACGACGCTTAGTGCCCTGTGTTTTGAGCCTCGATTCTACAGTCCCATGAGTCTCGCCAGGTGCATACAACTGATGGTCTTCAGCGTACATGGCGAGGGTTCACATTAACGTGATACGCCATGTCGTTTTGAAACATATTCCACAGAAGCGGCCCAAATGCAGTACCCTGGGGACAGCCAAGTGTCATTGTTTTCCATTCACTTGTGTGACCATTCATTTCTCCTGTCGAAGAAAGATCACATTAAATCCAACGAACGATTGCCGAAACCATAGGCCTTCAGCTTCTTTATGGTAAATGCAGGACATAAAGAGTCAAATGCCTTACTCAATTACTCATATCGGCAGGTAAAACTGTCACGAGCTCCTTCCTGTCCACAGCTTGCTTCCATTCCTCAACAAGAGTTAGCAGAGTTACTTCACAACTATACTTTTTTCTGTAGGCCGTCATTTTGATATTACAATTAACTTTAAAAAGTTGTATTTCGTATTTGTTGTTGGAGAAACCCTTACGTAACAAACAAAACTATGTAGGTTCGTAAAAAGCAAAACTGAACTCTTTTATGTAGTATTCCGATTCCTGAAAATTTTAAAAACACATTGTGCTTAATTGCGCATAATATATAGATTTAGCAAGGGCTAAAAGCGAAGCTCCCGTTAAAAAATTCATAATTTAAATCAAACAATAAACTTGTAATCCACAGATCAGGGAACATTCATTTGACGTTTGAGGCAAAGGCTAAGTGATTTTAGAGAACAACAATTTGACAGTCCAAGAGTGAAACAAATTTTACATCGAGTTAATAGTCTTATTTGTACGCCCAAAAATAGCAATCATGTTCGATCACAGTAGATTAGGCCTGGAAAACAAGTTG
>BOPM01000157.1:402942-414129 GCA_022179025.1 Porites australiensis | reverse complement strand
TTTCTGTAAACTTTAAGAAAACCCACTATATGACAATCTCCTCCCCCCAAGAAGCAAATGAACTTAAGCTTAACTTACGCAATATTGAAGAAAAGAACTACATCAAATACCTAGGTATCTACATTGACAAAAATCTAAATTGGGCTCCCCACATTCAGCACATTAACAGCAAAATATCTAAAAACTTGGGAATCCTTTTCAGATTACGCCATTTCTTAACTTTAAACACCCTCAAACAAATATATTACTCACTTATCTACCCCTACCTTCATTATGGAATTATGAGTTGGGGAAACACATACCCAAGTAGATTAACTAAAGTTCAAACAAAACAAGATAAATGTATACGCTGCACATTTTTTAGCCATAATAGAGAAAGTAGTGCACCCTACCTCAAACTTCTAGATATACTTAACATAGATAGCATTTTTAAACTCAAAATCGCCTTGCTAGCTCACAAAATCTCACAAAATGAAGTCAATATCCCTAAAGGGTTTCAAAACTACCTTGTAAAGGTGTCTGATATTCACTCACACAATACCAGATATGCCTCAAATCTTAACTTTCATGTACCACGTGTAAGGTCAAATTACGGCAAACACACATTTAAGTTTGCCATAACCAAAACTTGGGAAGAGATTACTACTAAGATAAAAACACTTAGCTACCACAAGTTCAAAAAAGAACATAAGCGAATTCTAGTTAACTCTCTAAGGTAACAATTGTAATATGACTGTCTCACATAACCTGACCGCTGGCATAATCGTCCATAGTTGCCATGGCACCAAGCGCACGTTTATTATGTATTTCCAATCATAATATAGCGGTGGTTAGCTCGAAAGCTAAGCTCCTCTGACCACCATACACTTTTTTTTCCCTTCTTCTTCTACTTTATTAGTGTATTCTTACCTTACTATATATAATGTTAATATTTTATAAAGTGTGAATAATAAAATTGAATTGAATTGAATTGAATCTACCCAATCCAACCGTAACGTATTATAAGAAATCAGGTGTGATGTACTTCGACGAGAAGGTCACACACTCGGTACAAATTTCTACTCCTCGCGTCGTTAAAAGGTGGCTCGATACAGTTTTTCAGGGTCAATATCTCCAAAGTTTGAGCATAAACTACGGGCCCATAAACACAAATCATGAAAAACTGCCACCACAGTTGTATTAGATGAAGATTAAAATTTGTTATGATCGGGGTTGCAACGACATCAGAGTTGTCGTAGCAACAAAAAGACGCTATTACCTATTTTACTCGCAGCAGTATATCTCGGCAGTGGGAACTGGTCTTCCAAAATCGTTCGCGGGAGCTTTTTCCTCCATTAGCGGTTTCCTCCAGTTTTTACTCAAGAGGATATCGAGAACCTTTTATTTCTCTCACAAGCCTTCCAAAACATTTCTCAATTGCATTTTGACACCGTTGGAATTGCTAAGCTGTTAAGTAATCTCGACATCAAAAAGGCCGCTGGCACAGATCAAATCCCATGCTGGGTACTGAAAAATGCAGCGCAAGAAATTGCCCCATTCCTGCAACGGTTTTTCTCACTTTCACTGAAGATAAGGAATGTCCCCCAGGACTGGAAAACAGCGAACGTACATGCCAGCTTCAAAAAGGAAGACAGGTCACTTGCCTCGAACTACAGACCAATCTCCCTCATTTCTGTTTCCCGTAAGATCATGGAGTATTTATATTTAGTCACATTATGTCCCACTTAGAAGAGTTCAAGATCGTGTCTGATATCCAGCATGGCTTCCTCAAATCTCATTCGTGTGAAACCAAACTGCTCATCACCCTCGAAGATCTTGCTAGAAACCTTGATCATGGCAAGCAAAGCGATATTATCTTGCTGGACTTTGCTAAAGCTTTTGATACTGTCCCACACCAACGCCTCCACGATATTGAAGGAGTAGAGCGGCGAGCCGCCAGATTTGTAAAAAACTGCTACGAGCGAGAACCGCGTACATTCACTAATCCCCTGAACGATTTGAACTGGCACTCACTAGAACTGAGACGCAAAATTGCACGACTTACCACCATGTACAAAATGGTGAACAATAAAATCAGGGTCAATATTCCGGAATACATTGCACGCCCAACCCGTGTTACACGCTCTTACCATAGCATCAAGTATATAAACATTGGTATAGTAACAGCAATACCTATAAGTACAATTTTTTTTACTAGAACTCTAAAAGAATGAAACACGCTACCTTCCTTTTTATTAGATCAGCCTTCTGTGGACGCATTTAAAGGTACAAATTTCTAGTCCTCGCGTCGTTAAGTTGTTTAATTCACCTTTTCCTTTCACCGCTCCTTCACGAGCAAATACAACTACATCGATGATTCTCGATACCCGTGAATAAACTTGTTTATGCAACCGCATCAAACTGTTCATCAAACTACAAAAGAGAAAATAGAATCCACGCGAAAAAAGACAAAACCCCCCGGGACAAAACATCGACGCTTAGCCTCAAACGTTTTTGACCGACTAACAACAATTTAGGCACGTGCTCGAAAACAAAGAAAATATATTAACATAATTAAAAGTCGCGGGAAAAAGACACGACAACAGGTTTTGAAATTTCCACTTCAAAATCGCTATTGCTTTTTCTCAAACTATTTCAGGAAGCTTTACTTGCATAAGGTGATCACGCACAGCCTACAATAGGGCAGAGAGTTTCCTTTCCCGGGTCAACTTTCTCCTTTTTAAGACGCCTCGCGCCTTTCTCCCAAACAAAAAATGCTGTATTGAGAACGAAGTTAGAGACCTCGAAGTCCTTTCTTTTAAAATTTTATGCTGAAGTATCAGTTCGTTTAATGCAATCTCTAAAATTCTCACCAATCTTATAGGCCCTTTGCAGCTTGCCATTCTCGTGGTACAAAACCGCCATGCTGGGACGCAAAAGTCGCACTGGGACAAGACAAACAAAGGAAATGACCATTTAAAACTTTGTATGCCTTTTGTTGGTCTTGCCCCAGTGCGAATTTTGCGTCCCAGCATGGCGGTTTTGCACCACGTGAATGGCAAGCGCAAAGGGCCTATTAGTCTGGTTTGTCGTCAGATCGAGCCAGCTCGCTCCTGTATTCTGCAGTTATGAATTATATGATGCCTGAAATCAGTATTGCTACTAAACGATATCCTGGAATGTAATTTGTCCGTTTTAGTGATTTTTCCAAAACCTGAAATGAAACTTCTGCCATTCACCTCATTTTCTAGTGCGTGCTTTAAGGTAGAATAAAAACTCTCACATTCACTGAGAGCTCAGAGGTCAAGCTTTCAGTTAATTGCGCTTTAGACACCTTGATCCACTTTTTACATCCCAATTATAGAGCTTAGTGCCCCGCTTAGTGAAGCTTAGTTTGCAGTTTTGTTGATTCTAGTACCTCTCATCGGGCTCAGCAACCTCCAGCCAAAATCAAGTCTTTTGAAGTCAACATGCAAGAACCTCAATCAATTTTTAATATTCCAGGGAGGACGTGACACTTTACAGAAGTTGCTTTGATACACCCTTCCGCCCCCCCTGTAATTAAGGCATCGCACAATCGCACAACTAAAGCGTCACTCGACCAATTAGGTGCTGTCGTTAAAATTAGTAGATTTAAAAAAAATCATTGATAGGGGCATGTATGGGGGTTTCTGACTTACCTCAGCTCATGCTCGTCAAAAATTGGTGACCAGGAATATCTATTTATATTATGAATTCCAGTGTCAATCAGAGCTGTCCGCCAGATCAGTCTATTCTTTGAGTCCACCCTCTATTTGGATGCAATTTGAATCAAAACCTCTTTCAGAGGAGTATTCATTTTTTTTCTTTTTACGGGTATAGTCGTTCAGTTTAGAATAATGGTAATTGGGTGTAATTACTCGTGTAATTGTAATTAATTGTACTGAGTTGTTAGTGGCCTAATGACTGCTTGTCTGTTCTCATTCTGCGTAGGACTAGAATTCTGTGTTGGTAAGTCCCTTGATGACAATTTCCTTCATGTGATACGCGATGAAGTTCAAGCCCTCTCTGGGTCATTACCTGATTTGCTAAAGTGTGAGTTTGACAAAATTCAAGCAAGGTTTTGTGAGGTGATCAGAGGCGGGCACGAAAAAACACTTATGAGCCAAGAGCTTGAACCGAGAGCTTCTGGCTCCTTTAGCGAAAACTTGGAAGTCGAAGCGCCAGTGATGCCGAGCTGTGGGGATAAACTTATTTCAAGGGATTACAGTGGGTTTGCAGTGAATTGCCAATCGGAAGTGTTTGATGCGCCTGATAGAAACAAGTGGTTTACAGGAAGACAAAGAGAGATAGAATCGCTTGAAAGGTGTCTTGCTTTAGAAAACAGTGCCCAAAAAGTTAGCATGGCGGCTATATGTGGCCTTGGTGGATGTGGAAAAACGACCTTAGCAGCCCACTTTGCTTGGGAACATAAACCAGAATACGAGGGAGGTGTTTTTTGGCTCTCCATGGAGGATGAGAAAAAGTTTGACAGCTGTGTTAATGACCTGGCATTACGTTTAGGACTGGTGGCAGATTCAATAGATCGTACACTGTCAAAAATTCTTTCGGTTATATCCCATGAAAAAAAGCGCTGGCTAATGGTACTTGACAACGTCGACCAACCACAACTTTCTGATAACATGCGAAAAGTTTTGTTAGGAAGATGGAAAAGAGAGTCAAATGGCCACATGATAATAACAACAAGACGAGAAAGAAAAGAAATTTGTCAGTGGATGGATCTTGAGCCACATTGTTGTGTCGAAGTCTTCTCTTTTTCTACCCAAGAAGCAAAAACGTTTCTCTTGAATCGTGCTGGCGGTGACAATGCTGCAGGCCAGGAGAATAAACTACATGAGCTGGTGGTTGAGCTTGGGTGTCTCCCTCTTGCTTTAGAGCAGGCCGGTGCACATATCCGATCGCTTCAGTGCCCTTTGAGTAAATATCTGGAGCAGTACAATCTTGAACGGTTACAGCTTTTGAGCGAGCATCAAGCAAACCCCTCTTGGGAATACGAGTCTCGAAGTCGTCTTTCAGTTCACACTACATGGCTATTAAACTTTGAGTACGTGAAGAACTCAAAGTATGGAGAAATAGCAACCATATTTGTACATGCAGCTGCTTTCTTTGATCCGGATGAAATCCACGAAGGACTTATTAATGCACTGCTTCTTTCTCGTTTCGTTCCAGATGGAAAAAAAAACGACCTCCCTCTGACGAATAGCCACATAGTAGACGTTTTGACCAAGTTTTCACTTTTCCAGCGAAAGTCTGTTGGATGTATTAGGTTACATCGCGTGGTGCAGGAAGTTATTCGTGCTTCAATGAAACCTGAAGAAATTGCAAAGGCCATGTGCACTTCATTTCAGCTGCTAAAAAATGCTGCTTTGCCGGGCAGTGAATCAGCAACAGATACATCTGTGTTCTCCATTATCCGTCACTGGTTGTCATTAAAGAGACATATGGCGTACTATTTATTGCATTTTGAACACACACTGGATGTCTCACTGGCTGGAGAATTGAACAAATTATTAGGAGAAGGTGCCCACGAAATAGTGTCAGCGGTCAGTCATACTTTGGAAAAGTCCAAGAAAACGTTCGAAAATTACCGTAGATTATCAGCGTTGGTCGATGGTGATAAAGACAAGTATTTAGGCGAACGAGATCAGGTAGTAGAGCGAAAAGAACCCAAAAGGCATAGCAA
This sequence comes from Porites australiensis, assembly GCA_022179025.1. NCBI lineage: Eukaryota > Metazoa > Cnidaria > Anthozoa > Scleractinia > Poritidae > Porites > Porites australiensis. The sequence continues at coordinate 408,428 of BOPM01000157.1, read as the reverse complement.
TCCAGAAAGATTTCTGTACACAACAGACACTTTTAGCTCACCCGAGTCAGATGTGAGACGTCCTGAACATAACACGTTAAGATGTGTCATTATATGAAGCTTATCGTTTTTATCACGCTAGCCTGCCTAGCATGGCGGTTTTGTCGGGGGCACTACTGAGCGGTGAAGCCGCAAAAACGCGCGCAAAGCGCGCTCAAACGAGCGGCGAGGCCGCGAGAGAAGTATTAACCGCCCGCCCGGATTCGTGGTCTTTTCAACTGCCGCCAACTTCAACTCATTTTGACATCCTGTTGAGAACTTGTTTGGTTTCAGGTTTCCCAGCCAATCAGAAACAAAGTGTTGACAGGCTAAATACGTTTCTAAAGCTCGTGGTATAAAGTAAAACGTGACCTTGACCGGAATTGGAGTTTGCTTGAACAAACACAGGTTTTTCTTCTTTATTGCCATCTAGCGCGAAAGAGGGAAAGATTTCCACCTATACAAAAAGTCTATAAACTTACAAATTATAGACATTTTATAATCTCTGTAAAAGGTCCAGTTTTTCCAGTACGTGCGTAAATCTTGTTTTTGCCGTACTGAGTCTTACATTTTATTTAGAGGTCATGAAGCTGGGTTTTTTTTATCCATATTGAGTAATTATTTCCCGTGGTTGATGCCTCTGTAGGTGTCTCTGATGGGATTTGTTGATCTCAGATGTAGTTGTAAAGTACTCATTTCTTTGACCACTCTTAAAACCTAAAGCTTTTTAGTACGGCTAAATAAATATTTTAGCTTCTTTAGTTTTCTCGGATTAAAATTCCTGGATCACAATAACTACAAACCAAGGAGCCTTGGTTTGTAGTTTCTTTTTCCGAGAATGTGATAATTTCCGGCTATGTTTTGATGCTGAGCCGGGCTTTAAGAGGGAGTCTCGGTAACCCCCCCTCGGGGGAGGGGGGTACTCCCTTACGAGAGGCTAATGGGGATGTGCCGCTGGATGGGGTCGCATTTTCATGACTGGATTGACAATAATGGGGTCGCATTTTCAATAGAGTTACTAGAATGGGGTCACAAGTCTTCGGATTTTTGGGGTAAGTAGAGATTCAGAATGGGAAGATTCTCGGTTAAGAAAAATCCGAAAGTTGTTGCTTATTTTAAAATTTAACAATAAGCTCGCATTGACCGCATTACATTCCGCCGCTTGAAACCTCTTTGATAAGGTAGATGCATAAATAGAAAGTGACTAAGTTGGGATCACGAACATTACATTTTCCAAAAAGTGACTAAGATAGGGTCTATAATTGGCCAAAAAATAGACTATAATGGGGTAGGGGCTCTGAGAGTCCAGCCTCACATACCCAGCAAACATTAACCCAAGTACCCCCTCCCCCGGGGTAAAATCCGTCCAGTGCGTTTCGGTCCGAAAAATCAATTTCCTTTAAACTTTGCCCATGAATATATCTTTGTCCAAAAGTGATTGAAACCGCAGAAGTTTTTGAAAATATTTCAAAATAAAATGTTTCCGGAGGAAAATCACTTCAGCGCCCGGCGGCCATATTTTGGCAGTGACAAAAAGTAAAAATAGTGCATGTTGACGAGTTCACCACTTCAAAGTTTTGCACTTTCAACGATTTTTTTCACTTCCTAGGATTAAATTGGTCGTTAAATGATGTAAAGCACACAATTTTGGTCCTTCAAAAGTAACTTGTGTCTACTAAATATTTTTTGACTTACACCCACTTTGCCGAAGGCGGGAAAGGCCTCAATGAATGCATATTTTCATCCTGGCAGTGTGCAAAATCCCCACATCTTCTAAACAAAATGTCTTTTCACACCAACAAAGGGAATGTCCAAAAACATAGAAAGATAAAAATATGTTGTGATTTTAAAAGTATTTATCAGCACAGCCGATCGACGAAATATGCCTATTTTCTGTTATGACTGTTTACAATACATGATGGAAGGTCTTTATGCAAAGCCGCAATAACACAATAATTCTTTAAATGTATCAAGTATTTTACACTTTTTGTGACTTTTGACACAATAGAACATCATTTAGGAAAGGAAACACTTTAGGCCGAACGCATTTATACTACAGGTGTACCTGTTTACAGCGCTTGATCCGGTCGAGTCGTCTTCGCTGTGTACACAAAACTGGTATCACTTGATGGCGCTTGTCACGCATTCCTACATCTGGAATCGTTACGCCGCAAAAACATTTTTTGCTAGTCTGACTAAAATTGAAAGGCAGGGAATTGTCTTATCAATAGAGTATTCTATAATATTTATTGCTGTTTTTCGTTGACAAGCATTAACAATAGTAACTTTTTAGTTTTGGCTAGGAACAGGCTCCTGTCCATTCAGGTTAGCATTTTTAAAACAATTGGTTGTCGCTATGAACTTTCACTTTGTTTTGTTTTATGCTCGTCGTTCATGTTTGTATTTATTATTTTTTAAAATATATTTCATATTTCTGGTAGCCCGTGGTATTAAACTGACGACTACCTCTTTTCAGGTCTTATGAAGCTCCCCTACTCAGCGTGAGGCTGCTGGGGATAAGGGTGGAGTGTGCTTGCCGGCAGAAGACCCGCTGGACTGTTCACAGTCCTCTAGTTTTCCGTAAAACCGTCGGGATCAACCACATTCTCTAAAAGGTGGCTATCTTGGTTTCAAATGTACCGGGTTTAGCCTGGGGATGACTATGAAATCTACTTTTGGGGCAGCGGACCCAGGAAGTTCAATATTATAAGCAAGGACCAGCAGCTTACAAAAAAGAAGGACTGGATCCTAATAAAGGATCTAATCAGCAATAAGTGAAAATATAAAACAAAAAAAGCAAGGCTGATTTTACAGTCGGGAATACTGTATATTTGTACCAATAATTCTGAAGGTAAGGCCTTCCTTCTTCAGGGTCTAACATATAATGAAGAGGTTAAGCTGAGAAGACCCAAGCTTAAGCTAAGAAGACCCAAGAAGGCCGCACATCTGGACGATTTTACGGAAAGATAAGGGACAGTGAACAGTATTGTGGCCCGCAAGCAAGCATCCCCCTTGCTATTATTCTAGAACAAATGCTGTATCTTTGAAATTAGGTTACCCTACATTTATAACTGGCATGCTGTAGTTTACCTCGTGCGGTTTCGATTTAGACTCTATTCCTTCGGTTTGTGGTTTGACTAATATCTCTACACTAGTTAAGCAATAGAAAACGTTTTCCGTGTTTGTATAGCCTGATATAAACACGAGAGGGGTTGGGACAATTCGAGACAGTTATGCAAACCCGAACTGTCGAGAATTCTCCGAACCCCTCGAGTGTTTATATCAGGGTATGCAAATACAGGAAAAACGTTTTCTATTGCTTTTATGAAATAACGTTCCCGAGAAAAACGTAAAACTCTTTGTAATGGCACTGATTAAAAGAGAAATTCTTACCAGTCGGAAAGTCGTGTACACGAAGGATTGCACGCGTAATCAGTTCTTGTTTTGCAAAAAGATGCTTTCCAAAATACGGATTTTTCTCGTTTAAAATGTCAGCTTAAGGTGGCTCCCTACAGTAAATTGGCCGTGCGCAGCCTGAGCACTAATATGGCGCGCGCTTTAAAATCCGTGCGACGTCCACGCAAAAATTAAAACAAACATGGCCTCTCAGTTTCGAAATATTCCCCCAAAAAAACTTTATTAACTTTCTGTTGAAGCTCATTGTGCAAAAAAGTTTGATTAGCGTAGGTCAAACATTTATGAGAGGAGACAATGTTACACCGGGTACAAGTCACTATCGATCTCCATAAGAGTAAACTGCATGTAAACACAAAGCAGAAATTTTCCAAAGACATCAATTCGTTCGCTTCAAAAGCAGACAAACGTTAAATAGTCGAAGTAAATGGAGAGTCGAAACTTTACTAAGAAAACAAAAGAAGTAAGTACAGTAACGAAGGAAGTGTTGATGTTTCTGGCCTTTGGTTCACGGTCAGTGGAAGGATCTGAAAGATCAAGCCAATTCTCGAACAAACACTGAAAATTGTCTTTACTGGCGGAGCTCCTCGGTCACTTTATTTCTCTTACATTTGATTTGATTTTAGTAATTCTAGAAGTGACTTTAAGACAACATTACAGAGAGTGTAATTTTTTTTTGTTTTGCTGACTCTATCATATTGTTTAAAAAACTTATCAGAAAAAAGGTTTCCAACTTAACTTGCATCCTAATCGAAGGAACCTTTCCATCGACGAACCAACATCCTTGTATTCTTTCTTGTTTCAAACGTCCTTCAACACACACGCAAGATGCACTAGATAATGTTTTTGCACAACGAGAAATAATTTTTACTCACAGATTGACCCTTGACGAAAGCAATAGTTGTCCGTCGAGACCTACGGTCTTGCACGTGTAGCTGAGGACATGATGTATGATTTGTAGATCGGCGCCATCTTTTACAGCAGACTTTTAAAGAAAAACTTCGCCGTCGAAATTATCCCTATATAAGAACAAGGTTGAAAACGTATCCGGAAGTCGGCTGACATTTGAAGATCTGCAAACAGTCGGTACAGCAGATTAGGAAATGAAGGGCTTATTGCGATCCTTGCACAACCACCGTCTTCATCTCCGACGATCGCCATCCTCACGAGTGACCACCACGGTTCGAATTTTGGCCACAATAGTCAAGCACTTCGAAGAAAACATCCTGTGTTAGGTATAACATTGAATCAGCTATCTCTCCTTTTTCAACTGGCGAGATATCACCGTAATAATACTAATAAACGGCTTCAAAACAATGGCTTTTGTACTTTTCAAAGAAACCACATGTTTTCAGTAGATTTGTGCATTATGCGCATGCGGGCGTGATGGCTCGCGCGCCTATTTTGCTCATACGACCCGAACCAAGCGTGTTTTTCGGATTTTTGTGACGTCAACGCAGTTAATTTACCGTGAATTTCTCGCGTTACCGTGGGTAAATTTTTTAAAAAATCGCCTTATTTCTTAACAATTGCAGTACCTTTGTACTGTCCTTTTTTGCTTTAAAATCTATAAGAGCTAATTTCCTCAATTAAGAAAAATTACAAATTTCAAAATATTGGCAAAACCGTCTTAACGACCCCGTGTTTTTTCCACTTTAAAATGTTAAGCAATATTGTTAATATAAAGTGGCAAAGTTTAAAGACATTTCACCGCGGGAAATAAGAAATATTAAGAAAAAATGATCAAAAATGACAAAATTACTGCCTGTTTAAGGATGCGATGTTGCCATGGCAACGGCCTTAATCCAGAAAATGAAACTTGATAAAGGAGCCTTCTTATATGGGTAACCTTAGCGGTGAATCTCGTGAACAAAATCGTAGAGACAAAGTAACTAGATTTCGTTCTGTAACGTATGCTTGATAGCTAGGGTTATTAGTAAATACTCTAGGGAGCCACCTTAAGCGAAAACGAAATTGACACAGCTTGTTTGTAAAGATGCTCCAAGTTTCAGCCGACGAAGGAATGCGTAAATAAAGTAAACTTGTCGAGTTTT
>BOPM01000157.1:387942-400442 GCA_022179025.1 Porites australiensis | reverse complement strand
AAAACTGCAGAATTGTGCTGCTCCCATTTTGACTTCCTCCTTCTATGATGCTGACGCTCGCTACTTGTTACAACAACTTGGTTGGAAAGACCTGATCACCCAGCGTCAAATTCAAGTAGCTTTAATGGTGTTCAAAGCTCTTAATGATCTGGCTCCTGACTATTTATCCTCTATGTTTGCTGAGCGCAGTACGTCAGGCTATGTCTTAAGGGACTCTACGGACAAATTAAATGTCCCTTTACCAAGAACCAACTACCTATAAAGGAGCTTTAGCTATAGAGGTGCAACTCTCTGGAACAGTCTGCCCTGCAATCTTAGGCAAGAGAAATCTCTAAATCGTTTTAAGCAATTGTTGAACTTTCATTTTAGTTAATTAAGTTAGATACACGGCATTCATGAAAAACAGGTATAGTTTAGTGTAATTTTGAGTAGTATTTTTAAGAGACTCTTTAGATATAAATTTATTATTACTAAATATTGTTATGTAGTAGTACTTTATATGTCTTCGTTTTTGGCACAGAGAGAAGTTTATTAAGAATACGAAATACAAATAAATAACAACCAACGATATGCCTAACAAATCTCTCTGCCACCCTCGTGAAACAATTGAAACCATCCAGAGTGGAGCGGGTGGGAAGAAACGAAACAGAACAGTGCATCAATGTGTGCACTCGAAGCCTAACTGACGCGAACTGAAACACGAAACTATAACAACCTGATACTACAGTTCAGTTGCGCAATTAATCCCTTTGAGCACGTGCTTGCCCAAAGGGGGTACATTTTGCCCATTCCTTTTTAAAATGGTAACAGTAGTATCGTGTTATGGACTGCGGTTTGGTGCTTTATTCTCGGTTTGAAAACTTTGTATTTCGTTTTAAAATATGTTCTGACCTGTCACGGCTTTTTGTTCGTTAAGTACTTTATTTGCCTTCAGTAGACAGATTTTGTCAAATGTTTTACTTTTCATTTATTTGCAAATTAGGAGGACTGTTTTAAGTAAAATTTCATGTTTATTAGTATTCTTTATGTAAAATGTTTATCCTAATCAGCATTCCGTTGTTTTAGTCATTCAACCCCATATGTCCCCTGGGGCCGAATTCCAGGCCCTCCCATGACTTTTCGTTTTGTTAAGTCTTAGCGCAGCTCCCGAGCACGCGAAGCGCGCGGCGGAGCCCCATTGCTAAGATAAATTGGTAACCTATGATAGCAAGAAAATGTGGTTATGACGTAGCGTACGCTCGAGCGACCGTCCGTACACACAATTCATGTAAGCCGATGCCAGATGTCAGGTTATTTTGGTGGGAAGGTATATGCCCACCAACTTCTTGTGAAGCAGAGACAACTAAAGAGTCAATAAAGACGAAAACGGAAAGCGGAAAACATTTCTGTATCCGTGTTGTCGAAAGTATTAAGCTTAGATTTAATTGTCATGTCCAAAAATTTCGTATATAGAGAAAAAGAAAGACAGAGAAAAACAGAAAGTAGGGCGACAGGCCAGCGAAGCTCAACGAGAAAAAGAGCTAGAGCGAGAGAGGAAAAAGCAAAGGAGACTTTTTTTGTTGGAGGGACAACATGAAATTTTTTAGCGGCGGTGAGAAAATGAGAAATGCTAGCGGTCACCAAGGTGAAGATGAGCGACAGTGAAAAAACAAAGAGTGAACAAGAACACTTACGACATTTCCTTCATAAAACGTGTAACCAGGAAGTTTCTGGAATTTTCACGTAGTAGTCGTGCAAAACAACGGCAAAAAAATGTACAAAAAAAGTGTACTACACGTGGAAAGTTGGTTTTTTGCTAGTTAGACCTATTGTTGTTTTTTCACCGTTCTCGTTGCCTTCGCCGCTTCGCATTACACGATTTTATGTTTTGTTTGAGCAAACTATAAATTTTACCGAGAGCTTTTCTTTTAGCCCTGGCTAAATCTATACATTATCGGGTATAAAGGTCCTTACACGTGAATTCGCGAAATCTATTTATGGATAACAGAAAGACTGGATTGGAAACTTATGTCACTTGGACTAATTTCTTATCGCCAATTGGTTGTTTCGTGCTCCAAGTTAAGATGGGTAGGGTGGTTCTATATTGGAAATTTGGGACGAAACGATGGCAAAAATGTGTGGCGCAAACCAGTCGAAATGTAGGATTTGTTTGCCTACATGTTTTTCTTTTTCAAATTTTTTAGTGCTACTATACTTTAGTTGTTGGAGTGTTTTTCCCTTCGTTTGTTGTCTTACAGCGATGGCGACTCTTCAATGCCACACTTGAACCTTCGAGGTAAGTACTTCGTGTTGTTGTTTTGTGTTATTTGTCCTTGTCTTTGAGAAAATTGCGTCCAAAAAAACGAGTTTACCAGAGCCATATTTGGTAGACTTGGTCACTGTTTTGGGACGCCTTTATTAAGAAGGTTCCTTCCTTTTTGTATTCATAACTACCATTGACAGATCTTTTCAGAATGGAATTGTGGCATAGACATAGTTACAGAGTGAGTGCTGTAATTTTCCACCGATACATTTCGATTGAAAATGGCTGAAATAACTACATTCGGAGCTGGCGCCGAGCAAGTGTACGCACATGGTGTGTACAAGGGAGAATGAGCTAAGAGAGCGAATCCCTGTGCCCCATGATAATTTCTTTCAATCTACTTTAAGTTCGCGCGCGTACTGCCTAGGTTATTTTTGTCTGTTGTTTCCGTGACCCGCGTGGTCTACTTTCACGTGAACGTGTCATGTTTCGCCGCCAAACATTTGAAGTTTGACAGTCCTTAAAGTAATTACCGCCAGGAGCCGATACTAATTGGCTCTTGTTGTTGACACGTTTTTGATCAGCGCGTTCCGCTCATAATTTAGGAATGAATTTCATTTACAAAGGGATTGCAGTATTGGAGTCAAAATTTCACTTTGAGATTAAAGATTGAGATTTTCTAACGGCTGGTAGCCATTTAAAGTAACGAATGTTGAATTCTGACACACCGTGAAAGCCAAAGGCAAAGGTTATCACGCGCGAAACATGAAGCCTTTAATAGGCGGCTGGCTTCAAATTTTTATGCAAATGTGCAAGATATTTTTTCTCTTTTTCCAGGAATGTTTTTCGTTCAGAAACGGTACATTTGCCTTTAAGAATTATTCTTGAGAGTTTCAAACTGCATTACTTCTTCTTAACGTCTATTAATTGCGATGAATATTTCGCCCTGCGAACACAAATCAGGTCAGATACTTCAAGCTGTTAGACAATCGCTAACCTGGGTGCCAGAGACTTCTTATGCGCGGTTTCCGGTTTCTGTCAATTCTTTATAGTGAGCGGTGTGCCCACATCTGTCGAGCGCCTTTTTAAAATTCAAATGTTTGGCGGCCAAACATTCATGTTTGAACCTATTTTCTCGTTACGTGTCCACGGTTGGATCCAAACAACGGTATCACAGCTCGCGGGTGTGCGTGGATGTTGCCGGAAGAGACAGTTGTCGTATTTGTACAATGTTTTTATACTGATGTAGCGAAGACCTCAATTAGCAATTTCCGTCCAGTCGGAGCCGCTTTCTCCGGCGAACTTCCACAAGCCAGGACCGTTTTGCTCTACGGCAGCTATTCTGGCCAGATTTTTTCACGTAGAAATCTTTTGACTCGTCGGCGAAAGTAACACCGAGTTTGCACATCATATCACTTGCTGTGCGAGATCGGCAGTGAAATCAATTACCCGCCTAGTGTAAAATTACATGACACCACTCTAACCGACCAATAAGGTGGCATCCTTAAAATAACCACGCATTCTGACACAGAACCAAGAATAGATTGAAAATAATTTTCATGGGAAGAGGGTCATGTATGGGGGATTCGCTCTCTTAGATCATTCTCTCTTGGTGTTTAATATTCCAGACTTAGTGGCAGACTTGTTTGTGTTAAATGGGAACTGTTTCGCTCAAGAAATATCCTAGATTAACTCAGCTAATTGCTTTTAAAGCAGTAAGCTAAGCTTATGTTCTTAGCTCATCTTTTAATGTTGAAGTAAAACTACTAAATTACGTATCCAGTGAATACAATCGCCTCACGTCGCTCCTTGCAGCTTGCCTCGAAGGCACCGAAGAGAAACGAATAATTTTTGTACTTCAGTTACATAAGTTTAATTGTAGCACGAATGGGAAAACACCTGCTGACATTTTTCGGCCTCCGTTTAGGCTCCTAAGTGTTATTGTTATTTTTCAAACAGTGTTTTTGTTTTCCTTGTGTTTGTCTTTTTTGTAGGATTTGCTGAACACTTTTAATCAATGAAGACAGTAAAGTTGTGGTTAAGCACTGTTCTGAGAGGACACAAATTAGGCCTAGTTACAAAAATCCCGTAAAATGGCCTAAAAAATATATCCGGAAATTCTCCAAAAAATGTCTATGAATCCCAATTTTATCTATACCAGTCGAAATTTATTCTAAAAATCCCGATTTATCCCAACATTTTTTTGTAAGAATAATCACATAATTTGGATAAAATGCGGGATTCTTGTCACCTGTGGTCAAATTGCTGCAATGCAAACACTTTCAAACTGATGCTAACAAGGCGTAAACATAACTTATGGTAGGAACCACTGACCAGTAGTATTTGAATGGTAAGAGCCCGACTGCCCGAAACAGTGGAAGAAGGTTCTTGGAACCACCCAAATTTTTATTTATGCAATCGATTGTACATTTTAAACATTATCGTTTAAAACTTCTTAAATTTTCTAAAAATCATAAAAAAGCCGCATTTTTTAAACTAGGCCTAGCACAAATCAATCAATCTTTCTGTATTAAACAGCGACAAAGTTGCTTTTGTCATGCATGAGAGCCAGAAGGTGGCATCTAATTTATATATTATCAGATGGTGCTTTATGGTTTATGCATCACTTTTGAAGTGTATTAGCTACTTAATCTTTCTGACTGCGACAAATTAGCTGTTTGAGGGTGACTACATGTACTAGCTACAGAGTCACGCGTTTTAGATTTGGTCAGTGTTCTTGTCTGAAGCGGTCTATACTTATACTTGAATCACATTGATTTTCAAACCCAAGATGGACTTGCTTAACGCTATTATTGTATTCAGTTTTTTAGAGATCCAAAGCAACAATGTATTTGTCGATGATAACCCTTACCAAGATGTTCTCTAAATCAAATTAATAAAACCAGGAGAGAATTGATAAAACATATACCTGTTTTGTGCAACATAATAATGTTACCAGACAGTCATTTTTTTAAAGCCCTTATCCACTTATCTCAGGATAACTAAAAACCCTGGATATTACTGTTTTTTTTTTAATAATCAGCTCCTAATTTTCTTTCTTTCTTTTTCTATTTTTCTTTGGGAACAGTGTTAATGTTTATTTCAAAGATGATTTACAGTATTCTGTTAATATCATTAAAAAAAGCCTCACTACAATACAAAAACGTAAAGGTTGTTTCATCCTAAACAAAGGACAGTATTTCACAAGCAAGATATATTTCTAAGCTTTATTAAGCCTTATAAGTTGAAGACAAGTTTTTACTGATGAAAAGGAAGTGAAGGTTCTACTATTAACTAAGAGAGTTTGCTTCCCAGTTGTATTCTATAGTAGTTAACATTAACCGTTTTACATAACATTTTTAAAAGCGTTACAATTCACTTTTTTCAAAGACCTGACTTAAAAGTACCTTGGGTAATGGTAAATTTATACCTGAAAATAACAAAACAACTTACTTTACTCTGAAAATTAATCTGAGAAAGTTAGAAACGGCCATGGTTTCCATGATGGTCCGCAAACAAATCTCCTTTCTCCGCTCCTCGCTTTTTATACAATTTTCAAATACAGCTTCTTGTCGCTGATTGTCGGTAAATAAATTTGAATGGAAAATTAAGCCCTCGTTTGAGCAGGGTACTTGAAACATCAAGCCTCGACAGCGTTACCGCTAATAAAATCATTTTGTCTAGAGTGGTTAACTTATAGCGGGGCTCCCGCGCGCGCGAAGCGCGCGTGGGACAGAGCCCCATACCCATGGAATATGGTCAACCTCTTTTCGTTTGGTTGTCACGTGATTGACCGAGCGTACGTACGTACGTACGTACGTACGCGTCTACAGATTGTATGGGTGGGGTAGGGGAGACTATCAAAAGGAAGGGAGGGGTGTCTCAGGCGTGTCTTGGCAAGTCCACATCTTTAATATAGGACATTAACAATATGGTCAATTGACAGCTGTCCAAACAGGATAGCCACTGACCAGTATCCCATGACCATATCGCGGGCTCATGTGTCAACTCATCTAGGTGACGTGATTTATTTGGAAGCTGTCCGCTGACCAGTTAACTGTTTTACTAGATCGCGAACAACGTTCAATCTCATACTTTTACTAGTTTGGGAGCACAGGAAAACTGATAATGCGCACATATTGGACATCAATGTTTTGATCAATTGACAGCTGTCAAAACAGAGTACCCGCTGACCAGTATCACTTAACCGTATCGCGGGCTCAGGTGTCGACCCGTCGAGGTCAAGTATTTTTTGAAGTTATCCGCTGACAAGTAAACTAGTTTTCAAGTGATCGCAGGCTCAAGTTCAATTTTTTTTCTTAATTCATATGAAATATGTTGTGTTTATGTGCTGCACAATTAAAATTTTGATTGCAAACTGACCTCGGACGTGAAAATTCAGCCAGCTGTTACAGGCAGGGAAGACAGTTGCTTTTGTTTTTTCTCACAATGGTCACGCGTTGGTCACGCTCTACGTCCAATTTTATGCTCTGATTGGTCAAAATTTGACAGGTGAGTTCATGCGCAAAATTTATGCAGCATCTTGAATCTTGTTTACTATAACAGCTGAAGCTGACAGAGTTTTGTGTCAACTTGTGATGTTTTTAACTGTCTTTTTCCACTGGATGTACAAAATGAAGTTCAGCTGCTATCAGGAGTCTTCTGTTACTCATGGCTAGTTTGTTTATTGGGTTTTTGGTTGAGAAAACGTCGCTTGTCAAAGTCGGAAATCCGATTTCGGATGGCATAGTTTTCGTTTTCACCTTGCTTGATGCGTAAGAGGATTGCAAAGTCTGAAGCGATACTGGCTTTACCTGATAACTTTCAGGAGCTGCATCTCGAATGGTAAGCCAGAGAAATTATTGTATTTCATGTTTGTTTTTTGTATCTAATTTAATGAAGTGGAGCGTAGTTTATGCGGGAATTTAGTTTATGCGCGTTTGTAAGATTTGAGACAACGATCTCACCGAGTATCTGGTTTGATATAATCTTACAGAACTTTAAAAAGCCTTTAGACAGTTTCTCACCGCAAATAGAAAGAAAATGTTCCAAAGAATCTTTAGTTATAATTCTAGCCGGAAAAGAAAGCTTTGAGCGATTTTCTTGCCTCGAGTTCGTCTTTGAAAAAACAAACACCGGGAAGCTGGCTTAAAACATAAACTTCAGCAAACTTAAGCTTGAAGCTTGAAGATTCAGGATATTTAGGGACACTTTAATACTTGTCTTCCTGAATGAAAATTGTTGTCTCTGTTTATGTTTCACCGAATTATATTTCTTTTATTGATTGTTAGTAGTCTCTCTTGCAATTTTAATCGCTATGCCGATTGTTTTCAGTCGTTCAGTGAACATTGCTTGCAGGAGTTCTCAAAATGCCGCGCGTTAAACCATCAATTAAAAAATAAACATGATAAATTCTTTATTATCTTGGAGCGTAACTCTGTTAATGTTCATTCAAACACTCGCTACAGCTCGCACTACAAAAGTGAGAACCGGATGGCCGTATAGGTGATTTTGGAAAATTTTTTTAACAGTTTATGAATATTGAATGAGAGCAATTTGTATTGTGAAATACTGCTTTCTGTCCATGGTATAATTTAATAAAAGGTTGGTTTACACGCACCCAGATTTGTTGGCAAGATTTTGCAAAGTAAACTTGTCGAACGCCAAAACGTTGGCCTGGTTTTTTTTCTAAGCCTAATTGATCTACGGTGATCAATAGCCATTACGGCTCTTAAATGTGATAAAAGATGATTACCAGTTTTTGAGTGTACCTATGAGGCTATCAACTCGATGTAAGATTTGGTTCACTCTTGGGCTGTTTGCAAATTATTTTTCTCTAAAATCAGGTAGCCTTTCCCTCAAAAGTCACATAAATGTGCTCTAAAGTTAACTGAATTGTGGAATTCGAATACAAGTTTATTGTTTAATTTAAATTATAAATTTACTAATGGGAGCCTCGCTTTTAGCCCTGGCTAAATCTATATATTAAAATTCCACACTCGTAAAGCTTATATAAAAACAGAAGAGAAATGGCCAAAACCGTGATAGAAATAATTAAAAGCATTCCCGGTTTTCTTTTGGTTTGTAGAAAATTAGGCTGTGCCTTTATTGTAGGTGTTTTGCCACTTTATACTTGTAAGGTTTTGTGTATTTTCATCTAGTTAGGCTTCACGTTTGGTGCATTTGATTATCTGCCGCTGAGTCGTTCTTCGCTCTCACAAGTTCATAATCATTTACTCTGTCTTTTGTCTCTACCAGTTTTGTACCCTTTTAAACTGTCTTCTCCAAGAACAAGTCCTCCTCATCCTTTTTCTTCAAAACATGGGCAATCTGTTTAGTCGAAGACAGAGATAGCGAAATATACGAGGAAAAATAAGACGCCGCAAAACATCGGACGTAAGAGGTTGAATGGTTCTCGATAATGTGACGTCACATTTTTCCACTATGTTGGAACTGTTCACGTCGGCCAGTTTCCTATCCAGTCTTTCTATTATCCATGAGAATATTTATGACGTTTTGAACTTTATTTATTTATTTATTTGTTTGTCTCATTTGTTTTTTTTATTATACAACTTGTGTTGTAACTTGTGCTACATGCTTTGTATACATTCTGTAATCACGTTACCGTTAGGATTATCATAATACAGTCGTGAACAGATACTGTATAGTTAAGGACCAAAAGCTAGGTCTTTCTGGTAGTCAGTAACTATAATAATTTGTTAAGAACATAAATAAGAACCCTTCTAAGCCTAAATGGCCAATAGGTACCCCAAAATACAAGAACCTTTTTTGCTGGTTCTTACACGCATTTTTGACTGTATTTAGTCATAAATGATAGTGTTATGAGAATGTTACATTAAATTTAGATTTCAAAGTAATCCATATATATTTATTTATTGAAAAGTAATTTAATATACAAATACATTAAATGTGAACTGAAAAAAAAAAAAATAGGGTAAGGACAAAACATGGACCTGGCGACCTGGGGTCCATGGACCGCCCATTTTGGAAGGGGTTCATGGACCACTTATATGTACCAGGTCCATGGACCCCCTGTAATGGGCCAGGCCTGTTGACACTTTTTTTGGTCTCTCCTTCTCCTCCCTGTTGAAAAATAAATTAGGAGAAGTGAAAAATTAACAATACGGCTGGCCTCGACCTACAAAAATAATAAAAAATGAGTTCAGTAGGCCATACATCTCTTACCTCATGCCAAAATGCTGCTTGCTCAAATAATTTTTTTCTCTTGAGGGTAGAATTATGCTCTGAAGCATTCTTAATTTTGACTGAGCAGAAGTGATTTTAGGCGGTGGTCTGTTTCACGCTTAGTTTTTGATTGGCAGGATTTGACTCTTCTTTGACCTCTTTTGAATTTTGCAGTTAAATAACCATTTAATATAAATTAAGGTTTAACGCTTGTAAAAAATTATCAGCGATCGCGCCTTGATTCATCCCTGTACGGCGTTTTCCCAGTCCCTGTCGGTCAATTCATTTCGATGACGTATCCGAGGCGAACGGGCGGGAAACGCCTAGACAAAAACAGAATGCACATGCGTACGTAAAGATGTACTTTAATGTTGTAAGCAACAGGATATCCTTTTGGACATTTGTAAGATCGACTTTTGCCGACCGGCTTTGAAAAGTCATCAGAATGTTATTCATAGTCCTATGAAGATTGATACTTCTCCTTCAATCTCATCATTCCAACTGAGCTATCGGTGTTTGCCGCTCGCGAATTTTGAAAGAAAAACAATATTGACCCTTTGTGTTGTAAACTTGAACCTCAAACCTTGAATAATCAGAAAAACCATACTTTCAAATAAAATTCATTAGCTGCGAATCAAAAAATGCCCAGAAACGGAATCTAAAAGTAAAAATCCTACAAAATTGGCCAACATTCATAGAAGTGATGCGTGTATTAATGTGAGAAGCATTAAATTCAACTTGCATGCGTTGTCTCAGGATCGTGTTTTGAGCTAATGATAATCAATGAAAGAACACACAACAGTAGACTGAGAAATTATTTCTCGAAAATTTTTATTCAAAGGCCCATAAATTAATCCTTAAAAGCAATTCGTGTAACACAAATTTGGCTCGTGGATCCGTTCACGCAAGCAAAATCAGCTGAGCACATGGCAAAAATTATTCAACACAAATCTCAAATTAGGGCGCTCAAGCCGATCTCAAAATCTATAAAACATCTTAGATAAAATATTCATAAATACGTCATTTTCTTGACTATATAGTACAAAATGGACCTGAAAATTCTTCAAAAACTTCGCTGCTTGGTGGCGTTTCAAAACAGGCCAAGCGCTCTGATCGGCCGTGACGAAAGTTTCATGTATTTTGGATTCCTCGAAGGACAGTTTTATAAAGAGAACCCTTTCTTTGTCAACTTGAAGAAAACTAAGCATTCTTTTGAAGTTTCCTTTCCCATCTGCGTGTTTTAGCGGTGTATTTTTAACGTTGAAACGCGAAACACTGGTCTTGTTTACCATCGCCATTGAGCTGTCTCACTTTCGAGGATTTTTGTCTAGGCCTTACTTGGACCATGTGACCCGAAAAGCTTTGGCCACGAGGAATAATGAGGCCATGGGACTAGGAAAGACAGCGCCGCGATCGCTGTCATCGATCGCTTAGCGTTTTTGGCCGGATTTCGCGGCGCAATGGAAGCGATCGCTGTCGTCGATCGCTTGACAATCTTGGCCGGATTTCGCGTCGCGATCACAGGTTCAACTAAAACGAAACTTTTAGTGTACACGGCGTACAAGAAATGTTGTTTGGACTTGCAAAAATATTTGGTCGACTGTTTGAATTTTAAAACCAAAGTTATAGATAATATTCCAAAGTAAATTTTGCCGACTAGGTCTTTGGTCCGGCCACCGGGCAGTAACATAAACCAGCCAAATAGTGATTGAAAAGGGAGAACCTCAGAAAGTTCAGTTTTCATTTCGTATAGTTATTAAAGGGCAACTCTCGGGAAAATTACCCCTGTTTTTTAAGTTCTCTATGGTTTTCTAATGGCATGTAATACCTCTCTTTGGTGAAATATCCGATATATCTGCGAAACTTATTTTTTTTATAATTTTTCGAAAGCTTGATTATTGCCGCCATTTTGAAAACATTCGGATTTCGGATTAGTCACGTGATTTTACGTCACACGTGTGGAACACGGATTGCCAAGTGAAGATTGTAAGAGAAAAACGCACCAAATTTCTCTTGCAAATAAAGGAGAAATAGAGCCTCTACTGTCATGTTAACGTTCAGGAAAAGCATTTCGATGATGGTTCCATTATTAAATTTACACGGGCATCACATGCGGGTGATTTACATTTTCTTCTGTGTTTTTTTTTGTTAGGGTATTTTTGAAGTCGCGTGAGACCGAGGTCAATAATTGTAAACAGCTAAGCTCGTAATCTGCTACGTATAATTCAAAGAACATCTTTCCTATAGCAGATTTAAAATCCTGATACAGCCATAAATGTTACCTGATGAGTGTTGATGCCCCTCATTCCTCGAAAACGACTTAATTTATTACCGGGAAATATTCACATCTTTGAGGAGAACTCAGTCACAGACCGCTGTACCGCCCTGATTCTATACCGCCTTTTGTGTTTTCACTTGAGTGTGTTGTTCTCTTTTCTGAAATCTGCAGGTTCCATCTGTTTACGTTTGCTCCTAAACACGCGAAATAAAACCACTTCTCACCAAAAGTTGCGATTTTATGATCATTATTTTGAATGTAGTTACATTCGAGATGTGCTCTCGAGATTGTAGCGTCATCCATTGCAAAACCTGCAGACACGCTGAAATTACATGTAAAGTGCCTTTTAGGGATAGAAGGAAATTAAAACAGTTCAAAAAAAGTTGATCAAAATAGGATTACTTCAGTTATCTTTAGTGGTACTTTGTACCCGTCCTACCCGCGAACACTATAAAACTGCCGGACAGCACGCGTGTCACGCTTCTTTTGCAATACTTCCCTTTGGGACTTCTCACAAGAAAGGAAAAAAGAAATTATTAACTCGTTTTGAAATCCCCGACGCAGTACTTATGGAAAATTCCAAGGAGAAAAAAAGCGATAACGGGAGCGAAAAAGAAGAAAGAACTACAAGTACTGTAGACAAGGTTCACTCCTGCAGTATGAACCTTTTCATTGAAGGTTATGGCTCAAGCACCATAAAGTCTTTTCCGGCTATTAAGAAAATTCAAGGGCTTTAAAAAGCTTCATGTTGAACCTGCAAGTGAATACCCCTTC
>BOPM01000157.1:346213-366248 GCA_022179025.1 Porites australiensis | reverse complement strand
TGAGCCAACAGCGCTCGCGTGTGCTTGTCTGAAACAGCGCTCGCGCATGCTTTCAGAACAAAGAGATTTAGAGTTATGGTTACGGCAAACGGCAAGTTGAGAATATCCCAAAATAGAAAAGAAGCTAATGAAAACAGTCCCAGACAATTCCTATGGATTATAATAATGTGAAACTGATCATTTTTTGTACAACTACGGAACAGTGAAAGACAAGTAAATGGAAAACTTCATCACGTGGTACAAATTCACGTTTGCCGTTTGCCCGGCGTAAACAGCAAGTCGGACCACCCCTCAAGTAATTGAAACATCTGATGACTTATAACGAAAAAAATATATATAGAAGTTTTAAATTGAATATAAAAGGTCTATTTTAGGCAATAAAAATGATTTATTGGAAGTCGTTTGATTGACAGATTTCCAATTGGGCCGAGGAAAATAACAAATTTATTAACTGGTGACAAATGTAATTATAATAAGTCCTAAGGTGGCCGATGATTTGATAAAAAATGTAATAAAGTTCTCAAATGTTGACCACAAATGTAATAGCTTGTAATAAAAACCATATTCGAAAACGTAATTAGAAGAGATTTTACTACGATCGTTATGAGCGATTTCCCGAAATCGCTTGTGCATGCGTATACGTCAGGAAACACAAAATCAAGTTTTCCTTTAAATAAGCCCCGAAAACGCACCGAGATTTAACTTACCTTGAGACACGAAATTTTTGCGAGAGTTTATTTTTTCGGATCGGCGATTTTTTTTGTATTTAGAGGAAACTAATTTTTACGATTAGGACTTTTCTAATTTTCACAAAGTCCCACCCAAATTATTGATAATATTTTCGTTTTTTTTTTAGTACGGTCCAATGGAAATACAGTAGAACCCCGGTAACTCGAACTCTGAAGGGAAACGAAAAACAGTTCGAGTTAGCGGGGGTTTGAGTTATCGGGGTCGATTGAAAAATTCAATTCGCCATGTTATTAGAATTGATAGTTACTGATTTCTCAGCACTTCAGTGTATGGTGCGGTGCAAATTTACTTATTTCATCAGAAAAGGTAACATGATTAGGCATTTTTAGATAAAACGTGATCTATTCGTTTCACTTATAGTGTTTTTACCCTTTTACTGTAAGAAGAGCAAATGGGATGGGATCCGTGTGGAGTTAAAAGAACCAGCATTCGAGTTACTGGGGTAAATTTCAGTGACTTTTTGATCAAGGGAAAGGAAATTTAGTTCGAGTTAGCGGGGAATTCGAGTTATCTGAGTTTGAGTTAACCAAGTAAAAATGACTGGGAAGTGGGGTGAAATTCAAGGGAAATTGGACTCAGTTCGAGTTAGCGGGATGTTCGAGTTATCGGGGTTCTACTGTACATATTTTCAGACAGTACTATAACTCGGTGTACGTACGCTATGTAAAACCGGTAAAACAGATTACTCTTCTTTGTCATTCATTCCATTCGTTTAGTTTTTAACAAAAAAAGAGGTTTTAATTGAACAAACTCGATTTCTGAGTATTCGTATTCTTAACAATTCAGAGGCCAACTCACAAAGGCGCCCACTGTTTTGGTAGAAAAGCAAATACAGTAAGGAGAATCAAACCCAGAGGCTTCTTTGACGCCTTTCGCTTTCTCAGCTCATAAATCATATCATAATAATGTGTTATTAAGGAATTTGCTCCGTTCTAGATTTGTATAGAGCTTTCTAATGTTGTTATTGCAGGTGTCCCTCTTGCAGGTCAGTAGCTTTGTTTAAAATACGTGATCTACTGAAAAAACAATCGCTGTTGTTTTCTTACTGCAGCTGTTCTTTTGCAAGAAACTGTGCTGGGCAATGAAAACCGTCCCATGTGGACGTAGATAGACAGAACTTCTAGTTTGAATTATCGTGGACCTTTGTTTGAATTAATTAAAGTGCTCAAGTTACATCATAATATACTATGAAAGAATGATTTTTGTTTCAGCATGATGACAGCTACAACGGTACCCTGATTCCGTGTAGGATAATACTTGTTGTGTAAACTTGAGGATTGTTCATACGATGTGACTGACACTGTGCATGGTGCAATGGTTATGGGTCTCGTCAGACTTCTTTGTTATATGTGTTTTATCGGTTTTTGGACTTTAAAGTGTACTGAACGTTCAGTAGCATGAATTCCCGCCATTGAACAAACTGACCAATGGAAACGTCTCTTAAATTCAATTAGTCACAATTTGCGAACCAAAACTCAAAGATTGGCAACTGTCAGGGATCTCTTAACTTAAACTGTAGCACCGTTACGTCTTCTTGTAATTATGATGCCACATACTGTACATACAAGCAACTTTTTCTTAGTACACAAAAATGATAAACAAAATATGATTGCCAAAATCCTGATCCCTACTGGTAACCCTGTGGTATGACTGACAGATGCAAGTTCAAATTAAGTCGGAAAATCGCTTATGAGCATTGAGAGAAAGTCATTTGAGGTCATTTTTTATTAATTTAAGGGCTTTAGTACATTTGTTACCCCATTTGTAGCTTCATGAGGGCCATTGCACAGATACCGATCGTGAGTAGTGTGGTGCTTACAAGATCGTTCCCTGAAGGACACTAAAAAGGTGAGTTCATATAACAACTGTACAAATAAAACATAATTCCAATTTAGAAGTTCGTTAACATGATTGTCTTTGCATTAAGTCTCTTAAACGTCGGAGAAAAAAATAATTTAATTGCCTCGAAGAAACTTAGTGGAGCAAGTGATTATTAAATTTGCACGGTTTTGAATAATATAACCCTTTTTGCAAGGAATTGGACAAGTGGATTCATCAGCAGTATGATATGACAGATTGTCTAAGGTTAATAAAAAAAAAAACTCGTGTCGATCTAGAAAATACGAATTAGAAGTCGTTTTGTGAGCTAAGGTATTAAGGTCACCGTTAAGCATTTATTTCAGAATTTCAAGGGAAAACTATAAATTAAAACAGTTATTCACTTCAGAGAGCTACGTTTTGTAAATAAAATCGTGGCATTTAGTATTTCAACTTGCTTGTAACATGAAGAAAGTACAAAGGACTTAGTTCCTGGTAATTAGTTCCAAGAATTGAACATTTCACTTCCGGTTGATGTCCTCCTCGGCCGCGTCCAGAGTATCTTAAGGTCCCTAATCGCTTCACGCACGCGCTGGTGCGTTGTGCTCTTACTTTTATGGCCTCTCTCTGATGGAATCTTGTACATTCAACGCACTATAGTTAAAAATTTAACCAAAACAATGGAAATAATAATTGACTTTTTCTTTATATGGAAGAAGTGTGACATAATGATTTGAACTCTGTTTCGAATAAAGCCAGAATTGCATTCTTGAGATGATGTAAAGGACGGTGTGTGCGTCTGGGTAGGTTTAGATGACATTAGAAGAAGAAGACGGTCTTCCTATGCCTTGAAAATGTTTCTGAGCCTAACGATATTACGATAAACGTATAAGTGGTAATATTCATCGGCAGCCTGGTAGGCATTTTGATGTAGAAAACGTTAGATCTTCTAATCCGACTGCATTTGTTTGGTGACTATGTTTGCGTGTGCAAACGGGCTACATAAATGAAATTTCCGTTATTTAATGACGGATTTGCAGAAATACTATTGTTAGCAGTAACTCGGCCTAAATTCTTAAAGTTATCATAGTAGAGGCAGAAAACACAAAGACCAAGCGATCAAATGGACTCGGTCGAATAGTGAAATGGTCATCCCGCCAAAACGTGTCCAAAGCCCGCCAAGAAGAACATTAATGGTTTATATGTCTGATATGTTTTAGCTCGAGTAAGCGAGTGTTATTGTAATGCTATGGTGATCTAAACTCCTAAGTACAATTATAAAAGCAACAGAAAAACTAGGATGGCACGCCGGTAATTCTGTGAGTCAGAGACCACGGCATTATGAAATCACTTGCGCTCCAAGTGGAAATTTGAAGGTTAATACGTTTTAGTTCGAGTAAGCGAGTGTTATTGTAATGCCATGGTGTTCTAAACTCCTAAATGCGATTTTTAAAGCAACAGAAACACTAGGTAGCACGCCCGTGATTCTGTGAGTTAGACACCACGGAATAATGAAATCACTTGCTCACAGAAGAAAATTAATGGTTAATATGTCTGATATGTTTTAGCTCGAGTAAGCGAGTGTTATTGTAATGCCATGGTGATCTAAACTCCTAAGTGCAATTTAAACACTAGGTGGCACGCCCGTGATTCTGTGAGCTAGACACCACAGAATTATGAAATCACTTGCTCACAGAAGGAAATTAATGGTTAATATGTCTGATATGTTTTAGCTCGAGTAAGCGAGTGTTATTGTAATGCCATGGTGATCTAAACTCCTAAGTGCAATTTAAACACTAGGTGGCACACCCGCGGTTCTGTGAATCAGAGACCACGGCATTATGAAATCACTTGCGCACCAAGTGGAAATTTAAAGGTTAATATGTTTTATTTAGCTTGAGTAAGCGAGTGTTATTGTAATGCTATTGTGTTCTAAACTCCTAAGTGCGAGTTTTATCATGCAACAGAAACACTAGGTGGCGCGCCCGTGATTCTGTGAGTTAGACACCAAAGAAGTTATAAAATCACTTGCGCAATAAATGGAAAATTACGGGGTATACTTAACAATTATTCCTCGAGCCCGAATGGGCTCTGAGTCAATAGCCCATGAGGCCGAGGGCCGAACGGGCTATTGACTCAGAGACCATGAGGGCGAGAGGTAATTGTTTTAATAAAATCCAACTAGTTCGTCAATAAAATCGAGACTAACCAACTTTTTAGCTAGTTAAAGCTAGACTTTACCATTTTTGCCGCCAGAAAGCCGGCGCTTTTCGCTACTAGTGGGCTATGACATACAGCCTAGCAGTAGCTAATCCAATCAGAACGCGGCATTGATAATAGACCACTAGTTGGATTTTACTAAAAGCTATTAGCCTGCTTGGCAGGCGTTTGAAAAGGTAGGGAAAAGGAGTTTTAGGCGCGAGAGAAACGCGAGGGGCGCGCGAGGAGGAAGGGAAGGAAACGCCTGCCAGGAGACCATTGTATTTCTCGCTTTTAACATCCACCAAGCGAATGTTAAAATCCTTATTGCTCAGTCTTCAAAACATGTCAATCACAGCCTTAATACCTTAATCCGATTGGTTGAAATCAATATCACGCTGCTAAGTAACTTAATTTAGTCGATCTTTTAGTAATCATTTAAAAATGTGTTGTTAGTGCAGCGTGATGAGATTTTCGTACGGAATTCATCGTTAGAATTAGAAACTGAAGGCATCAATTTCAGCTTAAAAGGGGAATAGAAGAAGACGGTTACAGTGGTGATTATATTGGCGTGAACACCTAAAATATGTCTGGAATGTTTATTGTGTTGCAACCAATTACAGACGAGATCATCACACCACAGAAACCACAAGCAACGAACGGTTTCCGATCGGTCATGGAACAAATTATTTTCGTTTTGTTTAAGGATACAAACTGCCTTACTAGGAATTTAAAACACCGCTGTTCCCCAAGATCAGTGCCGAGGACCGCATCCAGTACATCGTTCGATTTTAGAAAGAAAAGTTTTAGAAGGCAACGCGACGCGACGGCGACCAGCTTTCCATGTAACGACATATCACATGAAGACAATAAAAAATGAACAATCGTGATGTTTTCGTTTCTGATAGCACAATCCTTGCTGATATTTTTTTGTAGAACAAGGGGATTCGATTTGTGTGAACTAACGATTGAACCTTCGAACTACTATCTACTACCTACGATCAGGCGTAACTACCGATTTCGATCGTTACAAAAAGTTTGAAAACTCGCGCGCCAAACCGTCGCGTGCGTAGGCCCGGCACATCGGCTTTGTAATTTATTTCAAAATCGCTCAAACCTGTATTCTTCGCTATTATAGCAAATACTGTAAACAAATAGGAAGGAAAAGCAATTGTTTACTTGTAAAAATACTGAATGTTAAAACAAAATGAAAATAATTTGTTCCGTGACAGATAGGAAACCGTTCGTTGCCTGTGGTTTCTGTGGTGTGATGATCTCGTCTGTAATTGGTTACATCACAATAAACATTCCAGACATATTTTAGGTGTTCACGCCAATATGATCACCGCTGTAAAAGAACCGTATAAAGGAAAAGATCTGTCGGCTAGGTGAGTTTTACTGACTGGTTGTCAGAAGTCTCATCAACGGCTTGATTTACTCACTAGAGGAAAGAAAGGAAATATCATGCTGCTAGCTGTGTGCTTGTTATCTGCCGTTTGACCTCAAATGGCTACCACGCAGACTACGCTTTATCAACGACCCGATAGATAAAAAGCCACGCATCGCTGCAACTTTGTTCTTTCAACGGACGACTGCATTTGAACTTTTTTATATAATACGTACCTTCACTTCAGATTTCTTGTTTTTGGAAAACAAAAGCTAAAAATAAGTGTCTCGCGGCCAGACTTATTTGACAGCTTGTCATTCACAGTTGCTTTATTTTTTGCATACATAACTAGTAGGCGGGATAAAACAATGGTCTCCTGGGAAGCTTTGGCGCCTAAAACTCCCCAAACACCTGCCACGCAGGCTAGCAAGCTATGAAAGCTATATGTCTGTCTTAGAGTGTTTTGTAATTAAGAAATGGTAAACGTGCAGCGAGCAACCATGGAGTTATGGATGCACGTGGGAGGTTGCTAAGCACGAAAGAAGCGTAAGAGTCGCACGGGGCCATAGCCGAGTGCGACTCTAGCTTCCTGAGTGCTTGGCAAACCTCCCAAGTTCATCCATAACTCCATGGTTGCACAGCTGCAACGTTTACCATTTCTTTTATAACATAATCAAAAGAGAAAATTATTATTTTCCATTTGCCTTCGGTTGAGTCATCGGTCCGAGTTCATGTATGCTGCCATTTGCCCGCCCTTTTGAGTTTTTCTTTCGCTGAATCCACCGTTCGCCGTCTTCAGGTAAATTGCAAAACGTTTTTCGTTGTTATTCTGAATGGCATCTGTCTACTTGCTCTTAATATTAGGATAAAAACTTTGAGGGAAAACTATAGCTGCAACTATAAACACCAACTAAAAAGACTCTAAAAAATAAGCTAAAACTAGTAAATAAATGAAATAATTATCAGGCTTATTTATGTGACAATTTTTGAAAGAAACGTAAAGTAGAAATGAGAAAATTTGACTGTAATTCCTTTAGAATAACAGGTAACACTAATTTTAAAAAGAAATTAACTAGCTTTGTATCGAAATCTGTCTGGGGAAATCCAGCTATGAAAGTCAAAGTCAGTTACAGCTGAAATTCGCCGACACACAGCCGGCGCTGAAGCTGTTGTTTTTCGGCCGTTCTCTGAACGACTGTTATGAATGAACTCTGAGGAACAAAATAATACACACAGAAGTTATCTTTTGAAAAATTTATTTGAAAACCCAAATGTTTCTGTACTCAAATGAAATTCGCTTATTCCAGTATAATGTGCCTGTTTAAACTCAACTAAAATTTTTAATCGACGCGATTAAAACTTCACAACAAACTGCCGTCTCGAATTTGAGCGTGTTTCCTAAAAGTTTTGCTTGAATTTAGAATCAGCTTGACCAAAAAGTCAATAACACAATGCTAATTGATAAATTTACATTTCAAACAGACTTTCTCTTCTATAAAAAACACGCAAAATGTACCTTAAATCTTCGCTCGCTCGATTTTCCTTCAGCCGATTTTAGCCGCGAGGAAAACAGTGATTAATTCATTCAGGGCAAATTTGTCGCTTGATCTTTTGTCTTTTTTCTTTCAAAACGACAGCTTAGTATTTTCTTCAACTTCCACTTTTCATCTATGCATTTCATCGGTGCATTTTACCGTCAGGAAAGGAGATTTTTGTTGAATTTGCCTAAATTTTACCGCGCTAGCTCAGTTTCTTAGCGTGCATCCATCGGCAAATGATAGTGGCTAACTGACCAATCAGAGCGCGCGATTTACTTTTGTTATGTTATAACAGGTGATTTTCTTGTAGGAGACCCTCCACCAGTTATATTTTTCGGCATTTATTAGTAAAAGATTTGTTTTTTTGTTACAAATAAAACACGCTTAGTAAAATTCCCATTTCCGGCACTTTTAGTACGTCCTGGAAACTGGAAAGCACAGTACGTAACTGGTTGTTCGGAAGAAGGCTTTTCTTTTTCTTTTTGATTTTTATTTAGAAAATTACTGTTTCGATCCGTTCGCTAAGAATCTCTGCTGATGCGGTTACACTTCGAAAACAATATTTTTGTGGTCTCGCGTTCGGCCTTTTGCTTTTAATCACCTGGAGACTAGTTAAAAAGAAACGTTTCGGCGTGGCCCACACAATGTAAATAAATTTGAGTAAAGTGGCCTAGTGTTCTGAAGTTGCTCTGTTTGAAAAGACATTTGTAATTTTTACAATAAAATCGATGATGTATTTACGGAGGTTTCGGTTATCGTTACAGGAGACAAAAGCATATTTTGATTGTGTTAATTGCTCCGGTAGGAATAAAATGTCATATGAGTTAGCGAGATTAACACAGGATGACGTGCGAGTAATAAGTTCCAGGGATTTCTTATAGTTCCCGATCTTCGGGTCAACACTCCCTTAGTTTGTTTTATATTGCGCAATCGGTCAATTCAGATGACCGTCGTGCACGTTTCCAAGGCTTGCGGGTCATCATGAGTACACACCACACGGCTTACCTCTGTCTCGTTTTCCTTTTAATAAGCCCCGAAAACGAGCAGTGTTTTGACGTAAATGGTTCTTTTCCAGTATCTCGTTGTTGTTGTGTACTATCTGGCCTTTGTCTGCTAATTATTCCCTTCATATTTTTGTATTTATTCAAAACATTCGAAAATAATCCAAAAATTCCCAAACATTTATTGTACCAATAACTTCAACCCTACTGAGCCATTTTGAGATTTTATGAAATCTTAGCTAGATTTGGAAGAAAAAAGGCGAAAGTAAGCGAAAACAAAGGCTTACATATAAAGAACGTTCACAAACACACCGACCATTTGAAACCATGATTAGCACCATTAGCTGTGGGTGAGTGATCTCTCCCCCTACTACCACGCTGAAAGGCTCCAGTATTTTGACAGCCAAAGAAGTAGATATTGCAATATGTAAACCAAACTGAAAAAAAAAAAGCTTAAAGAAAAACTCAGCTTCGATGGAAATCCGAATAGCAAAGGCGCCCACTGTGTCGAAAGCAGACCAAATGCATTAACTATTCGGTGCGAGGAAATCAAACCCAGAGGCCTCTTTAGTCTGCGCATAAATCATATCATAATAATGTGTTATCAAGGAAATTGAGTTCTAGATTTTTATAGAGCTTTCAAATGTTATTATTGCAGTTTTCCCTCTTAAATATTGGGCCCAAGTCACAAGCTTTGTATATAATAAATGATCTAGTGAAAAAAAAAAAAAAGGACTGTTGTTTTGTTGTTGCAGTTGTTCTTTTGCAAGAAACTATGCTGGACAAGGAAAACCGTCCCATGTGGACATAAATAGACAGAATTTCTTGTATGAATTATCTTGGACCTTTGTTTGAATTAATTACAGTAGAACTCCGTTAATACGGTCACCAATGCGTCAAAAGAACTTGATTTGGCCGTGTTAACGGGGCAGACTCAAATTTCATGACTTGATGGCTGTAATCACAAATACACCGTACAGCGCATTCGCATTTCTTGAACAACTGTTCGCATTGATAAACAACCGGAATGAAATCGCGTACAGTAGTTTGAAAAAAAACTACTTAAAAGAAAACTACTCCCTTCAGTAAAACATAAAACACTTAAAATTCGGCTAGAAAATCGCAGCAAGCGCACTTTATGTGTACTGTAGTAGGCTTTTGTGTATTATGCTAGCATTTTTTCGAGCATTTTAGTGAAGCAAAAGCATTGAGCATTATTCGAGCATTTTAGTGGCATTTTCCCCGGAAAATTAATTTTTCCAAGAAAATAAAATAGAAATCAACTTTTTTCAGGAGCCCATGCCCCACGATCTCCTGCGTTTTTAAAGAAAATGAAGACTAAAACTCAAAATTCACCCAAAACGTAATACAGCTGGGTTTTTTTGCTTGTATTTATGAACTTGTACACGTTGTCGTTGTTAGTTGCAACACTTGCACGTTTATGTGAGTGTAAACTTTGAAATTAATTTGAAAAACCGTTTGTATAATGAGCATTATCCGAGTATTTTAGTGGGATTTTAGTGAGCATTTTGGGGAGACTGAGCATTTTAGTGGGAAAAATGGAGCATTAAGTTGGAGCATTTTAGTGGGGACGCAAAAGCATAATGTACAAAAGCCTATACTGTAGTCTAAAAACAGTACAAAAACAGGCTCAGAGTACTAGGTCAATAAGATTGACAAGTCACAGGCATTTTAATTTTCTAAATTTCGAACAAGTGGACGTATTGACGGGGTGAAGTTATAAGAGGTTCTACGGTTTGGGATTTTAAAATGTGGCTGTTGGCCGTATTAACCGGGTGACCGCATTAACGAGGGTTCTTTTATAAGGACACGTATGGTCGTTTTGCAGGGCAGAAAAAAAGTGGCTGTAATAATGAGGTGACCACGTTACCGAGGTGGCCATAAGGCGGGGTTCCACTTTACAATGTAAAGTGCTCAAGTTACATAATAAAACTATGAAATAATGACTCTTGTTTCAGCATGATGACAGCTATAACGGATACCCTAATTCCATGTTAGAAACCTTTTTAAAGGATAATATGAACTTCAGCACTGTTCATACGATATGACTGACACGTAAAGTTTAACCATAGTTCATAGACTGCAATGGTTATAGGTCTCGTCAGACTTCTTTGTTATATGTGTTTTTTCGGTTTTTGGACTTTAAAGTGTACTAAACGTTCAGTAGCATGCATTCCTGCCATTTTGAACAAACTGACCAATAGAAACGTCTCTTTAATTCAATTAATCACAATTTGCGAACCAAAACTCAAAGATTGCGCACTTTTAGGGATCTCTTAACTTAAACCGTAACACCGTTGTTTTCATTTCTTTTCTTTTTGCCGGCTTTTATAACCACACTCTTCTAATTATGATACAACTTACCATCAATACAACCAACTTTATCTTAGTACACAATCATGATAAACGAGATACGATTGCCTTAATCCTAATCCTTACTGGTAAGCCTGTGTAACGAATGACAGACGCATGTGCAAATTAATTCGGAAAATCCCTAATGACCATTGAGAGAAAGTCATTTGAGGTCTTTTTAAATATATTTTAGGGGTTTATTACATTTGGAACACCATTTGTAGATTTAACAAGGCCATTGCACAGGTACCGAGTAGTGTGGTGCTTACAAGATCGTACCTTGGAGGACACTAAAAAGGTGAGTTGATATACAAACTGTCCAAATAAAACATAATAGATATTCCAATTTAGAAGTTCGTTAACATTGTCTTTCTATTTAGTCACTTAAAACATGGCAAAAAGGTATTTTAGTTGCCTCGAACAAAATTTGGATCAAGTGATTTATAAATTTGCACGTGGGTCTTAAATAATAGAACCTGTCTTGCAAGGAACTGAATGTACAAGTAGATTCATCGGAAAATGGTATGACAGATGGTCTAGGGTTAATAAAAAATAAACAACTGTAATGTCGATTTAAAAGTACTAACCTAAAAGTCATTTTGTGACTCTATTAAGGTCACCGTCAAGCATTTATTCCCGAATTTCGAGGACAATATAAAACAGTTATTACGAGAACTTTATAAAGTAGTCTTGGTAATGCCTATAGGTGTAAATGTGATTTTAAAAAAGCAATCGAATTCTATCACTACAGTCTTAGAATTCGATTGGCTACTTCTTTAACCAGCTTAAGGCTGCCTGGCGGAATGTTCCTCAGAGCGCCTAGTGCGTCTGGTGTACTGCTCGTTAGTAATCCATGGGTGGAAACTTTACGCGTCAAGGGTAAAAAATTAAAGCAGCTCCCGGGTGCCGAAGATGAAGTAAAAATGATGGGAAAGATACTACAGATCGAGCCTCTCACTAGAGAAAACGCTTCAAAAGATGAAGTGTTAAGCAGACTAAACTCAGTTTCTTTGGTAAACGTTGCATCGCGTGGTCGTGCAGAAACCGGCGAAATTCTTTTGTCTCCTAATCCTGGCAGTTGCCAATGACTCAAAGCGAAAGACTTTCTTTTGACGATCGCAGATGTGTTGAATGCGAAATTGAACGCCAAGCTTGTTGTCTTAGCTGCTGTCACAGTGGGCGAAGGACGATCCAAGCTGAAGGCGTGGTTGGTATTGCACGTGCCTTTTTAGGTGCCGGTGCACGTTCTGTTATTGCGTCATGATCACTGTGGGCGATTAACGACAGCCACTTAAGAGTTTATGAAACAGTTTTACGAACATTTGATGACAGGGAAAAGTACATGTAACTCGCTTCATCAGGCCACGAAATGGATGCGGGAATCTGAAAAGTTTTGTGCGGTGAAGAACTGGGCTTCCGAGGTTCGTGCTGATTGGAGATGACGTGTCCTTAAATTTTAACCCAAGTTAAAAAATAGTATGTTTTTAAAGAGATATAAGCATTGCAATTCGAAAATGTATGAAGCATTGTTAATTTATAGTTACTGATCGCTAACTAGAGGAAAATCCAAAACCATCGTTTGCGAGTAGCTGATAAGGGGAAAATTTGTAGACATATTTTTCTGTGAATTTTCTGCAAACGTGAATGAAAGGTTACTTTCCTTGAGCCAACAGCGCTCGCGTGTGCTTGTCTGAAACAGCGCTCGCCCATGCTTTCAGAACAAAGAGATTTAGAGTTATGGTTACGGCAAACGGCAAGTTGAGAATATCCCAAAATAGAAAAGAAGCTAATGAAAACAGTCCCAGACAATTCCTATGGATTATAATAATGTGAAACTGATCATTTTTTGTACAACTACGGAACAGTGAAAGACAAGTAAATGGAAAACTTCGTCACGTGGTACAAATTCACGTTTGTCGTTTGCCCGGCGTAAACAGCAAGTCGGGCCAACCCTCAAGTAATTGAAACATCTGATGACTTATAACGAAAAAAATATATATAGAAGTTTTAAATTGAATATAAAAGGTCTATTTTAGGCAATAAAAATGATTTATTGGAAGTCGTTTGATTGACAGATTTCCAATTGGGCCGAGGAAAATAACAAATTTATTAACTGGTGACAAATGTAATTATAATAAGTCCTAAGGCGGCCGATGATTTGATAAAAAATGTAATAAAGCTCTCAAATGTTGACCACAAATGTAATAGCTTGTAATAAAAACCATATTCGAAAACGTAATTAGAAGAGATTTTACTACGATCGTTATGAGCGATTTCCCGAAATCGCTTGTGCATGCGTATACGTCAGGAAACACAAAATCAAGTTTTCCTTTAAATAAGCCCCGAAAACGCACCGAGATTTAACTTACCTTGAGACACGAAATTTTTGCGAGAGTTTATTTTTGCGGATCGGCGATTTTTTTTGTATTTAGAGGAAACTAATTTTTACGATTAGGACTTTTCTAATTTTCACAAAGTCCCACCCAAATTATTGATAATATTTTCGTTTTTTTTTTAGTACGGTCCAATGGAAATACAGTAGAACCCCGGTAACTCGAACTCTGAAGGGAAACGAAAAACAGTTCGAGTTAGCGGGGGTTTGAGTTATCGGGGTCGATTGAAAAATTCAATTCGCCATGTTATTAGAATTGATAGTTACTGATTTCTCAGCACTTCAGTGTATGGTGCGGTGCAAATTTACTTATTTCATCAGAAAAGGTAACATGATTAGGCATTTTTAGATAAAACGTGATCTATTCGTTTCACTTATAGTGTTTTTACCCTTTTACTGTAAGAAGAGCAAATGGGATGGGATCCGTGTGGAGTTAAAAGAACCAGCATTCGAGTTACTGGGGTAAATTTCAGTGACTTTTTGATCAAGGGAAAGGAAATTTAGTTCGAGTTAGCGGGGAATTCGAGTTATCTGAGTTTGAGTTAACCAAGTAAAAATGACTGGGAAGTGGGGTGAAATTCAAGGGAAATTGGACTCAGTTCGAGTTAGCGGGATGTTCGAGTTATCGGGGTTCTACTGTACATATTTTCAGACAGTACTATAACTCGGTGTACGTACGCTATGTAAAACCGGTAAAACAGATTACTCTTCTTTGTCATTCATTCCATTCGTTTAGTTTTTAACAAAAAAAGAGGTTTTAATTGAACAAACTCGATTTCTGAGTATTCGTATTCTTAACAATTCAGAGGCCAACTCACAAAGGCGCCCACTGTTTTGGTAGAAAAGCAAATACAGTAAGGAGAATCAAACCCAGAGGCTTCTTTGACGCCTTTCGCTTTCTCAGCTCATAAATCATATCATAATAATGTGTTATTAAGGAATTTGCTCCGTTCTAGATTTGTATAGAGCTTTCTAATGTTGTTATTGCAGGTGTCCCTCTTGCAGGTCAGTAGCTTTGTTTAAAATACGTGATCTACTGAAAAAACAATCGCTGTTGTTTTCTTACTGCAGCTGTTCTTTTGCAAGAAACTGTGCTGGGCAATGAAAACCGTCCCATGTGGACGTAGATAGACAGAACTTCTAGTTTGAATTATCGTGGACCTTTGTTTGAATTAATTAAAGTGCTCAAGTTACATCATAATATACTATGAAAGAATGATTTTTGTTTCAGCATGATGACAGCTACAACGGTACCCTGATTCCGTGTAGGATAATACTTGTTGTGTAAACTTGAGGATTGTTCATACGATGTGACTGACACTGTGCATGGTGCAATGGTTATGGGTCTCGTCAGACTTCTTTGTTATATGTGTTTTATCGGTTTTTGGACTTTAAAGTGTACTGAACGTTCAGTAGCATGAATTCCCGCCATTGAACAAACTGACCAATGGAAACGTCTCTTAAATTCAATTAGTCACAATTTGCGAACCAAAACTCAAAGATTGGCAACTGTCAGGGATCTCTTAACTTAAACTGTAGCACCGTTACGTCTTCTTGTAATTATGATGCCACATACTGTACATACAAGCAACTTTTTCTTAGTACACAAAAATGATAAACAAAATATGATTGCCAAAATCCTGATCCCTACTGGTAACCCTGTGGTATGACTGACAGATGCAAGTTCAAATTAAGTCGGAAAATCGCTTATGAGCATTGAGAGAAAGTCATTTGAGGTCATTTTTTATTACATTTAAGGGCTTTATTACATTTGTTACCCCATTTGTATCTTGAACAGGGCCATTGCACAGATACCGATCGTGAGTAGTGTGGTGCTTACAAGATCGTTACCTGAAGGACACTAAAAAGGTGAGTTCATATAACAACTGTACAAATAAAACATAATTCCAATTTAGACGTTCGTTAACATGATTGTCTTTACATTAAGTCTCTTAAACGTCGCAGAAAGAAATTTTAATTGCCTAGAAGAAACTTAGTGGAGCAAGTGATTATTAAATTTACACGGTCTTGAATAATAGAACCCTTCTTGCAAGGAACTGAACAAGTAGATTCATCGGCAATATAGTATGACAGATTGTCTAGGGTTAATAAAAAAAATAACTCGTGTCGACCTAAAAAATACGAATTAGAAGTCGTTTTGTGAGCTAAGGTCCTTTATTTCAGAATTTCGAGGGAAAAATATAAATTAAAACAGTTATTCACTTCAGAGAGCTATGTTTTGTAAATAAAATCGTGGCATTTAGTAGTTCAACTTGTATCATGAAGAAAGTACAAAGAACTTAATTCCTGGTTAATGAAACACAATAGATATATAATTAGGTACACGTTTTCGGGCCGTGAAACTCAGTCCAGTTTAAATTAAGATTAGGATTGAAAGAGATCATTGCCGAATTAGAAAAGAGAAACTGTTCCAATAGTTTTGTCTTTTGTCGATAGCTTTAACTTCCATTTAGTTCTTGGCTTACTTCCTTTTAAAACCAATCATTTCGTCAAAACAAATGTTTTCTCTGAAGATAAAGTTGCCAAGGAAATGCACAGTTTTAGCCAAATGTGAATTCAATCATCTTTGTGTAATAATTTTGGTGAACTTAAAGTAAATGTCATAAGCACAAGTTTCTCCAGATACGTTTGTCAGAGTTTGTTTTGTTCATGCTCAATATTTTCCAGTTGTGGTAGTGAAGAATGAGAGTCGAACGCAGATCAACAAAGCAAATTGAGTAAACCTGTCAACGATTAACAAACAGATAAGTTGTAAAATAAAAGGAACGCAAACGAATACTTTTTCTATGATCTGTGACCGGTTTAATTAAATTTGATTACGTTATCTGGCATAGATTGGGATTTACGACAACTTTTAGGTCTGCCGTGTTTTTAATTAGTTATTTCAAGAAAAGAAAATTTTGAATTATTCAGTGGCGATATGAAAAGTTTTTGTTTGTTCTGCTCTTTATACCTTCTTCACACTCTTCACAGTAAATATTGGACCTCGAAAAGAATTGAACGCGCTTTGATTAAACAATTTTTACAATGCTTTTTTACTGATCGGCCTTACTTATGGAGTCGATACACGAGTAACCCAGTAAGTGGCGCATTCACTCGGAAACAAAAACAAATTTTAGTTTAGAATGAAAGGAAAATTCAGATTCTGCATAAAGGGTAGCCGAGTCACCCTATGAAGAATTTCAAGTCCATTTTGAGTTGCGAGTGTAATTCTCTTGTCTTTCATATTCAAACAAAGTGCTCTACATTTTAAGAAGCAAATTTAAAACGCACATTAAATGTTAAATAAATCGATATCATCTTAAAAGGGACGATAACACAAATATTCGTTTCGCGTAAAGATATAATTAAGAGTTCATAAAACATTTAAATACATAAAGTACACTGAAAGTAATTAAACGATAAACGCATGAAGACCAAGCGTTAAAATATTATCGCACGCAGGCAATCAATGCACTCACAGAATTTGGCACAGCGAATCAACAAATTAAATATGATAAATTACAAAATGTAATGGTAAGGCAAAATGTAATAACTTTTAACCCAAAATGTCGAGGGTGTCTGGAAAACCAGGAACAGGCTCGGAAAACTCCACAACATCCCCGGAACATCCTCAGGCCCCCCCGAACAACACTTGATGGGGTGGATCCCCAGAACACCTTTAATTACCAAAAAAAACAAACAAAAAATCATCAATGAATCAAAAAATATTATGATTCTTGTCTTGTTTTCTCTGATTTTGATATTTTGTCTTTGCTTAAAAAGAAACATATTTTTTGTTTCAGTGTTTCATTTTCGTTTTTCAGCTGATCTTTGATGAATTGGGCAGATATTTAGTGAAAATATTGTAAATGCTTCATAGGCCATCCGCTTGGGTCTAATCGAACTCTTTTCTTTTATTTAGTTTATTTTTTTTCTTGACTTTATGAGGGCTCTTTGAGCTATATTTCAGACGAAAAGCTGGTAAGTTTTCTTGTAAAAGCCAACGGACTACTTTCTTAAAATCTTCAGAAGTCGTTAAGTTGCGTGAATTCGTCAATCTGACCCAATCTCCGTTTTCCAGTTACAGATAAAAGATGCTTATTGATTCATTGATGATATTTAAGGGGTTTTTTGGTTTTTTTATTATTATTATTATTATTATTATTATTTTATTTATTTTTTTTTTTTGCCTAATTTTTGTTATTAAGGGTGTTGGGAGGGGGTTCTGTTCTGGGGTGTTACGGGCGTGTTCCCGGTTTTACGGAAACCTAAAAGAGAATAACATTTGGCACAAAATGTCTCGAACGCGAGACAATGCATTAATGCAAACGAAATTACCATTTTTTTTTTATTTCGAGAGCCTTTCTAATGGCTACAACGTCTCTTTTGAGTAATTAAAGTAACTAAGTAATTCAGTTATCGATTGCCATATGATAAAACTTTGAATGGACTGGAGTGGTAAAACATGGACTAGAGTGATAAATCATGGAGTGATAAAACATGGAGGAATAAAACATGGAGTGACAAAACATGTAGAGTGATAAAACATGGAATAATGAAATAAAATACCGACAGCTCTCTCTTAAATGACGCCTCTATCCGACGGACACTTCGTGTTCGTTCCTGCCTTTTTCAGTCATATTACTATAAATAATAATAGAAGGACAACGGACACTTAAGGAGCGCTTTTTTAGGGAAAATACTTCAAACAGAAATGTAGGAAATGACCATGGAAATGTCATGGTCAGCCCCTACATTTGTTCCCCTGAAAATAAAAAAGCGCTTCTCAAGTGTCCGGTGTCCGTCTATGGATTTACAGTAATATGACTGAAAAAGGCAGGAACGAACCCGAAGTGTCCGTCGTTAATAGAGAGTTGACTGTATTTTATTTCATTATTCCATGTTTTAACACCCCATGTTTTATTACTCCATGTTTTATCACCCCATGTTTTATAACTCCATGTTTTATCACCCCATGTTTTATTACTCCATGTTTTATCACTCCATGTTTTATTACTCCATGTTTTATCACTCCATGTTTTATTACTCCATGTTTTATCACTCCGGGATGATGTTTT
Source organism: Porites australiensis (assembly GCA_022179025.1). NCBI lineage: Eukaryota > Metazoa > Cnidaria > Anthozoa > Scleractinia > Poritidae > Porites > Porites australiensis. Next base: position 347,709 of record BOPM01000157.1, on the reverse strand, counting down.
ATTACTCCATGTTTTATCACTCCATGTTTTATTACTCCATGTTTTATCCTGACTCCATCTTTTATCACTCCAGTCCATGTTTTGCCACTCTAGTTCATTCCATGTTTCATCATGTGCCATCGTAGCGTAGTAAGGTAGCTTAGTAAGATGCGAAGGTGATGAAATACATGTTTCAAATACTATTATTTCTTCAGACAAAAGGTGGTTTGTGGGCACATATCCCGTAGCCATGATATTTGTTCTTCAAATTGAGATTCTGATTGTATGTTCAGCATTAGCCACAGCAATTCCATCGGGAGGTGAGTAAGTCAACCTTGCAGCATACTCAGGCCCTCCAGCTTGATGTCATAAACAACTAATAAACAACTGATACACAACTAATATATCATAAACAACTAATATGATAACTACATCATTATCTGTTCCCCTTCTGAAAGGCATTTCAGGGCTAATGAAACAAATAATTCAACTGAAACCGTGAGTACAGTAAAATATCCTGACTAAGAACCTGGATTTTTCCAAGTTAGCCGAAACGGGTTCTTATATAAATGGTCGTTAGCACAAGTTTAGCCTATTTGGGTTCTTAAATAGGTTCTTATTTTCTGAACAAAACTGAAATAAAAAAATAGCTAAGGGTATTAAGTGGTTCAGCATATTCCTCCACGTATAAAATCTGCATACCCGGCCATTACTTTGAGGTGCAAGTGAAATAAAGCAAAGAGGGTTCTTAATGTTGACTTATCTTACTTGCCCAAGTGCATGTACAGAATTTTTTCATAGATTTTAGAAATTAAGAACCTGTTTCAAATTTAAGGCTAAGCAGGTTCTTATATATAGAGGGGGCTTAACTGCATATTTTAACCTAACAGGTCCTTAAAATCCAGGTTCTTAGTTTCGGGGTCTTACTGTAGTTAAGACTAGAAGGATGAGATCTATTTGGCTATTTTACCATCGTGGCTGAAAGCAAATCCAGATATCCAAATTACAAGTACAGAGCTCTAACCGCTCCGCAACGCTGCCTCCGGATAAATAAGAAGCAATAATTCAACCTTTTTCTATTCAAAAGTGTGTTAAACAGCAAGGCTAGAAAGAAAGGTGGACGCGACAGGTGAATGTTCACTCTGAGGTTAAATTTAATTTGTCCAAGTTTCCAAGACTAACGACAGTTTGAATACAACAAAACTAAGTAAACTAGCTGCCAAATAAATATTTGAGTACGCGTCTCATATGCATTTGAGGGGGACGAACTGTTAAATAAGACAGAAAGTTAAAGATGAACTATCTTTAATAGATCTCTTGTGTAGGAGTAAATGCTTAGAATGAAATCCTTTTTTTGTGCGTGATGAAAACGATAAGCCTCATTAATAAAACACAGCTTAACGTATTCTTCTCGAGAAGTGTCACGTTTGATCAGTCCATTTAAAAACATGCCCACAGAAATATTCTCCCCTGTCTCTTAGAATGTACATATTTTATTCTTTATAAAAAGGTTGCTT
>BOPM01000157.1:338713-341213 GCA_022179025.1 Porites australiensis | reverse complement strand
CCGGTATCGCGAGGTGACGGGTTCAAATACCGATGAAGTCGGGAAATTTTTTTCAGGCTTCTTACGCAATTGCAATTGCATAAATTGTGTTCACAATTCTGAGGATCATTCTTCACTTGATTTCATGATTTATATCATATATATATCTACCACAATGTTTCGTCTGTTTGCAAGGCCTCTCTCTTGTTCTTGACCACAGATTTGTTCATAGAATGTTATTACGTATTTCTATATTTATATATCTGTTGTAAATGGAAAGAGAGAAAGACAGTGAAGCCTTAAGGATAAACATTTAACTTAGTGTTTTCGCACTATTCTCCTCATGGCTTTGTCACTCACTCGCGCTCCCCAACGAACCCACCAACTCTGACGCAGGTTAATGAAAGTTAAAGACTCATGTTCTCAAAACGTAATCCTTACATCGGTCCACGGCGTCAAATTTTATAGGAGAAAAATGTTCATCGTGTGGTTGTTGGCATTGGTAGTAAAGCTAAACGTTACCGGTATCAACTGGAAGAGATTGCTGGCAACACTGATAATGTGATCGAAGTACAGTCCTTTCAACAACTCTCAAAATCGCTTCGAAGACTCCGAGAAGTTACCTGCAGTGAGTATCATCATGTTTCAGTTTTCTTAATCTTCGGCCAAACGGGCAACAAGAATGTGCACCTTGTTTGCAACATTGCTGCAGAACGAGTAGAATAGCGATGTAACGCGTTTTACCACCCACGTTCAAACCTGTTAACAACCTGATGATTTGTTGCAAGAAAGGTTTGTTGTGGGAGGCAAAACTCGCAACATCCCTATTCAACTGGTTTTGCAGTAATGTTGCAAGACAACGGTTGCAGGTTTTTTTTTTTTGCCCGGTTTTCCGTACCATTAAGTTAATTTACATTGTATGTTGCATGTGACTTTTCTTATCTATATCGCATTTTTATGGATGCTTATTAACAATTTTTATGCGCGCTCATTAGTTGCAAAATGTTGACATGGCGGAAAAGACAATGGAAATAACGTGATGAATGTGCATTTTCTGCATATAACAATACACATTCACTTTCTGCGATCCATTATTGTTTATTTTACAGACGCCTGTAAAGGCAGACGCCAAAGTTATAAAATATACATAGTAGCCTAATTTCCGAGGGCTTCTTAAAAATAACGACCGGGTGCGAAGCGTGAGGTTATTAGTTCTGCATTGTTTTAGAACTAGCCAATTAGAAGAGCAGGATCATTATTCTGCGGTGCCACCCCAGTGACCTGCTCTTTCATTTATTGAAAATAATAACCTGAGTATTGAAAAGGTGCATTAATAGATCTTATTCACGATACCCGCCATCTTTGCACGCGCTCTAGGATCGATGGGATAAAAGCTATGTCATGTGGTGTTTCATGGGGCAAACAAGTGATAAAATTTCCCAATACGAGTAATCGCGATCGAATTTATTAATTCTATCAAAACGTGACGACGATTTCATAGTCATGCAAAATGTACATATCGAGTTTTGGCAAGATTTACGTCATTACTGTTTGCTATAATTACTACTACGGTCGCTACTGCATACAAAAAAATAACAAGTATCACTTCCACCCATATTTTGACATTATCGTCTTTAACATGAAAAGGTCTTCATTTCCTGTTGTGTAGAATAAACAAACTCAACCTCGATTATTTCCATTGGCATTTTTTTTTACTTGTTTTCGCCATTATCTGTTCCATTCGCACAAATTTATAATCGATGGATTGAAACTGGTATAGTTCCAAATATATTAAAAGTTTCACAGGTTACTCCAGTCTACAAAAATGGTGATGCAAGTGACCCTGCCAGCTATAGGTCTATTTCAACTCTCTCATCTTTTAGTAAGGTTTTTGAAAAGTTAATTTATAACCATCTATACACCTTTCTTGAAAAATATGGCATTTTTGTGTTAGTATCAATTTGGATTTAGGAAGGGATACTCCACTGAGCAGGCCGTCTTAGAAATTACTGACTCACGTAAGAAGGCTATGGATGAAAATTGGTCACCTGCGGTATTTTTCTTGACTTTTCAAAGGCATTTGACACAATTAACCATGATATTCTGTTATCGAAACTCTATAGATATGGTATACGTGGAAATCCTCTCAGATGGTTTGAAAACTACTTATACAATCGTAATCAAGTTGTCAAAATTGGTGACACTATGTCAAGCAGTCAGACCATTATCTGTGGTATACCTTAAGGGTCAACTTTAGGTCCATTGTTATTTCTTCTTTATATTAACGATTTGCTAAACTGTTCAAGCAAACTATCCTTCCGAATCTTTGCTGATGACATTAATATGTTTATAAAAGTAATAATCTGCATAACCTTGAGTCAGTCATGAATGAAGAATTTAAGTCAGTAGTTAAGTACTGTGCCATTAACAAATTATCTATAAACTTTTCAAAGACAAATTACATCCTAGTCTCATCCTCAAGTTTAAGTGGAAGTATAAATGTATTTATTAAAAACTGAAT
>BOPM01000157.1:321547-338703 GCA_022179025.1 Porites australiensis | reverse complement strand
CTTTTTCGGTTTGTTCTAGTCGGGGCGATTCAACGAGATTTTGTGGGCGTTTTTAATAAAACAATTATTCCGCTCGGGCTTGTTGGATATGAAATGATTATAGCCAACTCGGCGCTATGCGCCTCGTTGGCTATCTATCATCTCATATCCAACGCGCCCTCGTGGAATAATTGGTAAATAACATCAAGATCAAAAGTTAAATAAAGTACCTGGGTGTGTATAGATCAACACTCACACTGGGGACCTCAAATCTGCATACAATGAAACAACTGTATTACTCTTTCATCTATCCCTATTTAACCTGGGGAAGTGCTTGCAAAACTAGGCTGAGTAGGATCAGGACTAAGCAAAATAAGTGCATTCGTTCAATTTTTTTTGCACACAGTAGAAAGAATGTTAAGTCTTACTACAATTTATTGGATATCCTCAAATTTGATAACATTTTCAAACACAAAGTAGCACTCTTTGCACATAAAATCATTAAAGATCCAACAGGCATCCCAACAATATTTTCTGGAACTCTACCTCTAGCTTCCTACTGCCATAGTCATTACACTGTTTTTTCTAATCTTAACTTCAATAAGCCACAAATAAATAATGACTATGGAGCTTCCACTTTTTCTTTCATTGCATCGAAAATATGGGAGACTATTCCACTGGAGCTCAAAAAAACAAAGTTACTACCGCTTCTCTAAACACTTCAAGTTATATCTGCTTCATTCGCAATGTGTTTCGTAGAATATATTGATTTAGTAAAATCCTCTTAAGGTCTATTATCAATGCTGCGTTCTGATTGGTTGAGCTACTACTAGGCTATATGTTATAGCTCACTAGTAGCGAAAAGCGCCGGATTTTGGGCGGCAAAAAAGGATTAAAGTCTAGCTTTAGCTAGCTAAAGTTGTTTTGTCTCGATATTTTTGACCCACTAGTTGAATTTTACTAAAACAATTATTCCTCTCGGCTTCATGGACTCAGAGTCAATAGCCCATTCGGCCGTCGGCCTCATGGGCTATTGACTCAGAACCCATTCAGCTTCGAGGAAAAATTGGTAATTAGTTTACTTTAGTTTAACCACTTTTAACCATGTTTTGTTTTTGCTTTTTGTTGTTGTTGTTTTGCTTATTGTTTTCTTTTTGTTTAATACCCGTCAATATTATTACTTTAGAACCTTTTCTCTTTGTATAATTATTTTTCACTACGCTTTTTGTCTATGCCAGCTAGCTTAACGTGGGAGTGACCAACCCAGAAGCATCAGCTACTTTGGTCACTGCGCACATCTTAATTCCTTAATTTCTTGTTATCTTTATTTCTGACATTGTTCCGTAAGGTATTTATTCAAATTCCAAGTCCAATGTAATCAATATGTTAATTGTGCAAATACGATAAAATCTGAAATCTGAAATCTACCCCTGAGAAACCACGTGACATCGCATTTATCCCATCAGTCCTTAAGCGCCTGCAAAGATGGCGGGTATCGAGAATAAGGTCCATTCAGGTAAAGCAAGTCTTGCTCTTTTGCAATGAACTTCAAAGGTTTGGATGGAGGATATTCTCCTTGGAGTTCATGGACGAAGTGTTCTGCATCTTGTGATGGAGGAATTCGTTGGCGCAACAGAACCTGTACTCACCCTGTCCCAAAGCATAGGGGAAAAAACTGCGCCACAATTGGACCCAGTGAGGAGTCAGGAATGTGCAATACAATGGACTGTGGTAAGTGCAAAGTAAGATAATGCAAACTTGGAACGGAGAAAAAGTAACGGTTGGAATTTGTACGTTTTAAAGAAGATCAGAGGTAGGATTAGAATCGTAAAGGAAGCTACAACCCTGGTCAAACGTCTTGGGACACTTGACGAAATTAGGCACAAAGACGCACTTTGTAAAATTAACTCATATCCTACCTCTTAAAACAGCTTGGGATGATGTTATAAGGGGCTATTTCTGCTGTCCCCCTCTCCCCCAAGCAGTGTTGATTGTGTTGAATTAAAACTTGAATGTATAACGTCAACATTGTGCCGAGGGGGAAGTGGGGAGGGAAGATGCCTCAATTTGACGAGCTATTGCGTTAGTTTCCCAAGAGTTTTGACCAGGGTTGTAGTTGAACTACTGTTGTCTTCCCTCTTCTCACTGTGACCCCAAAGTGCCTTTGAATAATCTTCGAATTGTATAAAAGTATTTCTAGATGGAGCGTACAACCTAAAAACACAGCAGTTCTCTGATACCCAATATGTATTGCTCTCCGTTCCTCTCGTGACCTTTTTTCGAATTGTTTAAAAGTATTAAGATGACGCGTATTGCTACTAGAAAAACAAAGATTCCCTGATTCAAAATCTGTATTGCCCTGTGTTCTCTTCTCCATGAAAAAACCTTGTTGGGAAACTTAATGAAACGAGGCTTTTTTGCATTTGAAAGGTCATGACGGGAACTTTACAGAATGGACAGAATGGTCGAATTGTAGCAAAGATTGCGATGGTGTGCAAAACAGGTATCGTTTTTGCACACACCCACCTCCTGAGGGACTTGGTAAGAACTGCACAGGAGACGCAAATGAAACCAGACCCTGTGGCGAACAATGCAAAGGTAATAATATAATACAAAATAAGTAGTCTTCTTCCTCTCATTCCCCTTTTCAGAATATATGAAATTTATTACTGAAAGAAATTGAATGGTGTAACGAGAAATTTAATGGGATGACGGGAGCACCCTCACCCTTTTGCGATGACGACGCCTTTGCTTAAATTTATTCCAAAGTAGGATTAATACTTGGTGTCTCAGCAAACAGGAAATGAAGCTTAATAGTAGTAGATTGTTTAATTTGCATAAAAAGGGCGCGGGGTGTTTCGTTGATAAGGATTAAAAACGTGCATATTACTGACTACTCTTTTTACTACTGCTAAAAATAATAGTATAAATAATAATAATAATAATAATAATAGTGATGATGATGATGATAATCATGGTATTAGTTTGTGCGTTAGATCTGTTAGGTTCTGCAAAAATAACAAGAAATGTTTTGGACATTTAGTTTGGCTGTATATGAAAGATGAAAAAGTTTAAAGCATCCAATAGTTGTAATAGTAACAACAACAACAGCAACAACAATTAGAATAATGATAATAATAATAATAATAATAATAATCATCATAATGATGATGATGATAATGGCAATGACAATAATAATGATTATTCAGTGACCAATCAGGTTAATAACCAGAGTTTAATACCATTAACTGACGTGATACAACTCAAGTTGACTCTAAAAATGACCACGGCGGAGATTGTCGAAGCGTCAGTCATTGTCAACAATAGTCCAATTCAGGACTACTCCCACACGGAAGATCATACTCAGCCTACTTACGGCGATGTAACACGGGACGATTCGCAACGACGATTTTTAGGGCAACACAGCGTTGCAATGCTGGAACAATGTTGTAACCATTCGAAACAATGTCGCAACAGTGTTGCAATGATGTGTTACGCTAAAAATCGTAGTTGCGAATCGTCTCGTGTAACATCACCGTTATGAAATGATAACAATGATAAGGAAAGTAGTAGAAGACAGTGAGTAATACAAATAGTTGAAAAAGGGAACTAAAATCGCGTGTTCTTATTTCTCAGGGAAGATTCCTTGTGAGGATGGTATTGATCTCGCTTTGTTAATAGACAGTTCCAAAAGTATTCCGAAAAAGAACTACAGAAAACTTTTGCGAGAAATGTTGCCCACATTTCTGCGAACAGATGAAATGGCCAACAACCAAACGCGAGTTGGAGTGGCTACGTTTGATCGCGATGCAGAAATACTAGACAACTTCACAACTTATGTAAGCCACGACAAAGAAGACCTCATTGCTTTGATTGAGAGTCAACCTATAAGGCTTACATTTAAGACGCGCATCGACTTTGGACTGAATAAAGTCTCCGAAATGTTGTTTTCTGGCAAAGGTGGTGATAGAACAGAAAAACCAAACGTACTGGTTGTCTTTTTTGATGGAAGACCATTTCCCCCCCAAAAAGTCGACCTCGATAAGGCATTACCTCCTCTTAGAGTAAGTACACAGTGCATTATACTACTACATGAAAAATGTCTGCAATTTGATTGGCTTAGAGCAGTGGTATTTCAGCTTAATTTGAAATACCTACGTGTGAAAATTACAAACCCTTTGCGGGTAGTAGTATAAACAAATAATAGCATGATTTGTACGTGATATTTGGCATAAATACCACCATATTTCAAAATTGTCTCAAATTTCACTCCCATAACGGCACGTGAAATTTCGTATAACAATTTTAAAATATCACTCGTGGTATTTAAGCCAAATATCACTACAAATCACGCTATTACCTATACTAATTTTCCTTGGGCTCTTGGTTATTTCAACTTCAGATAGTTTGACAAAAAAAAATTTAGAAGGGGTACAACTATATTGACAGATAAGATAGTTTATAGCAGACACGCCGATTTTAAATCAATACATTTTGATAGCTTTGGAGTATCAAAATCACTTTAAAGCTGTTAGAAAGGGTTATACAGTACCGACAAACTTAACGTGTAGAAGCAAAGACATCATTGTAATGAGTTTGTCGTCCCATGAAAGGGAATCCAAGACAGTCTTGGATTCTGGATTCCAAACATTGGATTCCGGATTCCGGATTCCAAGTACTGGATTCCAGTTTATTCGTCGAGTGAACCCGGATTCGGATTCAAATCTCTAATGGGATTCTGGACTCTTTAAGCCGTATTCCGGATTCCACGGAAAAAAGAATTCCTGGATTCTGGATTCCACGAGCAAGAATATCCCCGATTTCGGAATCCAAATTCCGTTTGAAGGAGCGAAATTTTCAGTCATTCTGACGATCAAGTTTGGTTTTTGTCTCATTGATTAATCTCCGCTCCTGGTTGCCGTGAAGACGATGACCAACGAGTCATGATTTGTTGAACCTCTACTTCCAGTTTTTTTCTCTCATGGGTCTAACAGCCGTGAAGCGTAGGCACTTCTTAGGCAACAAAACCCCCCCGAATTCTGAATCCTGAAGCCTGAGTCATAAATCAACGCAATGCATGGTGTATCATTGTCAGTGTTATCTGCCATGCGGGTCACTGACATGACGTCATCAACGCAGCGCTATATGGGCCTCGTTCACTATCGCACCATGTAAGGGAATCCAAGACAGTCTTGAATTCTGGGTTCCAGTCCCTGGATTCCGGATTCTCTGTCAGTGGAACTTGGATTCCGGATTTCAATCTTTGTTGGATTCAGGATTCCCTGAGCTGTATTCCGGATTCCACAAGAAAAAAATTTGGGGGATTCCGGAAATGGGGCGACTCTTAGCTTAATTCTTTGACAAAATGCTAATAACGTAGCAGCCTAGTTCTCAAACAGAGTGCTAATAACGTACCTTCTTCTTTTTGTCCATAGACCAAAAACAAAGCTCAGGTGGTATTCGTCGGTTATGGGATACGAGTTAATTTCTCGCTGCTTGAGAATCTTGCTGGACCAGAGAAGGTGGTCAGGCTTAATGAACTGCGAGACTATACAAACAACGGAACAATAATGGACCTCGTGAAAAAAATTTGTGGTAATGAAGCATTATCTTTGATATTTGTAAAACAGACATGATCCAGACTTCTTCTTTTCACAAAGAAGGTTGTGGGCTGACCTACTATAATGAATTCTGCACAATGGAAATTATACATACTTGTACTTTAGGTGGTTTCTTGGGAAATAACAAGGCAGGTGGTGTTGTCCATTCATACGCGACATCACTGAACTTGATATGATATTACATCATATCACAGTATATCACTTCACATCACATCACATCATATCACATCATATTACTTCACATCACATTACATTACATTTCATCACATCCCATCTCATTACCTCACACCACATCACATCTCATTGCATCACAGCGTATCAAATAACATCACATCACAACACGTTGCAGCACATCACATCATGTCATCACCTCACATTACATCAAATCACGTCAAATCACATCAAATCATATCACAGCACATCATGACGCATCATATCTCATTTTAGAATCAAATGACGCTAACCCCCAAAAGCATATAGGTTTGTACTGCACTAAAGAACATGCACAACACATTTCATGTCCCACCCCAAGAAACCTGCCTCAGATTTCGTGTTTCTTCCTTTGTTTTTCGAAATAGAAGGAAAGAAAAGAAATTGTCATTGATGGTTTACGCCGTAGAACGTATTCAGGAACTTGACAACATTGTAGATAGGACTTGAAGAAAAAAATTGTGCTTCTTCTTATTATAATTTTAAACAGAGATTGATGGCCTTTACACCCCTTGGAGTGAGTGGTCGGTCTGCAGTGATACGTGCGGCAATGGTGTTCAGATACGAAGCAGAAGCTGCACTGCTCCACCCCCGCAAGAAGGAGGAAAAGATTGCGTTGGACCGCCTGATGAGGTCAGGGAGTGCAACATGGAACCATGCGCGAATGACTTCATTAGCAGTGATGAGGTAACTACCACTCCAATTTCTCCTTCACCGCGCTCAGCGACACTAAATAACTCTGCTTTTAACGGCCCAATTTAGGGAAAAGATTTATTGTACGTAAGAGGGAAGTGCGGTGTACCTGGGAGCACCCTTTGCAAATAGATCCTATGACGAAATAAACGGTCTTGGTCACTTGTTATGATAAAGCATTTCGTTGACGGAGCCTCTATTATTTAGACATCAATTTATGAAGTACATTACGCACAAAGCTATAAAAGGGACCAGTAATTGAATTCACAACTTGGTGTCCTTATTGTCATTTCATATTGTTCCGCTAAACGGGTTGGCAAACTTGAACGATGGGAAAATTTGAAGGCGGAGCTCACATCAAAATTGAGGTGAATAGGCGTGTGCTTATTAGTCATCACATGACTAACGTTGTCAAACTTATCACAAATGGAATGCACTTCGTTTCATCATCAACGATCGTCGCGACTTCGATTTCGTCGGGAATACCCGTACAGAGTTTCATACGATATCTTGAAAAACAAGATTAAAAATACACACTAGAGTTATGGGCTTAGAGGGCCACCCGCTGTATAAAATGTTGCCGGAGGTTAAGAACACCAGATACCAGTTTGGAAGAAAGTCAGCCGGAAACCTAAAGAAAACACGAAGCGTTCTATGGATTCTTTTGTAAACCGTCTAACCTTTAAATACGACTTAGCTCCTTAATTTCTTTAATTTTTTATTGTTATTCCAAGTATTGTAGCGTGCTTTTTGCATTCATAATTTTGTAAGATAGGATGTGTGTGTTGATCTTATGAAATAAAGACTAATTGTTATTATTATTAATTTAAACATTATTATTATTATTATTATTATTATTATTATTATTATCATTATTATACGAAACTACACATGACGTATATCTACTCCCTCTAACTTGATTACTTCCTTGAAGTCATTGCTTTGAAATATTTCCCTTTTTAGGGTATAGCGGAATAAAGCTCAGGATAAAGCTACATCGAAAAACACTGATGATTCCATGGGAAAACATTGGGAATTTTTATATCTTAAGGGTGCTATGGTGAATGGGACTTGAAGGGGTTTTAGGGATTATTGGATGTCATGGTTACTATTTTCTTATGACGAAACAACTCGAACGTTTTCTTGTTTTTTGTGATCTGATCATCTTAAGGGTCTGTCAAAACAGTGTCAAAGGTCTTCTGATTTTCTTTGTTTAAACGCACTTGCGTTTTTTTACTCTTTTGTTAAACCTATTGCATATGTGTCTTTTTCGCTGCCATCGTCGTTAAGGTTGCTTGATTTCACTGATAACAGAATCTTTTGTTTACACAGTATTAATTTTGTTCGCAGCCGCTCGGGCGGGAGTCACTTGATCCATGGAGGGGAGCATTGGGTGACTTCTGCCGGAGCGGCTGCAAAGGAGACTTGTACCATTTACACAGAGGTATCTACATTAGGATCGGGGCTATAGAAAGCCAGTTGGTATGGTAGTTGAGTTTACTTTGACCTGAAAAAAATGTAATTTATTGTACAGGAAAAGAGCAAACTTATGCTTTATGAATTCGTTTGTAAAAGAAAGTAAGGAAAGTTAATTTATGATCAAGGGAGAGGAGAAGATCAAGTCTCCAGCTTTTAAATTCACGCATTCCTCGATTTGTTTTGTTCGTAAGTAGATGTTTCGTTGTGTCATGCATAACAAGAGCTAAAAACTTAATAAATCAATACAAATATATAAGTTAATAAAAATAACAATAATAACGACAATTGTACCTTTTCAACAACTCCTTAGAGACGCAAATTCATCCGTTCTGGTCATGCCATGTTGCATCATGTTTTGGAAAAACGTGACTGATTGGCTACAAAACACTCCTCCGATAGGCGGTAAATACAACTTAATGAATATCACTGCACTGAGCTTGAGGCTGGACACTCATTCTTCAGGATACTCACTTCAATTAAGCTACTGTTTACTGCTAGCACGGTTTCATATTCGGATTCATATTTGGCAAGCCAAAATGGATAAAACATCGACTAATTTTGAGAAAAGCAGGGGACCCCCAAAAATGGAATTTTCTTGCCGATAGTTCTCAATATAGCTCTTGATATGAATTGTTCCCTTTCCCCTGACGGACGGATAAATACTGAAAATTATGTTGAAAAAATCGTATATCTTTAGTTAACTGAACAACATATAACAGTTAATATATACAATCAAAGTTCGCTCTTTGCTCTCGCATTACGTACTTAAGTTGTCGAACAGTACTTTTAGCTCACTGTTGTTGTATTGTTGTTGTAGTTTATCAATAAATTAATAAAACAATAATAAAAAATAACAATTTGAGGGACTGAGATTTGATGTGTTTGATTTTTGTAATCCCCGCATTTCCTTTAAACTGTAGCTTCCAAGACTAATTCCGGCTTGTAAGCTAACTACAGCTAGCTAGCCGTTTGTTGTGGGTGTTAAGAAAGCAAAGAAGCACGGGTTTTGACACAACTTTAATCTGCTCGAAAAGGCTCATATACATCGATTTACATGTACAGCCCGAGACTGCTAAGACTTACAAGATTTTACAATCTTCGAGCGACTACGCGGAACAACCGGGTCACGTGACATTAAAATCTACATACTAAGGTAGGGTAGGGAAATTGTCCCTAGGTTCACTCGTACAGTTTTCTTTACGACTCGAGTGTAATCGAGTCCCATCATCTTTAACAGTGGGTAACATATGTATAGAGAGGGAGGTTCTCCTCTTCCCTTAAAAAAACCCTTAGTGAGAAAGGCATCTAGCGAACAGAACAGTGAATGTACAATCTGGACCCGCATTATTTGCTTTTCATGGCCACTACGTATACAACATCAAGGGCTAAGCGATGCATGAATCATTTTATTTTGAATGTAATTATGTAGAGCCAATTCTTAATTTCATTATTTGAAAGCTACTTGAAGAAAGCGTTTTAAATCAACGCTTAGTCCAAATCGAGGTAGATCGGAGTGGAAGCCTTGTTAACGTCTGCTCAGTTCGGTTCAACTGGTGATCACTGTTTCCAACAACGATGAGTCCAATAAAGTTAACGAGTTCTCTACCGAGGATGTATAATTAACATACATGGGGTGCTATATGTTAATGCCTTCATGATTCTCTATGCAACCCGTTTACCCTTGTTTATTTACTAAAAGATCACCATATGAACACGGCAAAAAAAAAAAAGATAACCTTAATTCAGTAAAGCTGTAACCTGCGAATATAGCCGTCTCTTCTCGTTCCTCGACGCTAGAGACGTTTCGCAGGAGAGACGTCTGTATTCGCATGCTAGTCAGTAAACCTACCAAAGGTGATCGAAGCTGAAGTTTGGCAGGCAAATCTTTTTTCTTACTTAGTGCAAATATGGTGCAAAAAAGTGCAAACTAAGGTTAAATCAAGGGCAAAGATGGTAAATACCGCATTTGACCACGAATTTACAACCCCATATAAACCGGTATACAAATGCGGTATTTACCATCTTTGCCTTTAATTTTCTTCTAGTTTTCACTTTTTTGCACCATATTTGCCATGAGGAAATTTGTGTAAACTTAATTTTGCGTGCTGTGTTGGGTACTTGTATGTCCAACATTGCTTTAATTCATTTGACGAAAAGAAAAACTGTCAGGGAAGCTTGAGCTTTTCTTTCAGGAGAACCCGAACAAGGTTTGAGTGTGGAAAATCCCACGCTTTCATAAACCTGTTGACAAAAATTATTTTCGGTCCTTAAAATCTCATTCCGTATCATCCCGGATATCCTCAAGCGGTGACGCCACATAGCAGCGTCTTCAACATCCGGTTATGATTTCCTAAAATTTAACTTGAAAACGTCTGTAAATTTTCGCAACTTTGCGAAGCTATATCTTTGCTCGCTTAAGACGTATGAATCACTTTTAAAACTGGTAACCTCACTAATTTAAAGGCGCTCTTTCCAGCAAAGTCGATGGATTTTCCCTACTTGTTCATGTAAAAAGTTGAAAAAACCTTGAAAGGGTCTGTTCTACACGAGGCATAAGTTTATCACCCTATGGTAACTGCTATGAGTTGTACCCTCTCTGGATAAAGTCTAAAGTACAACTGATTTGGTAAACTTTATCTTATCCCAGGGTTTTATTTTTTAAATTCGTTCACTCCTCCTAAAGGCCTTTTGGCCATATAAAACTAAACTCAGTTTAATTGTTATGGATCTGCGGAAAAGTTGAGTACTAATCAAAGTTGACGGCAAACGAAGACTACTTAGTCAGAAACACATCAATTAACTGAATAACAAGAATAACCGTAAGATCATTTACACTGAATACTGAATAAGCTGACGAGTAGAGAAACACTCTACTTAAAAGCACCTTAGTTACTAACAGAAGCACTTCACAGGAGGAGCTCGAGAGTCACCAGCAAGGTTAGTTGCTTCCTTGTTTGCTTCAGATAGATACCATATATTTCATGATTGCTACTTAATATTAAGGGAAACCTTTTTACTTTTCTACTTGTTCTACTTGTTTTTCTACTCGAAAGCCCGTTTGGCCACTACGGACAGATTGAGGGTAAACCAGTTTAATAGTTTTAAATCTGCCGCAAAGCTAAGTACTAATCAGAGTTGACAACCGACGACGTCTACCTAGACAGAAACACATCTATATTCAGTCATTTCACAGAACCAGTGATTCATTAAATGGAATAACCTTTCAATTATTTATACTAAATATTGACGAGTAGAGAAACATTCTTCTTTAAACTACCTCGGTTCCTTATTACAAGCACTTTACGAGAGAAGAGTCACCAGCGAGGTTAACTCACTTCCCTTGCTTGAGATCTGATAGATACCAAAATTGCACGAGTGCTACGTTCTTGATTTTAAGGGAAAGCCAAAGGAAAGGAGAATTTATGCGATTACAGCAACTTCGAGCAACAGCAACAGATTACAGCAACTTCTCTTTGTTTTAACCAAGCAAGGGGGTGAAGGTTTCAGCTGTTTCACTTCCTTTCCCTCCCTTTAGCCCCTTTAGTCTGTCCAGTCTGAAATATCATTCTTATTTACTAACTTCATGTTTTAAATTTCGCACAACTTTGTTTAAGCAAGTTCCGCTATTTCAAACTGATTATCGTAAACTAAATACTATAACATCGTAGATCGAGGAATTGTAAATTGGATACCGTGCTGCTCTTTTTTTGGGACCAATTCGAAAGAAATTCACACAGTCCATTGATGAGTGCATATTATACCTTCTGCGAATCATTTGGTGTATGTAAGAAAACGGTGTTTTAACCCCTTGGGTGAGGATCGAGTTTAGTAAGTTCGGTTTAACATGGAGCGATGCAGCTTATGCATAACTGAGCCTGTTTCGAATCCATTTAGCTCTCAGTTTAGGTAAATTTAGTAAGAAACCTGTTCAGGAAGGATAGATCTTTGCACAGATAAATCGTGTTGGAAATTCTGATCAATGGCTCATCAATCCGGTCAGAGTCACAGACACACAAAATCTACTAACATTTTCAGAAAAAATCCACTGCCAATTTCGCTCTTCATCCAATACAGTTTCCAGATACAGTTTCCCCCAGCCTGCGAATACAACCGTTTCTCAAAGAAGTGAGGAGAAACGGCTGTATTCGCAGGCTCCGTGAGAAGGAAAGATGATAAAGTGGGTAAAAAAACTTGATGTAGAAAAAAAGGAAATGGAAAGAAAGAGAGCAAGAAAGAAGGATTAAATGAATTTGCGACAAAAAATATTATCTTATTGGAATCCACCAGAGGCAAAAATGAGGCCTTAATTCATATCCAATCCAATTAACAGAAAATTTCTCATTACAGTTTCAAGGTTGGTCGAGAGATTTAAAAGTCAACTCCCGATAACTCGAACCCACTAAGGAAATCGAAAGAAGTTAGAACTATCTGGAGTTCAAAGCAAATAACCGCAAATGGGTGGGGAGGGAATGCAAATATCACGTAGTCATTTCAAGGGCAGCAAGAGTTAAATTAGTATTTTGAAAAAGGAATTGATGCAACAAAGCTTAAATAACATTCAGGGCCAGACAATTGCTGTGTACTTGAACTGGATCCTGTCTAAGAAGTACAGACAAAGAATACACGGTAAAATAAACCCAATGTTTCGGACCGCAGAACATCGTCTTATTTTTTCGACTTGTCACGCTCTTGAAAATTAGTGCGAGTTTTCTAAGGTAAAATTATTTAGAAATGACCTGAAAGGAAACAAAAATTACTTCGAGTTAGCGGGAGGTTCTAGTTATCAACTTTGCGAGCTACCGAGGGTAAAATTATGGCAAATGTATGAAGGAAATCCAGAGAAAATAGATTTTGGTTCGAGTTAGCGAGAAGGTCGTAGATATCCGGAGTCTTCTGTGTATAGGAAACAACAAGATGATTTTAGATTTTCACATAGTAATTAACGTGAGTAGATGCACGGGTGGTACGTTATTGTAGCTTACAACACATTGTAATAGATTTTTATTCAGTAATTAGCACAGAACCATTCGCGATATCTGTCTCAAGTGGACAATGACTAATTCAGGTGACTGGAAAGAGTGTCCAGTGTTATTTATGCGATCAAAATTTAAATCCTACTTCAAAACAACGTCCATGCTGTAACAGCAAAACATTTTTTTTTTCTTTCATTATTGAAAGTTTGCAGTATTTTTTAACACTGGCAATATCCTAAGTTGATCTCTCGAAATTGAATTGCATGTTTTAACCATAAGAAGCATTTCCAGGGAGATGGTAAACTAAAAAAAGGTTTTACACCAATAAGCCATAGGGTTTTTTCGCTATTTCTATTAATTATAATTTCTATAGCGCTTATTTCCTATGGTTCATTAGCCCTTTACGAACTTTACAGTAAAATGAGGTTAGTAAAAATATAATCCTAAAATTACAAATTTGAATAAAACTATAGAATTCTTAGAACTGGTTATAGAACTATATAGAAGGATTACAATCTTAAAGGGTATGTGAAGCATTCGAAGTAAACTGCATCTTATTGTCTCAAGAAAAACTGACGAACTCTATGGATTCACGGAAAAGGGCTACTGGACGAGATTGTCTGAGCTCAAAAACAATGGATTGAAGTTTTTTTTTTTCATCTCTGAATTCAGCATATCGAATAATATTTTGTACAGTTGTAATGTTCGCGTAAATGATGGTTGCAATCCCCAATAATATTTGAATTTGGCAACCCTTAGTAAGTTTCATCACTTAATTTTCAGTAAACACAAATCGAAAGTCGTTAGTTATCTTCCTGTGCACCTATTCCTTGCAAAGAACTACGGTTAGTACTTAGCTGCTTTAGTTCATCTAGAGGCACTTCAATCAAATGATTTTAAACAAAACATAATAAGCATAATAGGATTAAAAGACTTGACTGGAATGAGATAAATAACTTCTTTGCCATTTACAAGCGTAGCCGAGATTTAACATGATAAAATTATATAATATAGCTCCCAACTGAACGAAAATTGTTCGGTCAAAATGGAACAAGTCTGATACGAAGTAGGCCACATTAACTCGCGCACCAGAGCTCTCAGTGAGAAGTGATATAGATAAGATAGAATCACAAGAAGTACTAATTAAAATCACTCTCGCACACACACACACACACACACACACATATACAAACAAACAGATATACTGTTGCTTTTATCGGAAAGCTATTTTGTGTTCGCTGTATTGCATTCAAGATCAAAGTTTCAATAATTTTGACAACAGTGAAACTATCAGTTAACGAAGCACAATTGACTAGTTTGGGGGCTAGAAACTGTGCTATTGTTCAACAAGTTTTGAATTTTAAAATTTGCCTTCGGGCCCGAAAAGTTTACGGGTTTTTCGAGAAATGGGTCCCAGCTTGTTTAAACGCTGAATTAAGTGCTTTTCACCGGATAAATCACAGTTCAATTTTTAAGTACTAAGTCCGGGAACCAATCACCATGAATTACGTTTTTCCCATGACAGAGCAGATTCAACTAATAACGTTATCTACTTTTTAAACATCTGGGGCCAGGTTGATGAAATACCTTATTTGAAAATTTTCTTTACATAAAATTACATACGTCAGGACCTGTCGCAATGACTCTTTGGAGTGCTGGTCCGGGAGTAATTCTCCTTTTCGCTGCTTATTCGGGTAAGTGAAAGGTATTAATACTTCTTTTTTTTATTTTTTTAAAAACTATGATATGTTGTACTTGGGAAATTACAAAATAAACAGAGTTAAGCCATGTTAATTAGCTAAAGTGAGCCCTGTAAGGTAACTTTTCACAGCAACTGCAGTTTGTTTGAGATTTATTTTGTATTTATCGTAGCGCCTTTTCAGTCTCGAACCAATAAGCAAGACTTACAGCAGAGTTGAGCGTAAATCGCGTCGCTGCTTTTACTGCAATTGGCGTCGGTTTTTCTTGCTGTTGCTCGAATTAGTAATGGTAATAGGACTGAGTGGAGTACAATTCAGGGAGTAATTGGGCGTGAAAATTAAATCTTGAAAATTTTGAAATAGCGAGCCCGATTACCTCTGAATTGTACAACACGAAGACCTATTACCAATTAATTGTGTCAATAACAAAAAAAATGGGAGAATCTCAGTCTTGGAATAAGAGAAAAATTCCAAAGCAAAAACATGATCGGCTACAACCTTGGATGAAACTATCGGAATGTGTCGAAACCTGCATGATGAAATTTTTAAAAAAAATACATTTTTCAATCAAAATGCGTCTGCCCTCAATATTTCAACAGCATGCGAGAATTTTTAAAAGTAATGGAATTAAATTACAGCTTTTCCGTCAGCTTACAGATTCCAAGACAAAAATATTTTCCAGTTAAAGACAGCTTACCTGGTCAATATTTTTTCATTGATTTTGATTGGTTATCATGTGTTATCTAGTTAAATTTTTTTGGCTAGTGGCATTTGCTACTTGATTTTCATTGGCTCTTCAGCTGTCCGATTTGGCTTGTACAATTACAAGCTCCGGGTAATCGGACAGTTTTGGAGTTACAATAGCAAAATTAAGCTATAAATAAAGGGCTGTTAAGAACCCATCAGATTCAAGCATTTTATTATTGGCATAATTACTGGTATAATCGCTTTAACAAGCCGAAGTAAGTCATTTGGATTTGGTCATAGGGTCGTTATAAGACTCATTGTTATGAAAACAGCTGAAGTGTTAATCTGCACAATCTTTTTCAATATACAAGTTTAAGAAATCGTGTAAGCTCGTTGCCTAACTGGAGTGCTTAATGGCGCGTTCAATTCGTTCTCCCTTTTCATGAACTTCACACGGTAAAACAGACAAAAAATGTAGAGCACTCAGTTTGAAAATATTAAATGTAAGACTTCATACCCCAACCGGCAAATAAACGCTCTTGCTGCTTGTGGAACGAACTCAAAATCAGTTGGTACTGCATTTGACTACTCCCTTGTGTGCAGCATTTGAATTTGTCGTTCATTCCACATGCTGTATCCGTACGCTTATTTGTTAATAATAATAATAATAATAATAATAATAGTAATAATAAATGTTAATAATTATAATAGTTAACAATATAACAATAACAATGATAATGTTCAGAAGAGGAAGACGAAGGGGATGAAAGGAAAACCGATATTGATAATAGCTTATTTCAACTTTCCAAACAGAAATTGGCTCGATAGCCAAAAAGGAACAAACTACTGTAAAAACCTGCGCATAAGAACCTAAGTTTTAGGCTAAGAAGATTCTTATAAAAATGGTGCTAACTGGAAAATTAGGCTACTCAGGTTCTTATTCTTAAAAATAAATAAGGTGTTTGTCATTGGTGGGCGTGGCCTATTTTTCGTATTGCATGCATAATATGTTATAAGAATCCCTTAAGTCCAAGGATGTTAAAGCCATTTATGAAGTTTATACAAAGCTAATGCAAGTTAAAGGGAGCAATAACATTAAAACATGGTTCTGTGCTTCTGCTGCTGGAACAAACGAACCGCGCGCAGCGGAGCACCATGGGTTCCTCCATAAAAATAATGTGTAACTAGGACGTTTGAAGTTTTAATCCTACAAAACAGCGTTACAGTTGCGCAAAACAACGGTAAAGAAAGACAAAAAGCGTCCTGCACGTGCAAATTTGTTTTTATTTGTTTTTGCTTATTAGATCTATTGATCTTGATGCCATTTTCATTGCCGTCCTCGTTTAGCATAACACGATTTCATTTTTTTGGTTTATAAGTATTATTAACCAGAGCTTCTCTTTTAGCCCTGGCTAAATCTATATGTTACTTAAGCTTTAATTTATAAATATACACCTTAGATCAATCGGTGTTGGAAATATATAACACCTCTGATTTATCCATTGATGCGGGAGCCCAATTAACTCATTATTTTCTCTTTTCTCTTTTCGTTAGCTGCGGTAACAAAGCCGAATTGCAATCCTTCCTTGGATATCGCCGTGGTCATTGATGAGACCAGAAGCATATCACCGTCTAATTTATTTATCGTTCTGGATGCTGCTAGGGAAATGAGTGAATTATTTTTCAGGAGTGTTGAGGACATCCGTTTCTCGATCATTTCATTTGCTAAAGAAGCAGCTATTCGAGTCAGGTTCAGTGACCCTCAGGATAAGGAAAGCTTAAAAAGGAAATTTGAAGAGATGAAGAGTGACACG
>BOPM01000157.1:302010-321537 GCA_022179025.1 Porites australiensis | reverse complement strand
GCGCCTCGTTGGCTATCTATCATCTCATATCCAACGCGCCCTCGTGGAATAATTGTTAAATATAGACAATCAAAGTTCGCTCTTTGCTCTCGCATTACGTACTTAAGTTGTCGAACAGTACTTTTTGCTCACTGTTGTTGTATTGTTGTTGTAGTTTGATTTTTGTAATTTCCTTTAAACTGTAGCTTCCAAGACTAATTCAGGCTTATAAGCTAACTACAGCTAGCTAGCCGTTTGTTGTGGGTGTTAAGAAAGCCAAGAAGCACGGGTTTTGACACAACTTTAATCTGCTCGAAAAGGCTCATATACATCGATTTACAACGGGATGTACAGCCCGAGACTGCTAAGACTTACAAGATTTTACAATCTCTGAGCGACTACGCGGAACAACCGAGTGACGTGACATTAAAATCTACATACTAGGGTAGGGTAGGGAAATTGTCCCTAGGTTCACTCGTACAGTTTTCTTTACGACTCGAGTGTACTCGAGTCCCATAATCTTTAACAGTGGGTAACATATATAGAGAGAGAGAGGTTCTCCTCTTCCCTTGAAAAAACCCTTAGTGAGAAAGGCATCTAGCGAACAGAACAGTAAATGTACAATCTGGACACGCATTATTTGCTTTAAATTACTCCCGTTTTCATGGCCACTGCAACATCAAGGGCTAAGCGATGCATGAATCATTTTATTTTGAATGTAATTATATAGCGCCAATTCTTAATTTCATTATTTGAAAGCTACTTGAAGAAAGCGTTTTAAATCAACGCTTAGTCCAAATCTCGGTAGATCGGAGTGGAACCCTTGTTAACGTCTGCTCAGTTCGGTACAACTGGTGATCACTGTTTCCAACAACAATGGGTCCAATAAAGTTAACGAGTTCTCTACCGAGGATGTATAATTAACATACATGGGGTGCTATATGTTAATGCCTTCATGACGCTCTATGCAACCCGTTTACCCTTGTTTGTTTACTAAAAGATCACCATATGAAAACCGCAAAAAAAAAAACATCCTTAATTCAGTAAAGCTGTAACCTACGAATATAGCCGTCTCTTCTCGTTCCTCGACGCTAGAGACGTTTCGCAGGAGAGACGTCTGTATTCGCATGCTAGTCAGTAAACCTACCGAAGGTGATCGAAGCTGAAGTTTGGCAGGCAAATCTTTTTTCTTACTTAGTGCAAATATGGTGCAAAAAAGTGCAAACTAAGGTTAAACAAGGGCAAAGATGGTAAATACCGCATTTGACCACGAATTTACAACCCTATATGAACCGGTATGCAAATGCGGTATTTACCATCTTTGCCTTTAATTTTCTCCTAGTTTGCACTTTTTTGCACCATATTTGCCATGAGGAAATTTGTGTAAACTTAAATTTGCGTGCTGTGTTGGGTACTTGTATGTCCAACATTGCTTTAATTCATTTGACGTAAAGAAAAACTGCCAGGAAAGCTTGAGCTTTTCTTTCACGAGAACCCGAACAAGATTTGAGTGTGGAAAATCCCACGCTTTCGTTAACCTGTTCACAAAAATTATTTCCGGTCCTTAAAATCTCATTCCGTATCATCCCGGATATCCTCAAGCGGTGACGCCACATAGCAGCGTCTTCAACATCCGGTTATGATTTCCTAAAATGTAACTTGCAAACGTCTGTAAATTTTCGAAGCTATATCTTTGCTCGCTTAAGACGTATGAATCACTTTTAAAATTGGTAACATCACTAATTTAAAGGCGCTCTTTCCAGCAAAGTCGATGGATTTTCCCAACTTGTTCATGTAAAAAGTTGAAAAAACCTTGAAAGGGTCTGTTCTACCCGAGGCATAAGTTTATCACCCTATGGTAACTGCTATGTGTTGTACCCTCTCTTGATAAAGTCTAAAGTGCAACTGATTTGGTAAACTTTATCCTATCCCAGGGCTTTATTTTTTTTAATTCGTTCACTCCTCTTAAAGGCCTTTTGGCCATATAAAACTAAACTCAGTTTAATTGTTATGAATCTGTGGAAAATTTGAGTACTAATCAAAGTTGACGACAAACGAAGACTACTTAGTCAGAAACACATCAATTAACTGAATAACAAGAATAAACGTAAGATCATTTACACTGAATACTGAATAAGCTGACGAGTAGAGAAACACTCTATTTAAAAGCACCTCAGTTACTAACAGAAGCACTTCACAGGAGGAGCTCGAGAGTCACCAGCAAGGTTAGTTGCTTCCTTGTTTGCTTCAGATAGATACCATATATTTCATGATTGCGACTTAATATTAAGGGAAAGCTTTTTACTTTTCTACTTGTTCGCTTCTCGAAAGCCCGTTTGGCCACTACAGACAGAATGAGGGTAAACCAGTTCAATAGTTTTAAATCTGCCTCAAAGTTAAGTACTAATCAGAGTTGACGACAGACGACGTCTACCTAGACAGTATATTCAGTCATTTCACAGAACCAGTGATTCATTAAATGGAATAGCCGTTAAATTATTTATACTAAATACTGACGAGTAGAGAAACATTCTTCTTTAAACTACCTCGTTTCCTTATTACAAGCACTTTACGAGAGAAGAGTCACCAGCGAGGTTCTATCAGATCTCAAGCAAAGGTAGTGAGTTATACCAAAATTGCACGAGTGCTACGTATTTAATTTTAAGGGAAAGTCAAAGGAAAGGAGAATTTATGCGATTACAGCAACTTCGAGCTGAGAATTCATCTCTTTGTTTTAACCAAGCAAGGGGGCGATGGTTTCAGCTGTTTCACTTCCTTTCCCTCCCTTTAGCCCCTTTAGTCTCTCCAGTCTGAAACATCTTTCTTGTTTACTAACTTCATGTTTTAAATTTCGCCCAACTTTGTTAAGCAAGTTCCGCTATTCCAAACTGATTATCGTAAACTAAATACTATAACACATCGTCGATCGAAGAATTGTAAATTGGATACCGTGCTGTTTTTTTTTTTGGGACCAATTCGAAAGAAATTCACACAGTCCATTGATGAGTGCATATTATTCCTTCTGCGAATCTTTTGGTGTATGTAAGAAAACGGTGTTTTAACCCCTTGGCAAAGGATCGAGTGTAGTAAGTTCGGTTTAACATGGAGCGATGCAGCTTATGCACAAATGAGCCTGTTTCGAACCCATTTAGCTCTCAGTTTAGGTAAATTTAGTAAGAAACCTATTCAGGAAGGATAGATCTTTGCACAGATACGTCGTTTTGGAAATTCTGATCAATGGCTCATCAATCCTGTCAGCGTCACACACACACAAAATCTACTAACATTTTGAGAAAAAATCCACTGCCAATTTCGCTCTTCATCCAATTCAGTTTCCAGATACAGTTTCCCCCAGCCTGCGAATACAACCGTTTCTCAAAGAAGTTAGGAGAAACGGCTGTATTCGCAGGCTAAGTTTCCCCCTTTTCTGGAAAGCTAGTCAGCGACTGAGTTCCGTGAGAAGGAAAGATGATAAAGTGGGTAACAAAACTTGATGTAGAAAAAAAGGAAATGGAAAGAAAGAGAGCAAGAAAGAAGGATTAAATGAATTTGCGTCAAAAAATATTATCTTATTGGAATCCACCAGAGGCAAAAATGAGGCCTTAATTCATATCCAATCCAATTAACAGAAAATTTCTCATTACAGTTTCAAGGTTGGTCGAGAGATTTAAAAGTCCACTCCCGATAACTCGAACCCACTAAGGAAATCGAAAGAAGTTATAGTTATCTAGAGTTCAAAGCAAATAACCGTAAATAACGAAATAAGCAAATGGGTGGGGAGGGAATGCAAGTATCATGTGGTCATTTCATGGGCAGCAAGAGTTAAATTAGAATTTTGAAAAAGGAATTGATGCAACAAAGCTTGAATAAAATTCAGGGCCAGACAATTGAACTGGATCCTGTCAAAGAAGTACAGACAAAGAATACACGGTAAAATAAATTCAATGTTTCGGACTCCAGAACATCGCCTTATTTTTTCGACTTCTCACGCTCTTGAAAATTAGTGCGAGTTTTCTAGGGTAAAATTATATAGAAATGACCTGAAGGGAAACAAAAACTACTTCGAGTTAGCGGGAGGTTTGAGTTATCGATGGTGCGAGCTACCGAGGGTAAAATTATAGCAAATGTATGAAGGAAATCCAGAGAAAATCGATTTTGGTTCGAGTTAGCGAGAAGGTTCTAGATATCCGGAGTCTTCTGTATTTAAGAAAAAAAAAAGATGATTTTAAATTTTCACATAGTAATTAACTTGAGTAGATGCACGGGTGGTACGTTATTGTAGCTTACAACACATTGTAATAGCTTTTTTTTTCTCATTAATTAGCACAGAACCATTCGCGATATCTATCTCAAGTGGACATTGACTAATTCAGGTGAATAGAATATGCGATCAAAATTAATCCTACTTCAAAACAACGTCCGTGCTGTAACAGCAAAACATTTTTCTTTTTACATTCATTATTGAAAGTTTGTAGTATTTTTTAGCACCGGCAATATCCTAAGTTGATCTGTCGAAAATGAATTGCATGTTTTAACCATAAGAAGCATTTCCAGGGAGATGGTAAACTAAAAAAAGGTTTTACACCAATAAGCCATAGGGTTTTTTCCCTATATAATTTCTATTAATTATAATTTCTATAGCGCTTTTTTCCTATGGTTCATTTGCCCTTTACGACCTTTACAGTGAAATGAGGTTAGTAAAAATATAATCCTAAAATTACAAATTTGAATAAAACTAAAGAATTCTTAGAATTGGTTATAGAACTATATAGAAGGATTACAATCTTAAAGGGTATCTGAAGCATTCGAAGAAAAGTGCATCTTATTGTCTCAAGAAAAACTGACGAACTCTATGGATTCTGGGAAAAGGGCTACTGGACGAGATTGTCTGAGCTCAAAAACAATGGATTGAAGTTTTTTTTTTTTTCATCTCTGAATTCAGCATATCGAATAATATTTTGTACAGTTGTAATGTTCGCGTAAATGATGGTGGCAATCCCCAATAATATTTGAATTTGGCAACCCTTAGTAAGTTTCATCACTTAATTTTCAGTAAACACAAATCGAAAGTCGTTAGTTATCTTCCTGTGCACCTATTCCTTGCAAAGAACTACGGTTAGTACTAAGCTGCTTTAGTTCATTTAGAGGCACTTCAATCAAATGATTTTAAACAAAATATACTAAGCATAATAGGATTAAAAGACCCGACTGGAATGAGATAAATAACTTCTTTGCCATTTACAAGCGTAGCCGAGATTTAACATGATAAAATTATATAATATAGCTCCCAACTGAACGAAAATTGTTCGGTCAAAATGAAACAAGTCTGATACGAAGTAGGCCACATTAACTCGCGCACCAGAGCTCTCGGTGAGAAGTGATATAGATAAGATAGAATCACAAGAAGCACTAATTAAAATCACTCTCTCACACACACACACACACATACAAACAAACAAATATACAGTTGCTTTTATCGGAAAGCTATTTTGTGTTCGCTGTATTGCATTCAAGATCAAAGTTTCAATAATTTTGACAACAGTGAAACTATCAGTTAACGAAGCACAATTGACTGGTTTGGGGGCTAGAAACTGTGCTATTGTTCAACAAGTTTTGAATTTTAAAATTTGCCTTCGGGCCCGAAAAGTTTACGGGTTTTTCGAGAAATGGGTCCCAGCTTGTTTAAACGCTGAATTAAGTGCTTTTCACCGGATAAATCACAGTTCAATTTTTATGTACTAAGTCCAGGAACCAATCACCATCAATTACGTTTTTCCCATGACAGAGCGGATTCAACTAATAACGTTATCTACTTTTTAAACATCTGGAGCCAGGTTGATGAAATACCTTTCATTAAGCTCGTAAAAACCATAAACATCGTGATTTCAACTTTGTTAGATCCTTTTAACATATAATTTTATTTGAAAATTTTCTTTACATAAAATTACATACGTCAGGACCTGTCCCAATGACTCTTTGGAGTGCTGGTCCGGGAGTAATTCTCCTTTTCGCTGCTTATTCGGGTAAGTGAAACGTATTAATACTTTTTTTTTTTAAATAAACTATGATATATTGTACTTGGGAAATTACAAAATAAACGGAGTTAAGCCATGTTAATTAGCCAAAGTGAGCCCTGTAAGGTAACTTTTCAAAGCAACTGCAGTTTGTTTGATATTTATTTTGTATTTATTGTCGCGCCTTTTCAGTCTCGAACTACAAGCAAGACTTACAGCAGAGTTGAGCGTAAATCGCGTCGCTGCTTTTACTGTGATTGGCGTCGGTTTTTCTTGCTGTTGCTCGAATTAGTAATGGTAATAGGACTGAGTGGAGTACAATTCAGGGAGTAATTGGGCGTGAAAATTAAATCTTGAAAATTTTGAAATAACGAGCCCGATTACCTCTGAATTGTACAACACGAAGACCAATTGACCAATTAATTGTGTCAATGACAAAAAAAATGGGAGAATCTCAGTCTTGGAACAAGAGAAAAATTCCAAAGCAAAAGGATGATCGGCTTCAACCTTGGATGAAACTATCGGAATGTGTGGAAACCTGCATGATGAAATTTTTTTAAAAAAATACATTTTTTAATCAAAATGCGTCTGCCCTCAATATTTGAACAGCATGCGAGAATTTTTAAAAGTAATGGAATTAAATTACAGCTTTTCCGTCAGCTTACAGATTCCAAGACAAAGATATTTTCCAGTTAAAGACAGCTTACCTGGTCAATATTTTTTCATTGATTTTGATTGGTTATCATGTGCTATTTAGTTAAATTTCATTGGCTAGTGGCATTTGCTACTTGATTTTCATTGGCTCTTGAGCTGTCCGATTTGGCTTGTACAATTACAAGCTCCGGGTAATCGGACAGTTTTGGAGTTACAATAGCGAAATTAAGCTATAAATAATAAAGGGCTGTTAAGAACCCATTTTATTATTGACACAATTACTGGTATAATCACTTTAACAAGCCGAAGTAAGTCATTTGGATTTGGTCATAGGGTTGTTATAAGACTCATTGTTATGAAAACAGCTGAAGTATTAATCTGCACAATCTTTTTCAATATACAAGTTTAAGAAATCGTGTAAGCTCGTTGCCTAACTGGAGTGCTTAATGGCGCGTTCAATTCGGTCTCCCATTTCATGAACTTCACACGGTCACAGACAAAAAATGTAGAGCACTCAGTTTGAAAATATTAAATGTAAGACTTCATAACCCAACCGGCAAATAAACGCTCTTGCTGCTTGTGGAACGAACTCAAAATCAGTTGGTACTGCATTTGACTACTCCCTTGTGTGCAGCATTTGAATTTGTCGTTCATTCCACATGCTGTATCTGTACGCTTATTTGTTAATGATAATAATAATAATAATAGTAATAATAAATGTTAATAATTATAATAGTTAACAATATAACAATAACAATGATAATGTTCAGAAGAGGAAGACGAAGGGGATGAAAGGAAAACCGATATTGATAATAGCTTATTTCAACTTTCCAAACAGAAATTGGCTCGATAGCCAAAAAAGAACAAACTACTGTAAAAACCTGCGCATAAGAACCTAAGTTTTAGGCTAAGAGGATTCTTATAAAAATGGTGCTAACTGGAAAATTAGGCTACTCAGGTTCTTATTCTTAAAAATAAATAAGGTGTTTGTCATTGGTGGGCGTGGCCTATTCGTATTGCACGCATAATATGTTATAAGAATCCCTTAAGTCCAAGGATGTTAAAGCCATTTATGAAGTTTATACAAAGCTAGTGCAAGTTAAAGGGAGCAATAACATTAAAACATGGTTCTGTGCTGCTGCTGCTGCTGCTGCTGGAACAAAGGAAGCGCGCGCAGCGGAGCACCATGGGTTCCTCCATAAAAATAATGTGTAACTAGGACGTTTGACGTTTTAATCCTACAAAACAGCGTTACAGTTGCGCAAAACAACGGTAAAGAAAGACAAAAAGCTTCCTGCACGTGCAAATTTGTTTTTATTTTTTTTTTGGTTATTAGATCTATTGATGCCATTTTCATTGCCGTCCTCGTTTAGCATAACACGATTTCATTTTTTTGGTTTATAAGTATTATTAGCCAGAGCTTCGCTTTTAGTCCTGGCTAAATCTATATGTTACTTTAATTTATAAATATAAACCTTAGATCAATCGGTGTTGGAAATATATAACACCTCTGATTTATCCATTGATGCGGGAGCCCAATCAACTCATTATTTTCTCTTTTCTCTTTTCGTTAGCTGCGGTAACAAAGCCGAATTGCAATCCTTCCCTGGATATCGCCGTGGTCATTGATGAGACCAGAAGCATATCATCGTCTAATTTATTTATCGTTCTGAATGCTGCTAGGGAAATGAGTGAATTATTTTTCAGGAGTGTTGAGGACATCCGTTTCTCGATCATTTCATTTGCTAAAGAAGCAGCTATTCGAGTCAGGTTCAGTGACCCTCAGGATAAGAAAAGCTTAAAAAGGAAATTTGAAGAGATGAAGAGTGACACTCGAACCAAACCAACACGACTCGATAAGGCTCTGGAAAAAGTAAATGAAGCTTTCAGCGATCCTGGAAACCGAGTGGATTCACCTGATGTCATGATTATTTTTACCGACGGAAAAACCCATGGTCATGAAACCCAACTCCAAAGGGAGAACGCAAATCTAATGGTGAGTACGTACAGGATACAAAATCTCCTGGCCGCCTTGTTGTCTCCTAGGGGAAGGTACTCCAATAAATTTCGGATAGGTGTGTGCCGCCCAGGGTCTTTTAACAAACCTGAAAAATGAGACCCAGTTGAAGGGAAAAACAAAAAATAAAAATTTGATGCAAACACGCAAATCTTCCTGAAATGGCTTTCGTAATGCTCCAAGGTAAAGTACAGTTTTAACAGGTGATATATAATAACGGTACCCATTCTATGGATCACACCAGGAACATAACGCCAACAAGGGCAAAAATACCTAACCTATTTAAGGATGAAGACCCTCAAAAACCATACTCTTTGGGGCGGCACACACCTATCTAGCCCGTATATGGGATTACGGCTCTCAAGGTGTTGTCCCCACGTTATGAGATTCCTACAATGCTTGCATGATTGATATACATACACAGGTTGAAGATCTGTTGTCTAATTATTTCCACTGGATACAATTCGGACAGTATATTAACCTGATTACGATCGAGAAATGTTATGGCTTTCTGACGTTCTGAAGATACGACCGTGATGATGACCAGTGATGACTGAGGAAGGCTGAGGTTGATCATTTTTCATAGGGTTATGAATTATTTATTTTTCATTTCAGTATAATGAAACAATAACACTATAGACTGTTCACAGTCCCCTATTTTTCCGTGAGACCGTCGAGATCGAAGAGTTTGCGTTAAGGACGGCCATCTTAGATAAGTGTTAAATCTACTTAGGGGGATGGGAACTGTTTGCCTGACGCCCGCGCCCTCGGTACATTTGAAAATCAAGATGGCCCCCATTAACGGCAAGACGCGCTGTATCTCGACGATCTCAATGGAATGTGAACAGTCTAATAAAATAATTCGCAATTTTATTCAATTCTATTCTATTCTATATTTACTTTAGGGGCCACATAAAATAGAGGCTCATCTTTAGTTTTTTTCAATTTGCATGAAGTAAGTTCTAAAAATTGAAATCAAAAGGAATGCAAAAGAAAATGTTGTGTAAATAATTAGTATCTCCAAAACACTTTAAATCAAATTTCCTGCTCAATAAACAATTATTTTAAGTACCTCTTAAATTACTAATTTGCAGCCTGTATAGCGTACTTCCACTTTTAACTCTATCTACAATGTGACTAAAGAATTGCGTCCGTCTGAAGACTGACAATTTTTGGATTTGACCCTTCACCCCTCCCCCCCCCCCCCATCTTTTACCACCACCACCTCCTTGACATTTCCAACGAAAAAATTATTGAATTATATAGATGAAAGAAGTATAGTAATTATACTAATCGACCACGTGCTGTGTTTCAGTAATCTTATTTTAAATATGAGCTACACTATAATCGAGCAGATTGGAACTAGTGTTTACTTTTTTCTAGGCGAGGAATGTATACCGTATGGCCATTGGACTTGGAACTGAGGTCGACCAAGCCCTTCTCCAAAGTATCAGTGACACCTTTCTTCTGATCAGTAGTTATAACGACCTACCAGGGCGAATAAATGACATTTTGGAGGGTGTCTGTAGTAAGTATCGTCAACTACAGTACCAACTTCTAGGAGGTCTACAAAGTCCAAAACTGTTTGACGCTAGAATAGCTCTAGCTGACTAGTTACAAGCTGTTCTTTTCTTTTCAGTGTTGCACAGAGAAAAAAATTAGCAGTAATATCTATCATTCTCTATTGTTGTGATACATAATATGAAAGCGGAAACGAAATTGAATTACACTCTTCGGAATAAAAACGGTCTTCACTTTCACAAATCATTCCGAGCGACAGGAAAAAAGATCTGACCAATAACATTCAAGAACATTTTCAACAAAAACAGTTTATGACAGTCCAGCGGATTTTGGACAATTTCTTTTCGTTGTTCCTTCAGTTCCCCCTGTACCAGGTGGCTATACTGAATGGTCTCAGTGGGAAAAATGTTCTGTCACCTGTGGTGGAGGAGTTCAGAGTCGTTACAGAACGTGTACCAGCCCCCCTCCATCTGATGGTGGACTAACCTGTATCGAACAAAACTTGGGACCAGCTGAGGAAATACGGCAATGTAACCAACAAAATTGTCGTAAGTGTTACTTTTGTCCTAGAGTAACGGTTTCATGTTACAGGAAAATGGTTAAAATCGTTAGTGAGTGAACTCTTTTAACTGGGGAGCTCCTAAACGGACTTAAAAATGAAAAAATATATCGTATGGTAATAAAGTTCCCTCCAACCACCACAGACCTGCCAGATGACCTGTAGGATTCGATTACAGCCGATCAAACCAAAACGCTTGGACACGATCCAACACCACGGTCAATGAGTATAGCGTTTGAAACAGTCACTGAGTACACAGTTAAGATGCAGTCTTCTAGTGTGCTTTCCCCTCAGGGATTGGCCCCAATGGTCAGGACTTACCCAAGACAGTAAGCCCAAGGCTTGCAACTTAACACCGACGGAAAGCCTCCTTGAAGGCAAGCCCACTATAGCTACAACAAGATAGGGCCAGGAACGCATCTGAAACCGGTTGCCTGTAAAACAATTCTGATCAATGTTCGATCAAATTTTAAAATCCGGTCAGAATCTGTAAATTTCTTCTATCAGAGTTAGTTCTAACTTTTAGTTTCTGGTGTGCACATCTTTATGTCAAGTTTTTCTTTTTTTTAGCTACACCAGGTGGTTACACTGAATGGTCTCATTGGGGGATGTGCAGTGTAACTTGTGGTGGAGGAGTTCACAGACGTTACAGAACTTGTACCAGTCCCTCTCCTTCTGACGGTGGACCAACCTGCATTGAACGAAACCTTGGACCCGCTGAGGAAACCCAAGAATGTAACACAGGCAATTGTCGTAAGTGATACCATTTTTTGCGAAAGACGTTTTATATACATTTTCCCGCAAAAAGTGTTTGAATTTCATAACTTTCTCTTTATCGCGTCGTATTGCAAATATAACAATATGTTATACAATTCAAGCACAGAATTAAACGTCTTATCTATAAAACAAAAATCCGTTAGATTGTTCAGGATCAGTTCTGTACACTACCCTAGCATACACATCTTGACGCCGGTTGTACCTCTCCTTTTTAGCTATACCAGGCGGGTATTCTGAATGGTCTCAATGGGAACAATGCAATGTTTCTTGTGGCGGAGGAATTCAAAGACGTTACAGAAGGTGTACAAATCCCCCTCCATCTGACGGTGGATCAACCTGCATCGAACAAAACTTGGGACCAGCTGAGGAAATACAGCAATGTAACAAACAAAATTGTCGTAAGTGTCGCTCTTGCCTTAAACGAAAGGTTTTGAATGCTTGAATATTATGAAACAGGAAAATTTTTCAAGAAGCTAACGATGAAAGAAATCAGGAGGTCTTTTTACAGTCTTAATTAGCAAAAAATATAACGGAATGATAAAACCTTCCGCCCTACTAAACGACTGTCCGATTTGATGATCTGCAGTCTTCGAACCTAGCTAATCAAATCGAAGACATGCACATGATCTATCACTACCATGGCCGAGTCAATGAGCAAACAGTTAAAAGCCATTGAGTACACAGTTAAGATATTGCCTTCTACTAAGCCATCCTCTTGAGGATTGGCCCCCAATGGCCTGGACTTACCCTAGTTAGTGAGCCTAAGGTTTGTACTAAATTATACCCTACAGATTGAAATCAATAGGGACAAGGGTAAGGTTGGTGGTGGTGGTGGAGGAGTGAAAATGTGATGTCATGCTACTAATTTTAGTCTATGATGTCATACACTATTTCTAGATTATGATCTCAACATATTCTGATGACGTAAACCCCTAGGTATTCTGACGTCACCTGCTCCTTGCCTACTGAAAACAAACTATGACATCACCTTATCTTAATGAGATACATGACGTCATCTGCGTTAATTTATACTACTCAAAAAGTTAATTAAATCCACAAAAAAAGGCCAAACCGGCCCCTCCCCGACTACTCCGGACTTACCCTAGTTAGTGAGCCTAAGGTTTGTACTCAGCACTGAAGGCATCCTTGAAGGAAAGCTACCTACAACAAAAATAGGGCCAGGAACCAGTCTGAAGCCTGTTTCTAGTGCAACAATTCTGGTAGTCAATTTTTGATCACATTTTTTAGAATTGCTTAAATGTCACCTTAACATGGTATTTGAATCACATCAAATACATGTAATAATAACTCACCTTATCTTTAAAACAAAATTTGTGTCAATCTTGATTTCTATCACAGTTGGTTCTAACTTTTTGTTTCTGGTTTGCACATTGTTATGTCAAGTTTTTCTTCCGTTTTAGCCACACCAGGTGGTTACACTGAATGGTCTCATTGGGGGATGTGCAGTGTAACTTGTGGTGGAGGAGTTCACAGACGTTACAGAACTTGTACCAGTCCTTCTCCTTCTGACGGTGGACCAACCTGCATTGAACAAAACCTTGGACCCACTGAGGAAACCCAAGAATGTAACACGGGCAATTGCCGTAAGTGTTACCATTTTTTGCGAAGAACGCTTTATCATCACTTTACTGAAAAAAGGGTTTGAACTTCTTGCTTCTTCTTAATGTCTTATTGCTAGTATATATGCGTTATTGACCAAGTGTGAAGTCAAAGATTGCTAGATATTGGCCAAGTTCTCAATGAAATTGGTCAATAAGAATGCAAAAAAAAGAACGAGACCAATATGCAGCCATCTTGACCGAACAAGCTTGGTTACTAACGGATTTTTTTACAGGACAAAAAAGAACTTTTTCTTGCTGGAGCAACGCGGAAAATCCCAAGCAGGCATGATGGACCCATCTTGCCAGCTCGTGTAGCCAATCAGAACGCAAGATTCAATTCAACTTGCTCGCTCGCGGATTCAGCCATACAATAAATCATTATATTATAAGGTTCAAGCAAAGAATAAATCTCCTTACCTATAAAACCAAACTCCATTAGATTGTTCACAAGCAGTTCAGTACAACACTCTAGTAAACACACCGAAATGAAGGTTGTACCTCTCTGTTTTAGCTATATCAGGCGGTTATACTGAGTGGTCCCAATGGGAACTATGTAATGTTACTTGTGGCGGAGGAATTCACAGACGTTACAGAACCTGTACAAATCCCCCTCCATTCGGTGGCGGGCCAAGTTGTATCGAGCAAAACCTGGGTCCAGATGAGGAAGACCAAGAATGCAATAACCAGGATTGTCGTAAGTCTGCTGCCTTTTTTCAGTAAACAAATACAAACATTTGTTTATTTATTGGGTTTTTGAGAATGCTCAATAGTTGGTCTCCAACAATCAAGGCTCATTGTAGTGGATGAACTGTTCCTTCACCTTAGCCGTACCTGGTGGTTATACTGAATGGACTGAATGGCAAGAGTGCACTGTTACTTGCGGCAGTGGAATTCGCAGACGTTCAAGAAATTGTACCAATCCTAGTCCATCCGGTGGTGGAGCAACTTGCACTGGAGGAAACTTAGGTCCAGCTGAGGAAACTAAGGAATGTAACCTACCAGATTGTGGTATGCTATTGGGTCGATTATAAAAAAAAAATAGATTTATACAGATTGGTTTTTTATTACTCATTCAGTAGTTACAAATTTAGTTCCTCAGATGAACTAATACTACAAATACATTAATTAATTTTTTTAGGCATAGATGGAAACTATACCAATTGGTCGGATTGGTCAAATTGCAGCAAAGACTGCGAAGGACTCCAGGGTAGGTATCGACTTTGTATTCGTCCAGCTCCCGATGGACTGGGCAAGAATTGCAGTGGTAACGGATCTGAAACAAAGATTTGCGGCAACACATGTCAAGATGGTAAGTTGACTTAAATATTAAGTCTGAGAAAAGCCATACAGTTAAACCTTGTTAATACGGGTGCAAAACAGAAAGGTGATGATTAGTTCGTGGCCTATTTTGCTGGAGCCGGGATTCCTAGATTGATCCCTCAGGATTGTAAGCTTAATCAATGCAGTACTTTGCACTTTTTTATTTGAGTGTCAATGTATTTAGCACGAAAGTGCTAATTGGGGACACTATTTTTACGTCTCCTAATGGAGACGGGACCGCCATCTTACGTGGTCATCCGAGCCACGCGAAGGTCTAGCCGCTTGCAGTGCAAAGGAAGTACCTTCATTTCTCAGGGGCACCCAACGGGAAATTTTGAGAAAAAGACCTAGAAACAACAACAAAGCGTGAATAAAGTTTTCTGAGACTATTTTAAGCATTTTGGGAGATTGCTGGAAAAAAATTATCTGTTCCTCACTCCCAGCAAGACTGATGGAAGAGTTCCCAGCCAGCAAACTTACAACCTGCAACCTGACTTACTGGGAAGTTTCATAGGGCACAATTCAGATCTTTAGTGGCCAGTAACCCATACAAGTAACCCGTAGCAGCTATTCTAGACTTCAAATCCCCTCTGACACCCTGAATTATCTTTTTCCCAGCAACACTTTCCTTCCAGGGACTATTATTTCTTCCACATCTCCCAGCCAGCAAAAATTTGCCTGAAGAACAGATATTTTGAGGAACAGATCCATTGGGTGCCCCTGATTTTTCAGTCATTTTAAGACCTTGAGTAATGGTCCGGCCACGGGAATCGAACCGGCGACCTCCCGCTCTGCAGTCAAACGCTCTACCGACTGAGCTAATGCTGCCACGGATTAGCGAGTTCCCTACGCGAGTTCCCGACGCGAAACAACTTTTTTTTTTTATCTTAGCAGAGGTAAATATGAAACTGATCAATTTATGGTTCGGACCAACACTCAGGGTTTAAATAACTGAGAAGAAAGTGCTGCCTTTGTAGTCACATCTGAAAACGGTTATACTTTCTAGTCTTCTCGAATAAGGACGAAAAACCGTAGGGCCCGCCTCATCTAGTTCTTGTGAGAGGTAAAAGAACCCACACCACTCTTCAGAAAGAGTAGGGGACGTAGACCCTGGTGGTGTGGTCAACCTTTCCTGGTCTGGGTGTGTTATCTGTAAGGAGAGATGTTTATACAGGATCATTTAGGTGTAGTAATGGCTACCTGTAAAAAGATGTATGTACTTATGAAATGTCCACATTATCAGAAAGACCTTAGCAAAAAGTTAATCAATCCGAGTAATTGACCTTTTCTGTCAAATAATAATAACAACAACTTACATACAATAAAGGACCGACCTAAAGTAAAAGATAGGAATAGAAAGTACAAAAAGTAGGGTTCGAGATGAGGCCCTAAGTCCCATGCATCCCTTGTAAAAATAACAAAATGAGCTACAGAAGG
Organism: Porites australiensis; assembly: GCA_022179025.1. Taxonomy (NCBI): domain Eukaryota; kingdom Metazoa; phylum Cnidaria; class Anthozoa; order Scleractinia; family Poritidae; genus Porites; species Porites australiensis. The sequence continues at coordinate 305,637 of BOPM01000157.1, read as the reverse complement.
ATAAAGGAATCTAACATAGCTCTAAGGACTGAGGGAAGAAGATAAAATCTGTTGTTGCCAGTGATCACCAGAACTGTGATAGATACTCCATGCGCGAGGCTCAGTGTTACTGGCGATAAATACTATGTGTCAGTTATTTGAACGGAGTTTAGTCCATGTTTAGCAAAACCGCGTTCTAAGCTATTTGGAGTTTGCAGAACACTTTTATGTAAACACCATTTATCGTTAATAGTTTCATGAAAGCATATGGCGTAGACTTGAAAATCATTTGTCTTCTTAAAATCCTACTGAGAAGAGATTTGGAGGTCCAAAGATTTCCTAAACCGCGATCTAAGTTATACTTTGTTTAAATAACCAACCAGCACATGATCTTGATCTGTCTAAAACCACGTTCGACTATAAATTTGGATTATAGCCTATATTACAGTTCATAGTTCTGGACTGAAGCTACAGTGTTCTTTACCATGAAGATAAGCCTTTTTCAAGCGTTCAGTCAGTCTTCTTTACCATGAAGCTAAGCTTATTTCAAGCGTTCAGATTGTGGAGTATGGCGCGGTTTTTCCTGCTCACTTCTCTTTGCGTCGTCCCCACCATCTGAACACCTTAAACAATCTACTTAAAGGGGCTGTGTCACGGCAGTCCAGTTCATTTTGTTGTATTTTGCCAATTACTCGCTCTCAATAGCTATGGAACTTAAATTAAGCTAAGAAATTACAGGTAAATGACAAAATCAGAGATCCGAGGCAAACAAATATGTCTCCTGAGCATTATTTTTGAAGTTGCAAGCAGCAGGGATCAACTTTGAAAAACTGTTACGCTGAACAGTTTTCAAAAACCCTAATTTCAATCCGTTTCAATCTTCTTCAGTTTTGCCCATCAGTGGCATCTGTTGTTTCTTTTATGTTATTTTAACCTTCCTTTAAAGTTTTAAGCGGCCATTTTTACGTTTCTCTTAATTTAACAGGCATTTTGTAATTTCCTAATTTAGCTGAATTTCGTGACACAGCTCCTTTAAAGCTTATTAAATATGTCTTAAATAGATTTAAATCTTAGCGGAACATCAGCTGAATGATTTTTAATCAATATTTTTCGTGGCATCATAAATAGTAGAACAATTCACTCGTAAAAGAGAGGCAAATCAATGGGGTTTTTTTTAATTTGCAGCATTTCCAGGAGTGGATCTTGGCATCTTGATAGATACATCAAGAAGCATCGGAGATACATCCTTACAGCGGTTAAGGCAGAGATTTCTTCCTCGGTTTTTCAAACGCTTTAGGATTGGTAGGAAGAAAACGCGGGTAGCTGTTGTTACTCTTAACAGGAAGGCCAAAGTTGTACTGAACTTTAAAAGTCGCTCTTCGTTCAAAAAGGATGCACTTATCAGAAATTTGCAAACGATTCGGCTGGGGAAAAGGTTTGGCACACGCCTAGACAAAGGATTCAACAAAGTTCATGACGGCCTATTCTCCAGGAAAGGTGGCGACAGAGTGAACTACCCAGATGTGCTGGTTGTCTTTACAGACGGGAAACAATTTCCTCCTATTATACCATTCAAAGAGACCTTAGATCATCTCAGGGTGAGTATTCTTACTAAGTAGTGAATGGTGATCAAGAATCATGTATTCACTCGTACCCGATTTTGGTATTATTTTGCTTAATGAGACAAAGTATAGAGCTTAAATACCATAAAATTACATTAGAATCATGAATCACATGTACACCAATTTGAAATTTTAATTGAATAACTACGTGTGTAATAGTGACAATTTTCATAGGTTTTCTAAGCATAAATAGCTGTTAGTTTAATTATTAACCTTCCTTTATTTAACCCTTCTACCAAACTGATCAATTATTATTTTTCCAAAATTAAAACCTGTCAATATGGTCCTTTTTTTCCAGCAAGTGAATTTTTCCGTTGTTTGGGCCGTATAGACCTCTGTCATAATAGTGGCCAATTTATATATTCTTAAATATGTATGATAATTAGCCTATCTGACCTTGTTTGAGTGTAAGAATTATTTTGTATTCTGCACATCATGTAAAAGGATGTATTAATGGGCCGCCATTATGAAAGTAGTTTATAATTATGTATTGGGGATTCACAACAGGGTATTTTCTGAATCCGGGATTTTCCTTATTTGAGGGCTGGAATTCGAATTCAAGAATTTTATTCGTTCAACTGAGGGTGAGATTTGGGATTAAAAGTATGCGCAGGATGAGGGATGTGGGATGCCAGAAATAGCCATAGGGATTTAAGAGAATAAGCAAATCTGGGTCGGGATGACGGGATGAAACAAACCCTATTTAGGAACCTCTTTGCAAATTACCAAAATAACACAACTTGAAAATACCAACTCGGAACCTTCGTTACAATTCTCCTATGCGCCCCGTATTGAAATGCGAACTTTCGTCGTAGATTCATCGGGCTGTACACGTGCTGTTCGTTGGATATGGACCTCCGAGAAAGATAAATTACAAGCTCCTCGATGCAATTGCTGCGCCTGGTCAGGTCATGACTTTAAATGGGGAGAGAACCATTCAAAAGCTGCGGAAGGCAGTTGAGAGTAAGGATTTAGTTTTGAAATCATGGACCAACGTAGCAAAATAGAAGTACTGGATCCTAACTGAGGATCTTATCAGCTGTAAGATTCATTATTATATGGCTGAGTCTGTTTTTGCCATGCGATTGGTCAATTTGCGGTCCGTAACTTGTTATACGAACCAACATTTTTTAAAGAAAATGCTCATTTTGGAGCTCTAAGTCTCTTTACCTCGGAAAAAAAAGTTTAAATAAAGATATAAGACGCCTGTCAACCTTGAGGACTTAGATGCCGTGAGTTTGGCCTTCAACGTTTTAAACTGTGTTTATTTGTGAACGAAGGCGATGAAGAAACTAACTCGTATAAATCTTATCGAAGTGGATTCTAGTCAGTGTTTGAAAATTTTATCGTAGTACACAGTTAAGAAGACGAAAATCGACTGGCAGAGATTCGAGATGTTTTGCCTAAGAGAAAATGAGTAATTCCTTCAACAAATAAGATAACAAACATACCTGCACCCGATCATCTTGACAAGCTTCTTTGCCATTTGCAGTGTTTTTTCAAAGACCAACGAAAGAGTTCGAGCCAGACACAATAATTTCCAGTTTTCAAAAGACTTCAGCGTCACATTAACGAGTGAATACTTACAGTGCTCTTAGTTTCTCCGAATAAACTTTGAAACATGTCTGTAAACCCTGAGGACTGATCATGAGATGTTGACTTTGCCTTTCCAAATTTTAACCTAGCTTTGTTTTAATGAGAACGAAGCTGTTGTAGAAACTGAATCGTAACCTTACCGAGGAAGAGAATTCTAGTCAGTGTTTGAAAATTTTAACCGAGATCACAATTGGAAGACGAGAATGAACTGGCAGAAAGAGAGGCTTTCCCAAAAACAATTAACGAGCGAATCCTTCGACAATGACAACAAACTTACCTTGAAAAGCTTCTTTGCCTTTTTCAGTGTTTTTATCACAAGGACAAACGGAGGAAAGATGGAAACGACTTCTAGACAGACACAGTGTCCGGTTTCCAAAATACTCAGCGTTACATTAAAGAGCTGAAACTTACAGTGCTCTTAGTTTTGACC
>BOPM01000157.1:287010-297010 GCA_022179025.1 Porites australiensis | reverse complement strand
TCATGCCCTGAAGCTAGACACTCAGCTGCAAGTGCAAGCAATTGTTCGATGAACAGGTCGCTCGAACCAAAGATGATTATAAATTTTCTACAGCAAAGGATCCTCTGTTTAATTCTACCGGCTTCTGTAAAGGAGAGGATAATTGCAGGTAAAAACACAGATGTGATTGTGTACGTACCGATCGTAACCTAAGTATGCTGGAGCAAAACTTAAGAGGGCAGTACAGAAGGGCTTACCTGGATAGTTCCGTCACAGAAAAGAGAAATGTCCTTGAAAGGTACCTAATGTAGTGAACTTTGTAGCGTTATGTATATATGTTAAACCTAGTGTTCTTAAATCACACAAGTGCAGGAGAATAAGGGACTAGTCTATACTTAGTGCATGCTAGCCAAAAGGTAGAGGTACGTGACATTCTTGATTGGATTACAAGGTGATTGCCCAAATTGTAAACATGCGGCTCGTAGACCCAATAAGTTCCCAAAAGAGGCAGCCCCTTGTAAGCCATTGCCATTTGACATTTTATCAATGAATTTATACATGTCTTGAGTGGTGTCAAGATTACTAGAATTGCAAAGTAACTGGAAGGTAGAGAATCAGATACACGCAGGGGCCTCAAAAAGCCCAAGAAAAATTACTTGTGTTTTTTAACATTGCTCAATGCATGAGGTCTTTTCACAGGAACTGCAGTGTTACCGAACGAGAAAAGCCTCTCTTTTAAGACTGAAGTATACTTGGTTTTATCTATGTTAGTAAGAATTGTCTCTGGTCTGATCTTAAGGATTTTTTACTGAGACCGTAAGCAGCGACGGAGAGAAAACCTAATGTAAGCCTTGCCGACCTAATACGATGTTGCCCTTTCACTTAGGGTCACTCTGGCATGTTTTGCTTTTTGTAGTCTTTATTTTAGGGTTTGTAAAAACAGGTACACCCACTCTCTTATCAGTCCCCAATATTCGGTCGGATCCAGCGCTGTAAAAAAAGCTAAACGCGACGGTTCTTTGTTCAAATTTTTTGTCGAGCAATTCGGGAATCCTTCCAATACTTCCAAGTAGCGAAAGTCTCCGATTAGATCGTTCTTTTCTCCAGGTTTTTAATCGCAGTTCTTCATAGCAGTAAAACAACTGTTCCTTGCTGTAGAATATTAACTTTCTGGAATAATCTGGCCCTTAATATCGTTTTAACTGCACGCAATGACCTTTGCTTTACCCTCCTTTTTGGAAGCCATTTTGAATCCGGAATTTAAAAAGTCCGGGAAAAATCCGGTAGTGCCAGGCTCCCGCGCGGTATGAAGTTAGGCAATAAATTCACTGCAGGGTCTCTACGGGCGGACGGGCGGGCGGGCGGGCGTGCGTGTGCTGATGACATAACCAAATTATCTCGCATCGATTGGTTTCCATTTTCTATACTCAGGCGATGGAGGCTCTGATACAAATAAAATATTGTCTTGTCTAAGGAAAGGCCCAACCCCTTGTCCTTTTATAATATTTTAGGAAAAAAGGTACCCCTTACAGGGCCCAAAATAATGTCCGGAGAGTCTCCAGACACGGTGACCGGCCAAATGCATTTTACCTCGGTTACGTATCGTTTCTGGCCGGTCAAATTTATAAGATAAATAACTCTTAAAACATTAAGGGCCCATGAACCAAAACTGGCGTTATATATTTCCAAAAAACAGCCTTTCTTTTGATATTTCGAGGGGTCGCGGAGCCACGAAATTCAAGTAGAAATCTTACCAAATACAAGACAATGAAACAACAGGAACTTATCGAGGCTTAATTGCCGTAAACGTCATCAACACATGTACAATGAGCGAACAACGTTCCAAAACTACCAGGCGTACATTATGTTGCGAAAAACTGGGCGCTATGGTGTTAAAAGCTTTGCCACTGGCTCAGTTCTGGAGCGCCTTGTTGTTAAAATAGCAAATGATTATCTCTGGTAAAAAAAAAAAAAAAACATTAAATCAGCGCAAAACCGATCGATTTCTATTGAAATCTGGCCAGAAAAATCCCGTAACCTGTGTAGCATGGCGGCATGGAGGCGCAAAGTAATAAAGGCAGTTGAGAACAGAAAACCTGCGAGGAGATTGGGTTGGCAGCAAAAGCGCGTTCTCGACAAAACCGCCGCACTACGCAAGCTAAAAATTCTCCGAAACTTCAATTTTTTCCCGCGACCTACTAACAGAAGGCCTGAAAAAAGTTCTGCAATACACAGCTATTCTCCACATACTTATAACAACTGAAATAACTGAAAAGTATGAAAAGTTAAATTTATTTCAGTATCAATATATACGATCGAATATGACCGGTCAACATGACTGGCAAGAAGAAAGGTCAACTCCCCAATCTGAGTCCGGACATTGTCCGTTGACCGGTCGATATTTTGGGCCTTGCCCTTACCTACACCTTTTGTTAACAAATGGTAAAGCTTTCACAAACTTGTCTAGAATGCTAAATACCTGTAAATGCGCCGTCTTTTTAATATAAATCGAATAAATCACTTAACTCGAACGTTTTCATGTCTTTTTCACAGTTTTAAAATACGCCTGATAGCCTTTTTAGGTCTTTTCACAGCCCACAATGACAGACTGTCCCTACCCTTTCAGATACCTGATGCCGGAAAAAGGTACCCCCTTGAGGGCGGAGCCTCCCCGCATAGGGGAATACGCCCGTATAGGGAATACCCCCGGGACCTATTTGCCTCTAAAGAGGTACCTACGTATGATATTGCGAAAACTCTCTTCTTTCTCCTTGCGTCATCCACCAAATTGACAGTTAGATGTCCGGCTGTTGTTACTCAATTTTATCTTTTATTTTTTACTTATGGTAATGTCATATATGGATAGGATTTGACGTAACAGGGCTCTGTAAAGGCCACTCTGCGTCAAAGCAGAATAAAATTTTAAGTTATTAAAGAACAGCCAGCCGTAGGGAATTATTCTGAATCTTAGTCTCTGTTTAAAGGAAATGAGTTTTCTTGCCTTTATTTAACCATTAAATATTGAGTACACGTAGTTAAAATAGTGACTCGGTTAAAATACTAACTTGAGCTTAAAAGATCGCTTTTACGTCCAAAATTAAGATCTATGCAGCTGGCCCTAGGGTATTAAACTAGGTTGGAACCGTCAATTTTTGCCAGATATCTGATACATTATTTATGATTTCTTGGCAGAATGTTAAAACAGTTGTAAGTGTTAGCTCCCCTTTTAGAAGTATCACGAAACCTGCCATATAGAGATTTGCTATGGACCATATTATCCTTACCCAAGGCGATCGCGCTTTTTGCTATGGCTGCCCCAGTATTTATAATATGCTGCCACTGCTTACTTCTTTATTAGGGTAAAAACACTCCTTCCTCCAACTTTTAATACCTGGTGGCCCCTCAACAGCACTTCTTTTTGTAGTTTTACCAAAATAAGCAATCGAATTGTTCTCTGTCATTCAGAATTAATCCTTAAGAGACTTGGCCGCTTAGCAGCAGTTTAGTTGCCATGTAAAATCAAGAATGCTTTATAAGGTACAGATTATATATTTCACTTTCTTTTATACAGGAGTCTATACTTAGTCGGGAGATAAAAGGGGTGAAACAGGTAAACAAGCTCTTGGCATCGTCGTTTTAGATTCTTCTTGGTGCTAATTTCCCATGTAAGTGTCTTCAGAACGAGATTTGTCGCTATATACTAACTAAAATTACTTTTGATAAGGTGTGTAAATCGTTATATCAACGCAAATATTATTGAAACCAATGTGTAACGGTGAATTTATAGTATTTTGCAATTTTAAAATTAATTACTTTAACCTTTTATTTCACTTCGTTCAACATCATGAAACCATTGTGTCGGACTGAAATCATAGCCTGTACTTTGATTATTAACATTTGGCAAATTATGAATTACGTACGAGGGGAAGGCTTTGCCACAATACTCAGACTGGTAAAAGCTTTTTTTATTGAAAAATTAATTCTGCTCTTAATAGCGAATTAAATACGAATAATATGTTTGTGGTCGTCCAAAGCTTATCATCATTAGTACATTACTGCATGGCGTAATGAGCGAGTCATACTGAGGAACCAATGCCAGAAAAGGTAAGTCAACTTGGCTCAAGACAAGAAGGGATTGAAAAAGCTCATGACGGAAGCTGTTCGGTTGGATGTGAAAATGATCCTTGCACTTTTCCCTACATTATTGGATCGTTTTCTTAAGCAAATTTAAATTCTAACTTGACAATTTCCAAAAATTGAAAAAATGGAAAATCCTCCGTAGAAAGATCAAGTGCAAGGAAATAATTGTTAACAAATCAAACTGTAATGATTCCCCTGATTCGCAATCATAAGTCGGCGGAAAGTCTTAACAGGTGAAGGCATAGTAATAGTACCGGAGGTAAAAAAAAAATCTATATTTAATGAATATAAAAAAGTTTTACTTTAACCATCATGCAGTATAGAGATTTAGTAATTTTTCGGTCTCTGTACCAGCAAAAATCTCTTTGGTAATGATTTAGACACGTACCTGATTTGTTTCAATCAATGGTTGATTTTTCTCTGAGCAACCACGAGGGAAAGTGTATACCTATTGCATCCACGTAAGTGCTAAAAAGGTGGCTTCAATTTTGGCTTTTAGTGCCCAAATAAATTGAACTGTTTGCAAATGTTAGTGTCCCATTGGCTTTGAAGACGGGTTAGATAGCATGCGAGAGGAGACACAGCTAAATATGATTTGAGAATATTAAACGGACGCCGCTTTTTAGTTTAGCTGTATTATTTGAAGAAAACAAACAAATATACGACCTAACAAACACACAAATCAGTCAAGACTACAATCAAAGCATACAACTTTATCATCTTTGGTGCAAGCCTTGCAATAAGATTTAGTAGTTTCTTAGTGTTGTGGACAGGTGAAATCACCAAATGACGTAATACAAAAGATTGACACTGACACAACAATCCCGGACACACCAACAATGGTTTCCGCGACACCAAGAAAAACCCAATAAATTCATTTTCTCTTGTTTTAGAGGTAATTTTGTGGATTTGTGAAAGTAATCAGCGCTGTTCTTTCTATACACAAAACCTTTACTTACACTGTATAAAATCCAGAGAATTGAAAATTCAGTCAAACTCGTTAAGTTGATTGTGTTAAATAGATTGTTTTTCGGGTGAACGAACGGAACGAAACGAATTCGAAGCAAATCAAACTGGCGTTTGCCTTATGTTATAAAACTGATTAAATAGTGAGACCTATTTTGTTGAAGAATGCTGAAGACATCACCGGCACAATGATTTCATGGTATCAGTGGCTTTTTTCAAGCAAATGTATTCCGTTATTGTTTATAATAAATGTAAGTGTCGAAATTGCTGTTCTTTTCACGTTACACAATTGTCACACGCTACAGTCAGTCTCTAAATCTGGCGAGATATTTATAGCGACGGCCCTTGACTAGCCTTCGTAGCTGGCGGGATTGTCGTGCCCGGGGTACTTTTTCAATCTTCATGCGGCTTCGGCGCCAAAAACTACAGCACTCGCCTGCTAATCCCACCAGCTAGGCCGGCTAACCCTCAACAGCTGCATCGTGGTCGTTCTTGCTGAGTAAACACCGTCGTCAAGGTACCAAGATGTCCCTTCAAATATCGGTAACAAAACTGTAAACCAATGAATTTAAAAAGTGCGAAAATTGCTTGAAAAACTTTACTGTACTACTGATAAATTAAACCCCCCTACCTTTTCCTTTCTGGTGGGTATGATATAATGCACTTCGTCCAAAACCCTTGCGTGAGAATCAAGATACATTTTGTCATTAATTACATGTAAGTCAGCCAGTGGGGTTATTGAAGCCGTTTTCGTTGTTTGCCAGCTTCTGTTAGTATCTACAAAAAAACAATTACCTTAGTTTATTGTTGCTACCATAATGCTATAGCGTTTCATGCTTTGAATTTCCTCCCTAGTGTTAATACTTCTTGTTAATTTACCAATTCTACAATAACCGGCAAAGAAAAAGTTTGTTTATTGAAGCGTTTAACAAGAAAAATTAAACTTAAAAGCGTTAATGTTTGCTCGACGTTTCGATTTTTCAAACATTATTCTCAAGAGTGAGAGATGCATGGGTTTCAAAGTTGTTAAAAGAGTTGAAGTTTGAATAAATTAGATTGTATCCGTGAAAAGCCATGCTGCATTATTATATAGATTTGACAACAATTCTCACTCTTGAGAATGATGTTTGAAATGCCGAAACGTCGAGTAATGTTTTTAAGTTTTACTTTTCTTGTCAAAGACAATCAAAGTTGTAGAAGTAATGTATTTGGTAAAGGAATAAACGGTAGAAGGGCTGCCCGATCGCGAGACAATTTATATAACATTGCTTCATTTTACAGCTGTTGGGAAAAGGTTATAACTAATAAGTAATACGCAATTTAAATTTTGTCAGCTGTCATTTTCTTAGGTATGTTTACTTAATTCAGCTGTTAATTTCAGGTCATCATGGCTCGGTATGTGCCTTTTCTTGCTGTTGTAGCACTGGCTTCAACAATGTATGGTACGTTTAAAAATTAGTAGTTTAAAACTGATCAGCCACAGTTACTTTCACAATTGGTTGTCATCTAAAGTTATCGGTCAAACTTTTTTTCTCGTTTTAAGGTCATTCATTTAATAGTTCTGAATGCATTACCTTTTTTGTTGTCTAAGGTGCTGTCAACGGACAAATTGGTAAGTGTTTAGTTTGGTAAAAATCAAATCATGAAATATGACACTTAAAATGATTTAAATTTACTTTTAATTTTCACTCGATTACCTTACAATTGCAAATATTTTGATTGGAAATGGCCATCCCGTAGAATTTCAACACACATTCAAAGTAGCCTGCACACGAAACGGAAGAGGATAGGAGAAAATCGGACAGGGGTGTGGCAGGGAATTTTTACAAGGACATTGCAGAGCCGAGTACGCTTTTATAAAAAAATATATATTTATAACTGACCAAAGCTAGGGATTAGAAATGGTCAGGCAGCGTGCAAAGAAAGTGGTGTCCGATAGCCCGGGTCTAGTGGATTTTGCTATCGGGCTAGTGAATTCTGTTTTTAACTTGTCCGACGGGCAAGTGAAGTTTTTATTTTTGAGGAATTCAAATAACAGAAGAACTGTGAAACAATTCTGCTAGTCAAAAAGTTTTTGGGGCTACTTGAAATGACTTCTGGGCTAGTAAATGTTAGCTTCAGCTTGCCCGAATGGCAAGCTGTAAAAATGATTTTCTTTGCACCCTGTCGGGGGAGCGCTAAAGTATGCCTGACACTTTTTTCATTTCTGTCTTTAATACAATTTAATTGGTGGATCTGTTGCCTTTTTTTGCTTTAAAACATGTTTTATAGACTGAGGAAAAATTTCAGCCCTCATTATTTATTGCCAAATGCGCGTTTTAAGGGTATGCGCCGCGTGGCACGTAACACGAATGTTAGAACAGACAATTAACTCTGAGGTTTTTTCTTGGCCTCGTGTGTTTTTGATTCCCTTTACTAGGGTTAAAGCTCAGTGGAGATCTTAGGGATGCTCTTGAAGAACTCAAAATTACTTCAGAGTCAGAGCTGATTCTCTGTTGCATAATTTACTTTAATTTTTTGTCTTAATCATATAGTTCAAAACGTTTGTGGCACACTATCATATTTAATGCTATTTTGCGCCTTATAAACAATAAATTATTATTATTGTTATTATTATAATTATTAATTATTAAACAAACTGGAAAAAGGTTTATCTCCAATTTCCTTAAAATTATGACATTAAAAACAATTTAGTACAATCCAACTAGTGTCTATTATCAATGCTGTGTTCTGATTGGTACTAGTAGCGAAAAGCGCGGGCTTTTAGGGGCCAAAAAAAGGATTGAAGTATAGCTTTTACCTAGCTACATTTGTTTTTATTCTCGATATTTTTGACCAACTAGTTGGATTTTACTTAAACAATTATTCCTGTCGCCCTCATGGCATCCGAGTCAATAGCCCATTCGGCCTTCGGCCTCATGGGCTATTGACTCCGAGCCCATTCGGGCTCGAGGAATAATTGTTAAATATATATACGTTTTGCCTTTGTCATTTAGAGGATCCTTGCAGGAACGGAATTGATTTAGGAATCATTGTGGATAGATCACAGAGTGTGGGGAAGAGCAACTTCACGTTCTTAAAGAAAGCCGTAAACAGCTTCCTGGACAACTTTAACATTACTTCAAAGGCAACTCACACCTCTCTAATCTTCTTTGCTGATAAGGCCGTTCAGTTGTTCAGTCTGCGTGACTCGGCATATCACAGCAATCAAGCTGTTAAAAACAGAATTGATTCTGTTTCTGGCAGCCTTTTTCCCGGTAACAGAGCGGACTTAGCGCTGATGAAAGCTCACGACGAACTGTTTCATCCAGGACAGGACAGGAAAAATCGGCCCAACGTGCTCGTGGTGTTCATCTATCGAAACACGGCTGCAGAATCAGCACCCTACAGTGAGACCGTTCCACCTCTTGAGGTAGCCGTCGCCATTGTTTACTATTAGATAAGTGGAATTAACCTCCTGGCTTGAAAAGTAAAGGGTCTAGGTAGGATTGGCCTTAAAAAATTTTACGAAGATAGATTAGAAAGTAACACTGGCCTGCCTAGAAATGATTTATCCTTATGGGCCGTGAAATGAAATCTGTAGAGAAAACCATTGTTCTGATCCAATAATATAGTACACGCATAGATGCGCGAAGGGCAAAGAAAATTGAAAAAGAGAAGATGTTCCATTTAAGGTTATATATTTATTTTTTTACATTTTTTTTGTTTTGTCGCCAAGGATATAGGTACCCATATTATTGCTGTTGGTGTTGGAAACCAGATTGATATCAAAGAACTAGAGAAAATTCGTGGTGAACGTGGCTCCGCAATACAGTTTTCGGGTTTTGAGTCTCTCCTGGCAAAACCAAATGACATAGTAGCTGAAATTTGTGGTGAGTTCTTTAGGGACATTTTCTTTAAAAATGTACTCTCAATAAGGAGTAGCAATCATTAAGTGTCCGTTTATAAATCATGTCAATAAAAAGCGACTAAATTTAAGGACGTTGGGAAGAAACATGATTAAATGACCGATCTCCACAAGCGCCTCTCTTTGTGATCTCAAAATGTAGTCGCGAATTTATTATTACAAATTTTAAAGAACATTATTATTGCTTGATTTGAGTAGTTAATTGCTCTGAACCTACCTGGATCCAAATAAAACTATATTTCAGTTTTAATTTATAACTGTACATGTAGCTGCTGTTTCAGATTTTGTACATGACAAAATGTACTTACCAGGGAGATTTAGAGAGAGTTAGTTATTAGTGCCCACACTCCCTTCCGTTATTCTATCGAAAGAAACCCCTCTCTTTAAAATACTTTTTAAAGTATTTTGAAAAGTATGCGAAGATTTATATTCCAGGTGCGGTGTAGGAAAACACAAGCACATCGGAAATTTAAAGCAGAATGCCCAGCAAAGGTTTTGAAATGCGTTTTAACACACACAAAAAAAGTCTGGAGTAATGAAGTAACTAGCAATCTGCGATATGAAAGTTTGTCGTCATTTAATGCGATGGAAGTAGTTTTGTAAATCTCCTTGCATGCAATGGTTTTGAAGTTTTATCACTTCAAATAAAAGTTTGTAATTAAGGAGCTCTGCTTTTTGACTTGGCTAAATATTTGACCACATACACAATCCTACTAGCCTTTTAGAATTTGGAGCAGAGTATGGCGTCCGAACGTTTTTATAATTTTATTGTTTTTTTTTTTTCTTTTAGTTATAAATGGTGGGTACACCCATTGGTCAGAATGGTCAGAATGCAGCGCAAGCTGTGGTGATGGAACCCGGATGCGTTTCAGAAACTGCACAAACCCCAAGCCAATGAGAGGAGGCTCAAACTGCGACAATATTGGACCAGCAAAAGAATTTGAAGCCTGCGATCTTCCCACTTGTGTTGATTGTAAGTATCTAAGTACTTGCCACCCATTTGTGTCG
>BOPM01000157.1:260458-287000 GCA_022179025.1 Porites australiensis | reverse complement strand
AAGTGCAACCACTTAAGTGAATTCCCTAAGTGGACCACTTAAGTGATTTCATGCAACTGACTTAAGTTACGAGTGCACGTACGTGTACCCGTAGTTGTTACGGACGTTTTATGCAACCGGGCCCTGTAGTGTAAAAGCCCCAGGCTTCTTTATAGACTTCCTTGTAATTACCACTTTAAACATTTAATTTTGCAAAAGAATAGTGTCTATTATCTTTTATGTATTATAAATATCTTGTATATTGCTGTTAAATTCTTGTGTGGTTGTGTGGTTAATGGCAAAATAAATAAATGAATGAATATTTGGAATATCCAAAAACAACCTTATTCCGTTGGGGACAGATTTGTTCTTTTTATTATGCTCTGTTTTATTTATTCATCGACCTTAATTTTGACTAGATAACCCGATAAAAGTTAAAATATCATGCATATCTTAATTATTTTCCTACAACTTGTTACCGTGGATCTTTCCTTTTCATTTAAGCAATTGATGGTGGGTATAGTCGATGGACCTCTTGGACCCAGTGTAGCGATAATTGTGGTGGAGGAATGCGCGTTAGATTCCGATCCTGCACTAACCCATCACCGTTCGGAAACGGCAAAAAATGTGATTATATCGGCGAACCTCAAGAGACAATTGCATGTAACATAAAGAAATGCGGTAAATATACAATTACTACAAAAGGTTATTGCTAGGTGTGGCTTGTTAGTTATTTTTACAGACCTTGAAAAATAAGGACTAATTATTCACTGTAAATTCCTAAGTGCATTTATAAGTTTCCAATACAAAGTTACCAAACATTCCACAAGAATGATTTAGACTTACATTAATGGCAAATGGCAAACGCCATTCTGGTTGCCCTAGACTGACAAACTGCCCGAGCTCAAACAACAACTTCAGCAACTGTAGCTAATTTACAAAACTTTGAATGAAAGGACAGACGAATGAAAAAAATAAATATATCAATGAATGAACGAACGAACGAACGAAAGAGAACAACGAATTGAACAAATGGATGGTGGATGTAAGGAAGGATGAATTCATGGGTGAATGAATGGAAAAATGAATGAAATGGAGAACACAATATATGGTGTTAGTTAAAGAGAACACAGAGGTGACTGTTATAGGCGAAGCTTTGAATGTCAAGGGAAGTCAGCGTACATGCAACGTCATTTTTTTATCTATTTTTCTATTAGTGTCATCACCGTGTTCCAAGGGTATTGACCTGGGCATCTTGATCGACCGATCGAACAGCATCTTAAAGAGCAACGTCCAGCGCCTTCTCAAAGTTTTCATGCCTTCATTTCTCCAGAAATTCAAAATCTCCAAAAAGAAGACTCACATTGGTGTTATAATGTACGATAAGAGTGCGAATGTTCTTGCACCTTTTAATGGGCCCAAGTCCAACAATGAGGAGAAGGCGAAGGCCTTCATCAGAAATCTTGATCCATCAACTGCCAGCCACACACGTACTGATAAAGGGCTGGTGTCCGCATATGATCAGTTATTTAATAGGAAAAAAGGTGATCGAAGTAAGAAGCGAAACGTCCTTATAACATTTACAGATGGTCGGGCTTGGCCAAGGAGTCGCATTCGACCGTTCTCGAAAACGGTGCCTCCGCTTAAGGTATGTCTCCTGTTTAACCAGACTCCATGTTAAGCTGGTGTTTATCAAACTGAATAGTTGATAATAGTTACGTTTTCCAAGCATGCAAGCCTGTCTCCTTTCGATGTCCTTTAAAAATAATGTAAATGCCGTTGGATGTTATCTTTTGCGAACAATAGTTTGTCGAACTGGAAATTATGGGTAGCAGCGATTATATATTTTGTTGCTCGCATTGACATGTTCTAATCATAATTTGATTTATTCTTCAGTAGAGCGGACCCGACAAAATTATTAGAGGTTTCCGGTTACGAAATATTAATGCTACTGCTTTCGACTTTTCATCACAAAGAAAAAAACGTGGACACATTTCTGTTTTCAGACAGGGAAACATATCAGTGGAGAATATAAATCACTATTGTGAAAGGAATTGGCAAATCAATAGAAATGATATAAAGAGCTAATTGCAGCAGCAATACCGGAATGTAAGCAACAATCAAGATTCAAAGAAAGATTAGCCTGTTCCAGGCTCAAAGGCTCTGCACTAGTAATGTGTAAGGATCACGAAAACTAAAGCGAAAACGGTTGCCCCCCTCTCCAGATCAAGCTCCTCGTATTTTCGCTTGGATTGTTTTCTCGATCCCTTAACTATCTGTGGGCCTGGCACAGGCTAAGAAAGATTGATAATCTCGATCCTAAGGTACCATCGAATTACCTCCCTTTCTTGTCTAATCAATAGATAAGGAAGAAGTGCCATATGGTTGCTGTTGGCTATGGTGTTCCTAGCAAGATAAATATGACACAACTTCAAGAGATTGGGGGAGATCACGTGGTCAAAATAAGCAATTCACTAAAAATAAAAAGCTATGTGAACAGGATAAAAAATGCGGTCTGCAGTAAGTGATGTTATATATATATTAAATTTTAGCTCTCTCGTAGCCATAAGGCCAGTACATGCAGTCTCTTCATCGTAGCGTGAAGAGTAGTAACTTCGACTGCATTTTTTGCGGTTATAACAAGCTATAAGGAAGATTATCAACTGCTAAGCAGTAAGTGTCTATGGAAGAAATCATATAAAATAATAAACGCTTTCCAAATAACTGTTTAGTTGACTTCGACAAAAGCCAAAAATTCTTCATCCTTGTGTGTTTTCTGACTTGGTCAAGGACGCAGTTTTACCACACGTCCCTATAATACAAAATACAATCCAAATAGATCTCAAAACAGTGTTTAAGTAGCCTATTCAAAAGTATTTAAAATGCGGTCAGTACTTAAGGTCTTAAAACATATTGCAAATAGACTATTTGAACTCTGTTTGTAACTTTGTAGGTGGATGTATCTCAAAATACATTTTAGATACCGCAACTCAAAACAGTGTTAAACTACCCTATTTAAAAGTATTTAAATACGGTCAGCATTTAGGCTCTTAAAACATATTTCAAATAGTCTATTTGAACTATGTTTGTAACTTTGTGAGTGGATGCGTCTCAAAATGCATTTTAGGTCCAACTCAAAACAGTGTTAAAGTACCCTATTTAAAAGTATTTAAAATACAGTCAGCATTTAAGCACTTTAAACATATTTCAAATAGTCTATTTCAACTCTGTTTGTAACAGTGTTAGTGGTTCTATGCCCAAAACACATTTTAAATACACTATTTTCATCATATTTATCAGGCAAAATACATTGTAAATTGACGAGAGAGGTTTTCCTTTTGGTGAACTGCAAATTAACTACACTTGAGATTTATTTCAAACAGGGGCGAAAATTTAAATTTTTTTGTCAAATAGGAATAAAATACAGGAAAATAGTGTTCAAATACTGAAAATACATTTTAAGTACTTTAAAATCAGTTTCAAAATACCGTGACATATGGTTTGGCAAGGGCTAACTCCTGTCGTACTCTACAAAATATCTACTGAGAGCTGAATATAACAAAACTTAAGAAAGCCCCGCTATTTTGGGAATAAATCTTAAAGTACCAATATAATGAAGTTACGAAGCTAGTTTCAACAAATTCGATCTCTTGTTAGTTGAAAGGTTATTTACTGCTGTATACTGACCCGCCACACTGTAAATTCAAAAGATGGTTCTTTTGTTTTTATCCCCAAAGATTCAGTCGAGCCAGCTCAGTTTTCGAAGAAATATTGCAGCTCTCTTCTTCGTCGTCGATGAAATTGAACCGCTACAAATTTACGTCCACATATTCACATGCAGACAGATAGGAAATCATTTCAGTTGAAAATTTTTGCATCAGAAGACATTGATACGGCGGGTCTCGCACGTGACATTGCTAACATGAAGACAGAAGACTAACACGTTCAGCTGGCATGGCTTTCTATTTATATTCAAGGATCTCTTGTTTCATTTTGCACTGTTATATTACTCTGTTAAAAATGTTGTTACGCTTTGCTTTAAAAACGCATTACATTTCGCTTAAAATCAAATTTTGAAGTTCAATTTTGGGCCAATTGCTACCTCTTTTCGTATGCTTACATGGAGCAGAAGGCTCAATGATCAACTTCATTTTCCTTGTAGGAATTGATGGCGGATACAGCGAATGGAGTGTGTGGTCATTGTGTAGCACCACATGTGGCGCGGGTGTTAAGGTTCGTAGCAGAGTCTGTAATTCACCTGTCCCTACTCGTGGAGCAGAGGATTGCAATAGATTGGGTAGTCCTTATGAAACATATGAATGCAACGAGGGAGAATGCCCAAAAGGTACGTATAAAATTAATTTCTTGTTTCAACAGTTCAGCCATTGTATATGAATTCTTTCTAAAACTTGTCCGTCTTGCAGCGTCTTTTTTTTTTTTCAATCTTTCTCTTTTCACTTAAGTTCTTCTTAATAGTATCGTTATTATTATTATTATTATTGTTGTTGTTGTTGTTGTTGTTCTCGACATTGGGCATGGAACATTTACACGTTTTAAAAGTCTTTACAACAACAGGCAAAATGGGAAAGGAATTCCTTAGGTATCATAGTCGATAAGTGGAGCTGATTTCGTCTCGAAAAGAGAGCAATATGCCAAAAATATTTCGTGAGTAAGAAGCCGAATTTCAGTTGCTTTATTACAATCTGCAGTCATTTGTCTTAGAGAATCTAGGGCAAAAACCAGAGCTCAACGTTACCATGAGAAGGCTGTCATCGAGTTCGAAAAAGCAGAAGGTGCCATTAAGGGATGTTAGGAAACGTATAATAACATGAATCATCTTCTGATGTGACTTCACAAACATTGGTTTGTTACCAACCCAAAATAATCCATCCTCAATAACACATCTAAGAAAAGATTCTTACTGCAAACATTCTTTATTAAACAAGTGGTCTTTATTTTGTTCTTTTTCTTTCGTGCTCACTTTTAGCGCCAAGTCCTTGTAAGACCAAGAAACAGGACGTTTGCTTGATAGTAGATGAGTCATTGAGTGTGAAAGTCCCAAACTATGTCCGCATGAAGACCTTCCTTACACAGTTCATCTATCAGTTTGACCCTGACACGCATTTCAGCATCATAACATTCGCAGGGAAGGCAAATGTGCGGTGTAAATTTTCTGACAAACGGTGTCAGACCGCTGATGGCACGTACGACTTGATTTCCGAGATTCCAGACAAGCTTTTCTATGGCACTTATACTGACAAAGCCTTGATTGCTGCGAACGAGATCGTCTTCACGCCTGAGAACGGCGACCGAGCAGACGCTAAGAATGTGGTTATAGTTATAACTGACGGGAAGACCATGAAGGGAGCTGCGCCTTTCAGCGTCACCGTTCCTCCACTGCGGGTTTGTCTAACTACTAGAGAGATTAAGATTCACGTTTACCGCAAACGGCAAACGTCAGACTCAAGTCGAGAATTTCTCTGAATAGAAGATAAGCAAGTAAAAACAGTCCCGAACGATTCCTATGGGTAAAACGGCATAAATTTTTGTGTTGAAGCAATAAAGAGGAAATAAAGGGGAAAATTTGGTCACGTCAGTGCAAATTCACGTCTGCCGTTTGGCGTAAACGTGAATCTTAATCTCTCTACTATTATGATCTTTTCATAAATGATTCCAAACAGTAAACGCTTTATTTTAGCCAAAGCTTTTGAGTCGCCTACGTGGTTTGAAAAAAGGCCAATTTTAAGCTTTGGCACAAACGTCAGTGCAAATGAGTGAATGTTGGTTATTAGAAAGATTAAGCTTCACGTATACAGCAAACGGCAACGGGCGTCAGATTCAACTTGAGAATTTCTCAAAAAAAAAAATGAGCAGATAAAAGCAGCTTAAAACAATTCTTATGGATAAAAAGTTGCGTTAAACTACTAATTTGTGTGTAGAAATAATGAGCAGTAAACGACAACTAAAAAGGAAACTTGGTAACGTGGTACCAATTCGAGTTTGCCTTTTGACGTACACGTGATGCTTAACCTCTCTATTAATGAAACTGTATGTCGCGCGCACTCAAAAGCAAATCTCTTAATAGAAGACCCAGTGGTTCTCCTGAATATCTAGTTTCGTACGCGTGATCACATGTATGATAACAGTAAACACTGATAGTATTAAATGGTCTTTGATTCAAAGCTTTAGCCTCTGAAACGTTTTGAAAGAAAAATGTCTGTCCATTCTGTCTAAAGCCAGAATGGATTAGAAGGTCGTTAACCATATATAGCTTTTTCAATAAAGGTTGAATTGGGCATTGGGAATTGCATATTGGGAAGCCATTGTATGGTGGTCACTCAAGTGAATCATTGCATTGTTCAATATGCGTAAACGCCCAAGGCAATTTCCAATGATCAATTGCCTAAACAACCTTTGATTTAGCTAGTGTATACACGTATTTCAATGAAGATTGTATTGGAAATCGTGCTTTGGTCTTTGAAAGCCATAGTTTTGTGGTCACTCAAGCAAAGCATTGCATTGTATTCTGCGTTTCAATGACCAAATGCTAAACGAACCTTATTGAAACAGGTGTATATAGCCGCCATTTCTTTCCCCAGAAATGTTTGGTAAGCAGCTGAATTTTGTGTATTAACTAACAATTATCTTATATATTTTTTTCACTCGCTGCAATAAGGACAGAAAAAATGCAAAAATGATAGCATTTGGTATAGGTCCATCTATTCGTGAGCAGGACCTCAAGGAGATAGCTGGAGAGAAGAATTGGTTCTACGTGGACGATTTTGCTTACATGAAGGAACGAATTCCAGATTTACTGAAGACCGCATGCAGTGAGACTACACTGTAAGATGCAATAAGTATACTCTCAACGAATGGAGAAAGAACTTGTAAGTATGTAAAGTAGAAGTAAGTGTGAACTGAGTTAAATGCAATAGATAGCGTTTTAAGTATCTAATATTAGTAAAGGCTGTTCAAATTAAAAGGGTAGCTTTCAAGATCAAGGTTACCGTGAGACTCCAAAAAAAACAAACGTGAACACCAGAAATATCTCTCATGAGTTGCAAGGAAAAATGCAACCAGGAATGGAAAAAAACTGAACCACAAAAAGCAACACAAATCCATTACAAGTGTGTGGTTCTTTAGCTTGCGTGCATGTCCTGACCCTTGCTGTCAGTGATCACGACACAAATTATCATACAGTCCACACACCGGTTCACTGTAATCTTTGTTTAAAAGTAATGATAAGGCACTGATGACAAAGAGTTAGGCCTATGTTTAAAGAAGAGTATTAACTCATCCTTGGTGGAGTAGTCTTGAAGAAGGTGTCTTTTTGCTGTGGACTGGATAAGCGTAATAAGTGCGACAATAATTAAATTCACCTTTCTTTAAAGAAATCTGTATTTTTGAAGAAGACCGGGACGATATCGCAAAAAAACGTAAGCAAACAACCCGTCACGTTTGTCTCACGAAATTTTTTTGCCGTTCTGACTCTCCTTTCCGCCTTACTATTACGTACATCTACATCAACGTGTGCAATCCCTCTAGGGTCGATTCTTGAGTCCGCTGTTGTTTATTTTATATGTAAATGATCTTACGTCAGCTCTACTCAACGCCCATACAAAGTATGCGAAATATATCCTTAACGTCCGCTGCCTAAGATACTGACACCTTATAATCACGAGTTGAAATGAATTTTGCTCTAAAAAAAATCCAGAAATGGCTAAAGGTGGATAAGCTGACCCAAAGACCAAATACAAATTGAAACCAATACATGCCGATAGGGAGTCGCCCCAAACTTCAACTAATATCAGATAATTTCTCGGTTAAGGTCAATAAGTAAACATACCCATAGACAGGGTGGCTGTTTATAAATCCCTTGGAGTCTTTTTGATGAGTAGTTCTAATGGACAGCACATACTGAGCAGACTTAAAAGAGATATCGGCGTATAAGTGAGTTTCATATTACTGTTACGCGTTAGTAAACTGTAATCTCCGAGACCTGCTTACACGATCTACATGTATTTACATGGTTAACCTTCTTGTAATAACTATTATACTATAGCATTCAAATATTTTGAAATAATTCTACTTTTCTTTTCGCAGTTGTTTAGGCGGGCAGAAATAGAGGGACGCTGACAAATAGAAGACCAAAAACCACACTTTAGAAAACTTTAGAAAACTGGATTGCATTTTATATCCTTAAATAGATAGCTAAACAATAAACTCAATGGTGAAAGACAAGTGTCATTCTTTTTCCTGTTTTGATCTTCATGTAAGTTCTCTACATCTTGAACTATAATGTTTTTTTTCAGTCCTTAACAAAAGCGACAGGGAAAAAAAAATTCCCCCCCCCTACCCCCACGGGGGTTTCACCCCACTTAAGGGAATCCAAGATAGCCTTGGATTCTGGATTCCACGCCGTGGATTCCGGATTCCAGGTACTGTATTCCAGATTCTTGGTCAGTGGAACTTGGATTCCAATCGTAAGTGGGATTCCGGATTTCTATGCACAAGATCCCTGATTTTCCACTCCTCAATTTCCGGATTTCGGATTCCACAAGCAAAATTTCTCGGATTCCGAAATCTGGATTCCCAGCCTTACATTGAACACGGAATTCAAAGCTATGACCTTTACGTTATTCAAGTCCAGAGGCTCAACTGATCAAGGTTGAGGTTCTAAAACGGCTATAAAACGAACTCCGTTCTCTGAGTTAGGTCTGTATCACTGACTGAAGCAATAACATTTATTCACCTCAGTGTCGGTGGCTAGTGGTGATAAAAATTTGCCGAGCCGCGAAGCATACTATTCTAATCATGAGATAATTGAGCACATACTAATACTAATACTATACTAATCATGAGATAACTTAGCACTAAAATGGAGATTTTTAACTCATTTACTCCTGTCAATGATTACAATTTTGGCGCGCAATGACCTAACGGCCGTCGTGTTTTCTTGCTGACAAATAAAACTTTTGAAGGCATTTTTGTAGCTTGAAGAAAAAGATCGAAGAAAAAGATTAGTGCATTATTTAGGCCTGAAGTCTGGCAGAGATGCGTCTCTGGATACCGTCGGACGTACAAGAGGGCGTGGATGCCAGCCCCACTAAGGTTTTTCTTAGTTTTTTCCTAGAGGATAAAACATCAGCACCTGACGTTTTTAGTAGCTGTTTGTTCATTCCTCACACACATTTTGAGATAAGTTCATTGATGGTCAGTTGCTATGCTCACGAGATATGACGTCACAAGAAGCGGGTGGTCAAGCCATTTTTTGGTGAAAGTACATGTTTTTTCAACATCTTTCCACAATAAGAGCAAATCTGAAGGCTAAAATCATGCAAATTGCTTATTTAAGAGCTGTTTTTCATGTAAAGCACTAATTCTTGGTAAAATCCAAGATGGCAGGCAAGATGGCGACCCTGTTGGTGACGTCACAGGCCTCCAGCAGCGTCACCACCCATAAAATATACCTCATCTTGTTAAGAAGATCAAAGGCTTTTTACTAAAGGCAAAAATCGACAAAAACGTTTCGAAATACTGCAACGTATCAAAAACTCCGGGGGGGGTTCCATCCACCCCCCCTTCCTTGTACCACGGTGGGTGTATTAATTTGCGTGAACGTCCGATGGTTAATTATCTCCGTGACGTAAGCGGTACGAGCAATAGTATTCTTTCAATGCTTTCTCTCAGCTTTTTGCACGTACACTTGCCATTTCAAAACGAGTAGGGTGACCCCCATTTTTTACTTTCAAGATTTCTATAAAATATTTTTTCCCTAATGAGGAAAAAAATGGCAGGAAATAATGTTCACCTTTTTGCTAATGTTACTAAATTGTACCGATCGACGCATAGTGAGTCGACATTAGAGAGTACAACAAAAGCAAAGTTATTTAAGGGGCATTTTTATGGTACGTAGGTGGATAAACAACAAAATGGTTATCAATTTTGGTACAGTTGTGAAAGTACGTGCGCGTAATACTTACCATTGTTTAGCTCTTGTTTTAGAGTAGAGCTCAACCTTCGCTCTGTAAATACCCATGAAAATGAATAAGACCGATGTATTTATTAACAAATATTAGTAATTTAAAATCAGTTTTAACTTTGAAAGATTACAATGGGTTTTCCTCTTATGAAAACTGACAACGAATCATACAAAAATTTTGCTTTTTAAACTCGCAGTAGGGGCGCAGCTGGTCGAGGCGGGTCGCCATAAATAAAAACTATGCGAAAATTAATATTATATAACTCTGAATATTGCAATATATATTGTACACAGTACAAGTAGAAATAAATTCAAGACTTGACAGTTTCATCCTAGTAAAAGAAACATTATTGCCTTAGTTTACACGGTTTGAACTTATTTGGTCCGACAACTTGTAACGACAGTTAAGAAAAGACGACGTAACAATAAAAAAAAGTTTCTCGGGAAAAAAAATCCAAACCGCGGCATTGGGCAACTCATCGCCGACCTAGCCAAGATTAGCTTACGTGTAGCTGCAGTCTTGAGTCCGACAATTTTATACATTGTATCAAATTATCGGACTGAAGACTGACGCTTGCGCGTTCACAGCTACTCACATGGATGCGATATTCAGCTATATTGATTGTTTACGAAACAATTTCTTAATTACTGTTTATCATTTTCGCATGGACGACAACCATAAAGCCTGTATGAGTTACGAACTAATAAAAAACGGACCCGTGTGAACCTACGTTCTTCAGTGTTCTGTACTATGTATGATGCTGGCCAACACAAATAAAAAGTAAGTAAATCAAATAGATAACAATCATAGTATTTTCTCATTTATTCATAGATACTTATTACAATTTTTCAACAGCCACTTCCTCCACAGGAGTTAATATATGTAAAAAGCTTATTTGTGTTTTGATGTTTGTTGTGTTAAGTGTTTGTCTTGAGTTTTATAGTATCATGGCAACACCGGTAGAGAGTAGGGCTAAAACACTCAATTTAATGCAAGTAATGGTTTAACTCGCAAAAAATGCAAAGAAAATTATTTACCAGCGGAAGTATAGTTTGTTTGATAATTAATAATCTCTCCTAAGTGTTTAAGAAAAGAGCAGATGACATAAAAAGGTAAGCGATAATTTGCTAAGAGTTTTTCATAAACTTTATTTGCCCCATGGTAAATTTACCCTCAAATGCATGTGAAATTCGCCGGCGGCATAGTGAAAGTTAAGAGCATCAGAAAGTCAGGGGAAAATGTACTTAAGCGGCCAAAACCAAAGTAACAATGACTGATATCACTGAATGGAGTAGATGAATAACAGATTGAAGTTCTATTTCACTGATACAGCTTTACATAAAGTAGAAGATAGTCGACGTGGCAGAAGACCAATGAATAGCTACCGAAAACAAGAAAAACTCATACATTAAATAAAACAACGTGTGTAGTTTTCAGAAGACAAAAAATGTAATCCAAATGATGTTCCAAAGAAAAGGGGAACAAATAATAGTAACACTAGATCCTGAGACTAGTAATTGATCGTTTCATTAGTAATCAGAATGGAGGGAAAAGATACATTAAACCCGGTCCAGGGACCCGTTTCGCGAAACTCCCAACTATTAACGGGCCTGGAAAGCCGGAGTGCTGTATTATCGAAGCCTCAAAAGTTTAAAAGATAATATATGATAAACCTGTCAGTTAACAAAACAAAGTGGACTGGTTTGTTAGCTAGCTTGTATTCAATCCATTTAGATTTTGATTTATATTTTGATTTCTGGAGTACGTTTCTTAAAGAATAAGAACAGATTCTTTCTCTTATGGTAACATGCAGCGAGGCCAAAAGATCCTGATAGAGAAGTCAAAATAATCTTAATTACCTTGTTTATTTCAAACTCATTTAAGAAAACACGGACCCCAGTTTCTAATGTTAAGTCATCATCATCATCATCATTATCGTTATCAACATCAGTTTTTTAGAAAGAGCTGCAAGTTTTATAATCCCTTTGCTGGTCACAAATTCTAAGTCAACGAACAGACTATTCGGTAATTATAAGGCTATTATTCTGGGTATACAAAATACAGCCCCACGGGCTAAACTATAGCAGGCCAGTTTAAATGCAAATAAGGAGACAAATGACTGGCATTTACCATCCTTGCTCAACATTTACTTCTCAGTCTGCACATTTTTGCGACATATTTTCCAAGTGCAAATTTGAGCAAATCCATTTTATCGCCGCCGTTCCATGATACCAGATTTCGGTATCATGCTCTGATTGGTCAAATGTCATCATGTTGACAGATTCGCGGTGCTGTTGACAGTATCGTGCTCTTTCAATATAACGCTCATACAATTCGGGAAAAGATTTTTTAAAACACGGATTTCGAGCACGCAATACAAATTTCTTTGCGAGACTTTTCGCTTATCCCACGGCTCCAAGAAGAGCAAAAAATATGCGTGTGATAAACGAAAAAGAAGCATTCAAAATATGGAGCTTTTCTTACACTCCCCTGTGACAAAGTGCGGTCACATTTACCAAACGATTGACTTATAAACGGACGTTCAAAAGGTACAGTATTGTAACCACGCCAAAGGAGGCAAATACGTGATCGATATATCTATTCAAATTGGCAACAATGTTATTGCACATGTGAAAGAAACAGTATTTTTAGGTGTTATTCTCGATGAGCATTTGTCATGGAGGCCTCACATTCTACGCGTTTCTAGAAAAATATCAAAATCAAGAGTTATTATTTATAAGTCTAGTTTTTGCGTTCCCAAACCTTCCTTGCGCTCCTTGTACTATAGTCTAGTTTACCCTTACTTAATATATTGTGTTTCAGTGTGGGAATCGACATATCAGTCTAATTTAAATTGGATTATTATTCTGCAAAAGAAGATAATCAGCGTAATATCTAAAAAATCTTTTGATTCTCATACAGGTGTTCTTTTTAAAGAGCAGGAGATTGTAAAATTCTCGAACATACCAAATAGGTAAATTTATGTACCTTTCTAATAAAGGCTTACTTCCTAATTATTTCGTGATATGTTTACTCTTGCAAGCCAGATACATTCTTATAATACAAAAAAAGTTCCAGCCTATTCTATATACCTCATTGTTGAACTAATTTTCGAAAATTCTCAATTCGGTTTCAAGATCGATCCTAAGTTTTTGAACTCGCTAAGTCGGGAAATTCAAAACAGTGAAAATATCAGTTTGTTCGGCAAAAGACTTAAAAAAATCTCTTTTTTCCTAGTTAAATTTACTCTTTGTTGAGCTGTACACCTTTTTGTATTTCTTTTTTGTCTTTCCTTTTTTCTTTCCTTTTCTTTCTTTTTTTTTATTAATATATTAATCCAGATTTTCATTCAGTCCCCTTAACTAACATAGTTTACCCTATAGTTGCAGGAAGCCTAGCTTCACGGCTATATAGGCTTCCTTGCCATTACCACTTTAAACATTTCATCTTGTAAATAATTTAGTTAGAATAGTGTATATTATCTTTAATGTATTATAAATTTCTGCATACTGTTGTTCTATATCTGGTTAATGGCAAAAATAAGTGAATGAATGAGTGAAATGAATGAATCACCCTCCTACCAAAAGAGTGATAAACCCCCAAAATCAGTTGATCTATGCAAAGAATGCATTTTACGTACAGCTAAGCCTTGTGCTCCGAGAACACGTAAACCAAAACTGTACTGCACGACTTAAAAAAATAGGTACAGATTCTTCCCTATGTATAACATCCAGTGAGGCAAAAAGGTCCGGTTACAGACGTGAAAACATTTTTATTTTTTGTTTCAAAGTCATGATGATAAAGTGTCAACATGTCTTCATGTTGACAGATTCGCGGTGCTGTTGACAGTATCGTGCTCTTTCAATATCACGCTCATACAATTCGGGAAAAGATTTTTTAAAACACGGATTTGGAGCATGCATTACAAATTTCTTTGCGAGAATTTTCGCTTATCCCACGGCTCCAAGAAGAGCAAAAAATATGCCTGTGATAAAAGAAAAAGAAGCATTCAAAATATGGAGCTTTTCTTATTATACTCCCCTGCGACAAAGTGCGGTCACA
Organism: Porites australiensis; assembly: GCA_022179025.1. Taxonomy (NCBI): domain Eukaryota; kingdom Metazoa; phylum Cnidaria; class Anthozoa; order Scleractinia; family Poritidae; genus Porites; species Porites australiensis. The sequence goes on along the minus strand of BOPM01000157.1, from coordinate 272,976 downwards.
TTTACCAAGCGATTGACTTATAAACCGACGTTCAAAAGGTACAGTGTTGTAATCACACCAAAGGAGGCTAATACTTGATCGATATATCTATTCAAATTGGCAACAATGTTATTGAACGTGTGAAAGAAAAAGTATTTTTTGGTGTTATCCTCGATGAGCATTTGTCATGGAGGCCTCACATTCTACGCGTTTCAGGAAAAAATAATCAAAATCAATAGGTCTAGTTTTTGCCTTCCCAAAACTTCCTTGCATGCGCTCCTTGTAGTGTTGTCTAGTTTACCCTTACTTAATATAGTGTGTTTCAGTGTGGGAATAGATATATCAGTCTAATATAAATCGTGTTATTATTCTGCAAAAGAAGATACTCAGATTATTATCTAAAGTTTCTTTTGATTCTCATACAGGTGTTCTTTTTAAAGAGCAGGAGATTTTAAAATTCTCGGACTTTTATTTATACCAAATAGGTAAATTTATATACCTTTTTAAAAGAGGCTTTCTCCCTAATTATTTTCGTGATATGTTTACCCTCGCAAGCCAGATACATTCTTATAATACACAAAAAAAAAAATTCAGCCTATTCAGTATATACCTCAATGTCGAACTAATTTTCGAAAATTCTCAGTTCGGTTACATGGTCCTAAGTTTTCAACTCGCTAAGTCGGGAAATTCAAAACAGTGAAAGTATCAGTTTGTTCGGCAAAAGACTTAAAATATCTCTTCTTTCTTAGTTAAATTTATTCTTTGTTGAGCTACACACCTTTTCTATTTCTTTCTTCTCTTTTCTTTCTTTTTTTTAATAAATCCAAATTTTCATTCAGTACCCTTAACTTGTATGGTTTGCCGTATAGTAGGAAATTAAACCTATAGTTTATAAGCCCCCCGGCTTCTATGTACAGTAGGGTTTCTTGCCATTACCACTTTAAACATTTGATCTTGTAAATAATTTAGTTAGAATATTGTATATTATCTTTAATGTATCATAAATTTCTGCATACTGTTGTTCTATTTCTGGTTAATGGCATAAAATAAATGAATGAAAGAATCACCCTCCTGCCAAAAGCGTGATAAATCCCCAAAATCAGTTGATATATGCAAAGAATGCATTTTGCGTACAGCTAAGCCTTGTGCTCCGAGAACACGTAAACCAAAACTGTACGGAGATACTCCTTGAGCAGTTTTTTCTCTCTTGCTTGGCTTTTACTAGTTTTAGCGTTTACAAAGTCTGCCTCGCTTTTCAGTCGTGTAGTTAACAAACCATATAAGCAACTAACAAGTGACGCGAACGACTTCGTAAAAACCAAAAGCCATGCATGCAAGAGAGGAACCTCTGCTCGCAGGCTAGTACAAAGACAAAATGATTATTCCTAATTTTTGCGCAATTTTCAGAAGACATACCTTATAAAAAGGACAACAAATTAAACAGGAATACTGACACTCAAACTGAATAGCTAGTATGTTGCATAAGGTGATAAACTTTACAGATTTTTTCTCCACAGGAATATTACATCATAAGAAGCTATGTCAACGAGCATTATGACGCGAACTGCGAACTTGTTGAGGTATCTCCTTGAGAATCTATTCGTCCCCGGTCGCACGCGGCCCATTTTCCTCTGAAACGTCTTTATTTCTCTTCGCCCAAGCTGGTGTTGCTCCAGTTGATGGTCGAAGTTAAGTATATCGCTTTGCTAGCACCATTACTTCATCTCGAATTCACATATTTTTTTACAAAAGTGACATAACAAGCTAACGCTGACATCCGTGATGAGAACTTGACGTGTTGACATTTCAATGACAAGTTAATTGCTAGAGGGCTGATTCGAGGCATCAAAGGCTTGTCTCCAGTTTCCTCCACCCATCCCCTCCCCAGACTCTTCGTTCGCCGATTTTTTTTTTTGGCCAACGCCGATTTTTTCTCCTTTTTCCTACAATGCGGATCGTGATCCCAGGCATAATAAGCTAAAGCACGCCAAACTTCTACGGCAATTATTCGGAAAATCTGGAGTACATGCACGACTTAAAAAATACGTACAGATTCTTCCCTATGGTAACATCCAGTGAGGCCAAAAGGTCCGGGTACAGACGTGGAAACATCTTTATTTTCTATTTCAACGTCACGATAAAGTGCCATCCGATTATTGGTTTTGAATTGTGGCTGCACGAAACAGTACAAGGAGTCTGAATACATCATCGTTACGGTTGATGCTAGTATTTTATCAAGGCATTGACTTGTTCCGTATGTATTGTTCATTCTATTAAGTATTAATATCACACCTTTACTTTGTAGTTGAATCAGCGCGTATATGCGATGCGAGTTTTTAATAAGAAGGGCAAATTTCCCGGGCGCTATTTCTACATTGGGCTAAGCGCTCCTTAAGCCGAAATTTCAACATTAAAACTGTAACCTTTAATTCTGAACTTACTGCACAACTCAAACCATGCGAATTCAGGCTAGACAGCGACTAACGCCCGGTTCATATGATGATCTTTTCATGAGTCGACTCATTATGTAGACCGGCTAAACTGATTCAGACGCCGATCTCAACTGCAGCCAAAGTAAATTCAAAAGGATGAAAATGCTGCTCATTTCGGTCAAACTGCTTGCAAAATACGTTATAATAATTTATGTTCGTTGTCTGCCGTTTCAAAGTCGCTTCAAAGGCGAAATTCCCGGCCGGACTAAGTGGGAAGAACGGCTGAGTAGGCTTTTGTACATTATGCTTTTGCTTCCCTACTAAAATGCTCCACCTTAATGCTCCGTTTTTCCCACTGAAATGCTCGGATAATACTCATTATACAAACGGTTTTTTTAATTAATTTCAAAGTTTACACTTACAAAAACGTGCAAGTGTTGCAAGCAACAACGACAACGTGTACAAGTTCATAAATAAAGCCAAAAAAACCAGCTGTATTAGGTTTCTTGTGAATTTTGAGTTTTAGTCTTCATTTGTTTAAAAAAGCAGGAGCTCATGGGGCATGGGCTCCCGAAAAAAGTTAATTTCTATTTTATTTTCTCGGAAAAATTAATTTTTCGGGGAAAATGCCACTAAAATGCTCGAATAATGCTCAATGCTTTTGCCTCACTAAAATGCTCGAAAAAATGCTAGCATAATGTACAAAAGCCTACGGCTGAACCGTTCCAAATTGAAAGAGGCCTTCCTAATTTATTCAAACGCCGAACTTTTCATGAATAAAGTTCGGCTAATGAAAATTTCGGCGTCCCTGACCAGGTCTTACTCATTATCATATTATCTTTCTTGCGAGAAAGGCAAAAAAGGATGTTTTATCAAAAAAATTTGCCGAGAAAAAGAAAATTGCTTAAAGTTACTGTATCAAGTTTAATAGTTAAGAATAATGTCATCTTTGATAACAAGGCTTTCTGTGAGACTCGCAAGTTGCCGTATGCCGTTTTCAGCTTAAAGGTGATTGTTTTAAAGTTCATTGTTGTACAGTGGAACCCCGCTATAACGAACCTCGCTATAACGAAGACCCCGTTATAAAGAACAACATTTGAAAGCCCGGCAGATTTACAGTAAAATATGTTGAAACGAACCCCGCTATAACGAACCCCGCTATAACGAAATCCCCGCTATAACGAAAGATTTTGACGGTCCCAACGCACAATTTACCTCGCTATAACGAATATTTTGTCCTGTTGCTCGCTCGCAGTCAGTAACAACGACAGATTTGAGCGTACAGTCGAATTCACAGCTTGCTTTATTCCGGTTTTCTCAACACGCGACAGAAGATAAAACGCTGTACAGATCAACAGTCAACAAATCCTTTGACAGCAACCTATCAGTCAACGGCTTATTATGTCATAGACATTGGCGTTATACAGCATTTCGACATCAATTAACTTCTGCTCTCTTCTTTTTCTCTTATTAATTCTATTAATAATTATTATTATCCGGTACCTTTCAATTATGGAGGACACATTTCTTGCCATTGATGTCGCAGGTCGAAAAAAGCAATCTACATTGAAAGATTTTTTTAAGTAAAACGATGAACGTTTTTTGGGTAGAGACAAATCGAGATGATTACTACAGGAAACGACATCGATGATTTCCCTCGGATGTTACTGTTACTTCTGAATTTTAAAGTTTTAAATTGAAAATGCTCTTGAATTTTATGTCTCGATTGACAACCGTTGTACTTGTAGTTTACAATATAAAATGAATAAAAGTAATGATTTCTACGTGTAGTATTGAATTTTTGGTAATTTTAAATTACCCCGCTATAACGAATATTTCTGTTGTTGACCGGATAATTCGTTATAACGGGGTCTTCGCTATAACGAAGACCCCGGTATAACGAACATTTATTTCGGTACCGTGACACTTCGTTATAGCGGGGTTTCACTGTATTAAAAGTTTAAATTGAAGACTTGACGAAGAAACATTATATTTTGATTTATTGCTGTTTGATACATTGTAATCGTTTGTTCATCTCTCAGTTGTCTGTCTTAAACTTGATAATTAACCTCTCTAATCATTCAACTTAAATGTAGCGTCATTTTATCTGGACAGAACGCGCCAAAAATTGTTCCTTTTTACGCAGTGGTTTGAGCTGTGAGGGAAAATTAGTCCAATGATATAAATCTTTGAATCTTTTTTTTTTTTTTTTTTTTACCAGAGAATACGCGCGAACATTTCGCAGATAAGTCGTAAAAATCAGAGATCTTAATCAGTGTAGTTGTGGATTCTCTACCTTAGCGCCGAATAAACAGTCTTTCTGTTGATGTTTTAACTTGCAAGTAACAAAGTCTGCCGCAAACCACTGATGGAAACTGCTACACGTCAAATTTAATGCAAAAAGCAAAGTTTTCTGTTGTCACATCCAAAAACGACGATTAGTTAGAGAAATTCGGCATAAGTGTCGAATCGTTAGTGTCGAATAGATGTACCTTAACACAATGAAAAAGTCGTTAAATTAGAGGTTTTGTATTTTGGCTTTTAGATTTATGCGAAATCTGAGTCTTCTTCCCGGACTATACTTATTGCAAGACCAAACTGAACCTTGTGGAAGACATGACTGATTGCTGTAGATCACTGGGCTATTTTTTTAAATCAATTTTCAGAGCAAAATCGAATAAATAATTAGCCAGAGAAGAGCTTCGGCGAATAATTGTCTTCGATTCTCTCATGAATATATGTGTTCTCAATTTTCAACTTATTAAGCTGACACCTTCGGCAACATGTTCGATGCGCGATAACATACTTTGCCATAAAACTGATTTCTGACAGTTCCATTTACCATGTGAAGTGTTGTGTCGTCCTCCGTAGTTTCCCAGGTTAGTATTGAAATCAACATTTGAGCTTCGAAATACCTAAAATATGGAATTATAAGAGCATCAGCCAACGTCGGGTTTCTAGTTGCAGGCTTACAGAAATTATAAAAACATTTTAATTACGGAGCAAAGTTTAATCTATCCATCTTCTTTAACCTCGTAAAAGTCAAGGCCACAGATTCCAGATTTGATCTCTGAGATAAATGGTAGATACAATTTTTAGTGCAAATAATATATTTTCTTAAGTGGATTAGGCAGGCATGTTATTTACTTTTCTCCGCATAACGTTCTTGGTTGCGACCTAAATCATATCTATTTAAAAGCGATCGATATGTTTTTCAATACCTGTATGTGGATGAATTAATAAAATCAACGTTCGTAATTCCTCCGGATTTTGGATTTATGAAAAGAAAAGCCTGAGTTTGGACACACAGTAGCATAATTTGTATTTCTTTCTAGGGCGTTTTTATTAAACGGCTAACTTGAACGGAAATAAAATGTACGATTAAACACAATTTGGTGCATAAACTTTTAAATCACTGCTTAACGTAAGCATTTATTTTCAGTTTGGAAATTCTGTTATCTAGATTTCTAATGCCCTTTTATACTATATTACATTACTCTCTTTTCAAAACAAGTTATTAAAATGTTACTAGCAAATTTCGCCTGAATTGAAGCTTTAAGATGGCTACTTACCTCAGTAGAGATTGCTTTTCGCTTCAAATGTAAAAAATGTTATTTTACAAGGCTTTAAAATTTAAACATAAAAATCAAAACAGAACATTTTCGATCTAATTAGAACGCTGACTGACAGAATTTTAACATTTCATTGCTCAGGCAACTGACACCCATTAAGATTCATGTCAACAGTTAAGTAAGGAATCAGTTATTAGTTGATGATGCTTGTGTAGCTTTTGATGCGGACAAATTTGCATTTTTACATTGACCCAAATGAAGTTTTTTCATAAATAAGATTGTAATAAATATCGCTTTTACACCTGCGTATCACGGGCAAGTTCATGGAGAGCCAGATCGGCGAATGAATAATTTCTCTTTATTTCTTGAGGAGAGAAAGCTGTTATCAAAGTGACAAGAATGTGCCTCCCCCATTTTTTGTCTTAACAGCTGAAATCGAAGTTGAATGCACCCCTAAAATATATTCCTTGGCAATACCAATAAAAAAATACAGCGCAAGCTCTGGTGTGAGGACACCTTTGGGCCGCGAATAAGGTGTCCGCGCCGTAACTGGAGCTGGCCGCTTACGGGGGAAGGAAAAAATACAGAGTTTGTATATATGGGGAAAAAGTTGAGAAAAACGGGGTACGTTGCTGGAAATTGACCACTCCAGAAAATACCATAACATACCATAATGCTCTTTGTTTGTCACCCCGAAGTTTTGCATGAGCATTGTCTTGAGTTTCTCTTGGGAGTTAACAAAGCCCCAAGAGAAACTAAAAACAATGCTTATGCAAAATTTGGGGTGACAAACAAAGAGCATTATGGTATGTTATGGTATTTTCTGGAGTGGTCAATTGGAAGTCCATTATCATAGATATGAACAGCATTATTATAGATATGATCAACTGGAGAATTTAAAAGATATCAAGAACACGTACATTGGTGTGACCGTCCACCATTCATCAATTATCATTATCATCATTATTAATATTATTATCATCATATGTTAAACGTGAGAAGATTATGTGTGGTTGTGGATAGTCGTATCAGTGCCGCGAAAGTGTGTGATTGTGTGATTTCCGCATGGTGTTGACGGGTATATGATCGCGTGGTTGAACTGCGGTTTCGCCAAGATATTCTGTGCCACCCATGAATATTGTTTCGTCGGTGTTTAGCTTAGCTGATTGTACCTTGGAAAAGCAACTCTCGACTCAGGAAAATTGGATTTAGGTCTAGTTTCAGCGGGCTCTAATGACATTGAACCATAGGCCGATTTTTGCAGATAAGAAAGTGATAATTTGTGCACTATTTTTCATTCAGTTTGTTGTCTATTCCATGCGAGATCCTGTTGTCTATCGGAATGCGAATAAATTAGTGTTTTGTTAACTATTTTTAAGTTGTTATGTAAGCCCTAACCAGGCATTCTTTCGCTGCAGTTCACTCAACGTAAAAATGTCTAGACTGAAATGACACCGGTTTGAAACTTCGCGAAGTCAGATCTGAATAACTGTTCTAAAATTTGAGTCATTTTGAATTTGGACTCGTTGGAATGCCTCTAGGGATCATTAACTTTACTGCCCGTCGTCAGATAAAGGCTTTTAATCGGCCTTTGTATGAGTTTTATTGTTTTAAATTGCCAAGTAGTAGAATGAGTTGATATTTTTGCCAACCCGGTTTTCAAAAATCCAGGTAAATATTTTTATTGTTATTATCATCATTATCGTTATCATTAACATTATGGTTATCGTTAATTATCTTTATCAGCATTATTATTATTATCATTATCATCATCATTGCCATTATCATTACCATTTTATCAGGCTAATATCACTGTTGCTATTACCCTTGATATTATCATTGTTGCTTCCTAACACGGCGAAATATAGAAACAGTGTAATTATGTTATTTCTATTTCGCAATTCATAGACTGATAATCTTCAGCGTACATCCCCCACATTAAGACGGAATCTACCAGGAAATTGAGTGATTTTAATTTTGAGTGGACGAAAACTTTGTACCAGAATAATGTAAAGCATGTTGCATTGCTTTTTACATTTTTCAAGGGCTAAAGATGTAATTAGTCATCTGTAGTAACACCAATTGAAAGAAAATTTCTTACGGGAGACCGAGAAAGTGAATTTAAAGTTTCACAAGAATTGTGAAAACATAGGTTAAATTCTGAAACTTTCATGTGTAAGATGTAATTTTGTGAAATTTGACATTCATTTATTCTGGTACAAGGTTTTTGTCCACTGAAAATTAAAATTATTCAATTTCCGGGTGGATTCCGTCTTAATGTGATCATAGAGAAGAATCCATACTGAGTGTGGGTTTGATTGCAAAAATAATTCCAAATGCTTGCCACTTATCTTCTTCCGCGACGGTCATTGCTAAGACTTGACAGGAACCAGAAACCGCCCATGAGTCTCTGGCACCCAGGGTATTTTTCTAACCGGTGAACACTATTTTTCCTTTGTAGCTTATATTTTGCAGAAGGCACTGTCAGGACGATGCCTCGGATTTGTTTACTTCTCGCGTCACTTTACATTCTCTTAGCAGGTGGTAAGTGTCATGATACCCCGGTATATTCACTTCCGGTTGTCATGTCATAGGTCACGTGCCAGTGAGCAGGACCATGATTTCCTAGTTTTTTGGGGGGAGAATTTCACTGTTATGTAAGACTAGTCTTTATATTCGCTCATAACTACCATCTGCGGAATCGTCAATCTGTTGTAACATTTATAACATCAATCATGGTCCGGAGGATACTTACTACCTGTATAATGGCCCATACGGCCCGGAGTAGTCAATCGATCAAAATCTGTAACGATTTTTCAATCGATCGATAAAAATCGGTAAATCTGATTTGATTGAGATCGATTGTATCGATCAATCAGTAGAAATCCATGAAACACTCCTCTCGTTTATTGATTTATCTTGATTTTTACCGATTTCATAGATTTATATCGGAAGAAACATCTATTCATCTGTTCACTGAATTCATGCAAACAGCAAATTCATTGACAATTGAGTGGCAATTGAGAGTCAAATGATCAAACGTTTATCACTATGTTGTTTTACAGACATTATCAATTATAAAGAAATATTTAAAAAATCTCATCTTTTCTTTAAAACCAGATTTGAAATCTTCTTCTGATGGCTTATATTGGCCAGGTCTGTAGGCGCCCACTTTTTCAGGATTTAGATCTACCACCCTGTCGAAAGAACATAACCTGAACTTTATTTATATTCGAATTTCAGAGTAGCCTAAAAGGCTAATATCCTCGAGAAAAAAAAGAGAAATATATTTACATACATAAAATAAATCTATTTACATACATGAAAAATGTTAAATATACCGTTATGTCTGAAAGGAGATTGCTTTCAATGGCAGACTTCCGTTATAAATCGTTAAAACCATGAAAAATCAATGATATCGATTTGACACAGCAATTCAGTTTATCTATTTTCACCGATTTCCGTCATCAATCGATAACACTTGATTGCTACCGATTTTTATCCATTGACTACTCCGGGGGATACGGGGAGGCTCAGGGATACCTTTTACAGGTCTCAGCTACACGAAAGTGTAGGGATTCACTAGTTGAAGTGGAAAATCTGTCATTTCAGCTTTTACTATGACCTAAAAGGGCTACAGACGGTTTTTATGGAAGTGAAAGAGTCGAAAATTTTTTTGGTGATTTATTCTTATTTAAAACTGACAATGCATTTACAGCAGTTATAAGGGATGCGAAGGTCTAAACTAGGTATGTGAAAGGGATTCCGCTTTGTCAATGAAATTTAGTTTTTATTTGAATTTTACCTCAACACCAAACCTGTCTTTACAACAGGTCAGTTCTAGATCTGAGCAAAGTCCCGCATTTGCAATGGAGCACCGTAATGAAGTGCAAAAGACGCTAACACCACGCCCCGGTTGTTCAAACGTCGAATAGATTATCCACTGATAAATCCTGATTTAGCGGATAAGTATCAGGGAAAACAATTGTGTTATCAATTATTAATGGTAATGGCATTTCTGAAGGTGAGAGGCAGAAATTAGTTTTGTTTGGAACAGTCTCACCGGTCAAAGAAAAAATTATTATAAACGTTTTAGGACTGCATAATGGCATGAAATTTCTTCAGTTGGCTTCCACGACAATTGAATTTTAATCTCCATTTTTTCTTCTTTTTTTTTCTCTTTTCAGGATCTTACGTTGAAGGTATGTATAACAGTAGACTGGTAATCCGTTATGTAGAAATGATTCATTTTGAAAAAAAAGAAACAAAACAAAACAAAATTAGCTCACTGGAATGACTAGTTTTTAGTGTTGGGGACCAGTGGGGACAAAGCATGTCAGTAAGATTGTGCCATTTGCCAAGAAAGGACGTACATAAAACAAAATATTCTCACTGATTTTTGGAGTTTTTCGGAGAGTTTTAGATTAATAAGCCCTCTCTCTGGCTAGCCACAACGTTTAGAGAAGTTTGAAAGTCAGCTTGATTTGGTATGCACCTTGCTTCCATCACACTTTTTGAACCGATAAATAGCATTTTAAAAACACGAGAAAATCACAAGGAAAATCTAAATCGTTTGTCTTGAACTCGCTTTGCCTCCGTCTATAATCTTGACTTCCTTTGACCGCCACCATAAACAGGAAAATTTTGATGATCATTTCCAATTTATATTACTCCTCGTTTAGATGACTGTCGCGCCGAAATAGAGTTGGGATTACTTATCGATGTATCTTCAAGTTATGGTGAAGGGAACGAGGGGTTAAATGTTAAGCTGTTTTTGCACCGCTTTTTGGATTATTACCACATCGATGCCAACAAAACCCGTCTAGCTGTCATTACGTACGCTGAACAGCCAAGACTTCTATTCAGCTTTGATGACGATGAATATCAAAGTTTTGAAGCAGCAACGTCCGCCATAAGTGCAGCTTTGAAGGATATACGGCCTGGAGGAAGGCCGCTGACAGAGAAAGCTTTGACTACAGCCTATGATAAGTTGTTCAATTTACCACCTTCCAACGATAAACAGCGAGTTCTGTTTGTGTTCACTGGTGAAAAGACTCAACATCCAGACTTGTATGAAGACATCGTGGGAACTATAGAGGTACTGAAATGCCAGAATGATTGTATGCTTTGTTTGGTTTGTTCATTGGTTGGAAGAAACAGAATTAAATGAAGCACCAGAAAGCTCAGAAAAATTTAGGAGCTCCAGGTATAATTTTGACGAGCATGCGCAGAGTCGGAATGTGAATATAATTCCCTCAGGTAATGTAGCCTCCGACACAGGCGTTTCTTGGGGAGCTCGTATTTCTTCCCCTTACAAACGCCTGCTCAACCAAGAGCAACATTCCTTTCCCATTGTTTTATTCGTGCTAAGTGCAGACCAATCAACAGTTTTGAAATTAAGTGTTGACAAGCTAAACACGACTCATAAGTTCGTGATAGTGTAAAAACGTGACCTTAGAGATACCTTTTTCCTTCTTTTCTTTCCTTCGCTAAGGTTAGGCAGTGCAAGGAGAATTCTGAAATTAAAATCTGACTGAGTAAATCTTACTTGTGCCGCTCTGGGTCTAACATTTATTAGAGGTCTTAAGGCTTTCTCGGTGTCATGCGGATCGCGTAATTATTGGGTTACCTTGCAGTTAAGGTCAACTTTCCAGTATTTGGAAAGTACAATGTAATTGGCTAAGCGTGGGAAAGGAATGTTCTTCTCGGTTGAGAAAGCGTTTGTGGGGATGGACGAAATACGAGCTTCCCTATAAACGCCTGCGTGGGAGGCTACAGCTAATGGGGACTGTATCCCGGTATTGCTCGAAATCGTTCGTCCTCCAGCGTACAAGACCAAGGTTCTATAATTCGGAAGAAGGAAAAACTAAACATCAGGAAGCTCAAATTTCAGAAACCCTGATGAGATTTAGACTCATGACCCTCCCAGTTTTTTTACAGTTTGAGTGGTGCAAAGATAAAGGCACCAATTAGAGGAGAAGCAATAGACCTATTCGGCTAACTCAATGTTGTACCCAATTCAAATCTCCCGGGGATAAGATTCTTTGTGTATTGCATTTGCATTATAATGTGGCATTCACATTTAAATGATATGGAAATTCCTGAAACAAAACGTTTTATTCCCAAAGGGTTTGAATTGGGTACAACATTGAGTTAGCCGAATAGGTCTATTGTTTGTCCAGATGTCTGAAAAGGATCATAAACGCCCGCGGGGGGGTGGGGTGGGGGGTAGTCCCTTTTAAGGGCTTAATGGGGACGTGCGGCCAGCCAGGGTATGTTTTTCGGGATTTTTTGTCTTAAAAAGGGAATCGATTTTATCAATTTTTGTCTTAAACATGGTATCTTTTCTTGGACGATAAACAGCCTGCGCGTATGTTCTACGAACTAAACTACAGCAAAATTTTTATTTATCATTGTCTTACACCGGGCATGGTTCCGGGTTAAATGTCTTACACAGGCTATCAAAAATCGGAATTCTGTCTTAAACAGGGTAGGAAAATCAGCGATTTTTGTCTTACACAGGGTCAGGGTATAA
>BOPM01000157.1:229873-245259 GCA_022179025.1 Porites australiensis | reverse complement strand
ATTGTTTCAATCATCTGTCTGTATTTTTTCTGTTCCAGATTTTTGCCATATAAATGAATCTGGTCATAATAGACTAATGGTATCATAGGGACGTGATAAAGTAGATTTGTTTTACCTGAACCTGAATTTCCACATATTAGCATCCTAAAAGTGGATTTGGGCATGTAAATATAAAGTTGTGTGAAGTTTTCATTTTCATCTTCATTGAAATCATAATTTCGAATTTCCATATACTATTATGTTAGACAATTCAAGATAAGTTAAGATAAGTTGAGATAAGTTTTTATATAATGTACTAATATAATGGATATTGAAAGATTTAAGAGACTCAGTATTCCTAAAATTGAAGCAGGAAAAATGACTGAAGTTGTTAGGGATGTTATAAAAGAAGTCAAAACTAATGAGCAGGAAGTATACGAAAAAATATCTAAAAACCTGAAACCTCTAACCGACAAGTTTGATAAGGAGATAGAGGAGATCAGTAAATTGAGAGAAGATGTTTCAAAACAAGTTGTCCCATAAGCTGAGCAAGTTCAAAGATTAGCATTACCGGGTCCAAGCGGTGAGGCACCCAAAATGCATGGTAGCTGATTTGAATATAGGATTCACTCAAGAAGAATTGGCGTTTATACAAAGCCAGCAATTGCCATTACGAGCCGATATTTTTTACAAAAATTAAAAAAGCCAAATTATGCGAAACAAATATAAGATAAATCTGGTAAAATAAATAAGGACTTAGGTCAGAAAAAAGCCAGTTTAAGAACAACAAAAACTAATAGAAAGAGAAATAAGGATGAAATTGCTGAGTATACTGAAGGGATTGACATCATAAAAAAATACAGACAAAGAATTGGTCTTTTAGAGGAAGGCGCAAAAACATTGAAAGTTGGTCAGGGTATTTATACACAAAAAAAGAGGAATGCTTATAAGATTAACCCACAAACTGGTGTTTATGGAAATGAAAACATTGATGTGCCTAAACTTTATAGACAACTCAGACTAATTGCTCATAAGGATGGTAGAAAAGTCTGTGAAAAGCAACTAGACTTTGATACACTTGATCTGCTCACAAAGAGGTATTTGATGAATTAAACAGAATAAGTGATATTCCAATTCATCGAACCAGTAATGGGTATAAAAGAATCGGCTCTGGTGTTGTTTATTATAATAATCCAGCTGACCTTTTGGACCGACTGGAACTGTTAGGTGGATCGATATTGGCTGGAAATAATGTTGTCAAAAATGAATTGCCACAAATTGCCCATACATAAACAAATTAGGTGTTCTAAATAACAACCAGCTTAATAGTCTATTGAAAGAAAATATAATCCAATAATATAATGCGAGAAATAACTATCCATATTTCATCTGTTGATAGACAGAAAATCGGAAAAAATAAAGCAGAGGATTTTATAATCAAATTCGATCCAGTTTTAAAACCCCGAAATAATATGACACATGAATTTGCACTGGATAAGGTTACAATGACTTACAGTTGGCACAATATTTCAGATAAGTCTCAAAATAATGAAATGAAATACTCACCCGATGGTGGAAATTTATGGGAAACAGTCAAATTTATAGACGGAATGTATACTTACTCAGACCTAAATGATTATCTTCATCATTACATGAAAAAGAAGGGCCATAAACGTACTGATGCAAAAAAAGATGATGTATATTACATTAACCTAAGATTTGTATTGTCAACATACAAGATTCTCATTCAGATCGACAACAATTACCAGCTGGATCTTAGAAATAGTAAATTTGGAGAGTTAATTGGATTTACAGAGGAAATTGTAAAAAAAATAACAGAATATGGAGAGGGTAATCTTCCCAATATCACAAATTCCATAGACATGATCTATATTAACGCAGATGCCATTACAAACATTTTAAACGGTGTTAACACAAATACGCTAGCTGTTGTTCCAACTGACAATTTGACGATCTAAACCAGTATAATGTCTAACCTAATAATATACATGAAACAATCAGAATTCAAAAGACGTTATGATTTTAAAATGGGTAGATATGTTAAGAAGCATATTTATGGACAAGGTATTACCGATGTTTTAAAAAACGATTGGTAGAAAGTTGTTTGGAAAGACGGTAAAAGAAGCTGCTAAAACAGCAACCAAAAAGGCCGTTCAGACTGCTGCTACTAAAACTGGTGAATACGCGGGCGAAAAAGCAGGCGATAAATTATTCAGTCATTAATAGAAAAGAATAAAAACACAAAAACACCGGTAGTGGCTTCACCAATAGAAAATCCACAAACAAGAGAATTAAGCGATTATGAAATCAATGAAAGAGTAAATTAATTATTATCTGGGGGCCGGATGAGAAAATTTATCTAATCTATCAATGTATGAAATCTTTTAGGGATCCAAAATATGTCGAACGATATGAACTCAAGATGTTATTTTTGACTTAGAAACAGCAGTGACTACAACTGCTGCAAATAATGCTAATCAGAAAAAAGATGGATATAGACTTGTTGTTGATAACAGAGGAGAGGTTACACCATGTGATTGGTATAATGCTCGAATCAGTCGATTTCAAAGTAAATTTGCTAGCTAATGGAGGTAATGTTGCATTAGCAGATCATAATGGTATTGTAAATGGGTCTTACTCATTTTTTGAAACATTAAAGGTGTACGATTGTAATGATGCAAATCATGCTGTTAATATTAAAAATTTACTTGACGACAGTCCGGCTTACGCCGAAAAAACAGCGAGTAAGGAATTTTTCTACCTTGATACATCAAGATCAGCGGAAGAGCGGGAATTTGAAGTTAATGGTCCAAATCAGTTAGCCAAAAGACGAGCAGCTTACAATAAAGGTTTCATCCTTCGGAAAGCACTTCTGGGTACCTTATCCACAGTAAACACTGAAATACCTCTGAACCGATATTTATTTTTCGAAATGTTAGAAGACGAGCTATTGCCCAATACAGGGTTGAAATGAATTTTGAAATTGAGTCAGATGTTAATCTAATTTGGCAAGCCAGGGCTGATTGCAGGGTGGTTATCACCAGAATGCAACTGTACGTTCCGCTGATAACTTTTAATAGTGAAGGCCAATCATCCTACATGAGCCAATATCTTAAAACGCACAAGTGGACTTATTTGAGAGAAAATATTGAAAGATCAAATAGCAGCCGGCAGAGAGCTGGGCATTTCAGAATCTCAAATGGTATCTCAAAGCCCAGGTACGTTTTTGTATTAATAATCAATGATGCAAACATGGATGCCCAGACGGCTAATCCATTCTTGTATAATACATTCTCGGTCTCAACTGACCCAAGGACCTTATCCAATTGTCATCTGGGGGTTGGAAACGGTAGCGAATACCGCGAGATTCATTATATACCAACTACTGATATGACCCGTGTTTACAGGGATGTTCTGAAATATGTCCATAAAGGTAATGAATACGGTGAAGGGTCATTACTCAGCAGAGCTAATTTTAGTATCCTGTTTCCCTTTTTATATTTTGATTTAACAAAACAAAAAATGGACATTAAGGATGGCACCACGAAACTTACATACGAGCCATCTGGAACAACGGCAACAGCCTATTCTGTTTACGCGTTGACTCTCTATGAGCAAGATGTTGAACTAATCCGGAAGGATGGCAAAATGCTGCTCAGATCGTAAATTAAATACTATTAACATTATGTAACATACAACATATAGAAGATATGACAAAATATTATTCTTATGGAGTGTCACTCAGCAAAGGACAATAGGAAAAGCTTTCGCGAGCTTACAATAATAATTCAGCAATAACAATCAGACTTGCCAGAAAGTTATTGTCTGGTCCACATGAATTAATGCTCACAAAAACTCAGGGCCGAGTTGTTCAAAGCTGGATTAAGATAACCCAGGGTTAGTGCGAAATTTGAATTCAGATTTGAAAGTTTAAAAAGCATTTCAGTTTTAATTCTGTCTGTCTACAAGTTGATGATTGAAAGCTCTAAAAATAGCAGAGAAGATTATCCTAGAAAATGCTTTTGAACACGAGAAAAAGAAACCTGGGTTAAATTTAACCCCGGGTTAAGCGCTAATCGGCTTTCGAACAACTGGGCCCACATCAATAAATTGAAAAAAGCAATGTGTCAAGGTACGGGTTCAGATATTAAAATATCAAAAACACAAATTAGAAAAGCCATTAAATATGGTGGTAGTTTGTGGGGATCATTATTCAGTTTAGGAAGCAAGTTGATAGCTATGGCCGTGCCTCTAGCTAAAAAGGCTATTGCACCGATTGCAGCAGGCGCTTTATCCGCCTTAGCCAGTCTAGGTGTGGATAAAATATTCGGAAAGTTTCAACAAGGAGGTTTTCTTATTCCACAGGATAAAGTAGCACAATTGATAACGTACAAGCATTTACTATCCGCAGGTCAGAAAAAGGATATTCTTAATGCTCTCCAATCAGGAGGTCAATTAGTTATCAAACCAACGAGAACACAGCAGGGTGGGTTTTTTGGAACACTACTAGCGAGTATGGGAGTCCCTCTGTTGCTAAATGCATTGACAGGAAAAAGGCTCCAAGCCGACAGAACTGGTACTAGTAATACAATGTCAGTATATGTTCCTGGTGATACAACTAATGGCCACGGAATAATTAATCCGTATCCTTATATTTCCCCACCCTTTATTAGAACATGGAACAATCCAGTTGGTATGGGAGTAAAAAAAAAAAGAAGAAGAGGACAAGGGCTGCTGCTCGGCAAAAACAGTCTTAATTCAATCCCAATTCTAGGGACAATACTATAAAATTCATCAACAAACCATTGTCAAATATCGATTTGTTACAGGTAGTCAAACAGCTTGGAATAAAATATTTCAGAAGTATTTACAGCCGCGATAATTTACCAGAAAAAATACACAGATTAGAAACAGGAATAATTAATTTGGACGATTCAATAGGCAGGGGCAGTCATTGGGTTTGTTATAGAAATATAGATGAACAATTTGTGAATACTTTGATTCGTTTGGATTAATCATGCCTGATGAGATCAAAAATTACCTGGAAAGAAGTGGTAAAAAAATTGTGTATTCGTCAGATGAAATACAAGAAAGAGATAGTGTTTTGTGCTGTTATTGGTGATTATATTATCTTTTGGAGAGACAAAAAGGTAGATCATTATTAGATGTTATACATAATCCCAAATTCAGTATCTCAGATCAAATGATAAATCACAAAGTTTGGATAAACTATTTTAAATTAATGTAATCCACATATATAGAATGTCTGAAAAATTTATGATCCACCAACTGGGCCAACGCCAACGGATGCTATAGCCATGCAGCATGATGTTGATTATATTGTCTGTGGAGATAACCGGATAATGAAAGACAATGGGGCCACTGGTTAGCTAGAAATCTAATTAATACAAAACAGAAACTCAAACTCGCTTTAAACTGAAAAAGCCGTCGGGTATAAGTCGGCAATAGCAATTGGCGGACGAATTACATAAGCCCATGAAGCGCAACTTTACTCGGCGGCGCGTTATTGTAAACGGTATCGATAAAATTTGGTGCTCAGATCTGGTTGAAATGCAACAGTTCAGCAAATGGAACAAGGGTTATAGATATCTTCTCATGGTATTAGATCTATTCTCCAAATATGGCTGGATTGTCCCATTGAAGGATAAGAAAGGGGAAACTGTCACAGAAGCCTTCAAAACAATCTTTACAGAGGGGCGTAACCCACAATATCTTTGGACTGATAAAGGGAAAGAGTATTATAACAAAAATATCAAGGAACTGTTGGAAAGAATGGCATAACACTATACTCTACCGAGAATGAGGAAAAATCTAGTGTTTGTGAAAGATGGAACCGTACAACTAAAACCAAAATGTGGAAGCAGTTTATTGTCCAGGGTAATACCATATATTTAGACATACTACCGAAAATGTTGAGCCAGTATAATAACGCCAAACACAGTTCCATTAAAATGACACCTATAGAAGCTAGTAAAAAGAAGAATGAAAGTACCGTGTATTTCAATCTGAAGGCGAAACAGGATGTATTCGGTATTGAAAAAGTCATTCGGAGGGATTATAAGAAGAAACAAGGTCTTGTGAAATGGTTGGGTTATAGTGACGACTTTAATTCCTGGATTCCATTGAGCAGCTTACAAAATTTATCTAACTAATAGTGTAATGGACAGTCATATAAAAAAGTTGGATACTAAGATCCGGTTTAAGGAAGCCCAACTCAGTGCAATATACACTAAAATTCAAAACTTGGAAGAAGAAATTGCCACATTACACCACAAGAAATTGGTTGTGAAAAGACTGGAAACAGCTGAGAAGTCATTAACCGGCATCCTCGATGCGATCTAGGAGAACGATTAAGAATATTGCTAAGATCCTCGGTTATAGCAAAACAGAAAATGCTATTAAGAGACATGTTTCTGAAGAAAATAAAATACGCCAAATTTGTTGGCACCCCATTTCAGGGGGTCAACAAAATGAGACAGCTTTGTTGGGGTCGTGAAACGAGACCTCAGACCTAGGGTGTTGAAACGGCACCACCACGAGGCCCAAACTATTTTAAACTATCATATATAACATTTTTATTGGCTTTTATGATATGTAATTATCTAACCTATATATATGGTATATATGATAGAAAAGAAATATGTCAATCAAGATATAAATATCGAGCTGAATTCATATATTGATGATAAACAAAATGCTTGGTTCAAGGGTAAATACATTGCCCTAATTCTCGGATACAGTGACACAGATCAGGCTCTAAGAAAGCATACCGATAATGAAGACCAAAAAAGCTACCCCGTCAAAACGACGGGTCAGGTCAGATGGTATACTGTAATAAATTAATCCGGATTTTATTCCCTTGTTTTGTCCTCAAAGTTAGAAACAGCCAGGGTAACATCATAAGTACTTCCATCAATTAGAAAATTTGGATACAACAAACTTTTCGACAACCCAAATAACAAAATGTTTAAGATTGAAAATGAGACAGATCTACACTGCAAAGTTGTACACCTAACCAGAAACTATTATCCAAAAGCCCTTATTGTAGCAGGACTTGGAGAAAACCAAGATACTCCATCCAAAAGAATTGGTAGTTGGAAAAAAGGTTATACCAAAGGTCAGCCTGATCTGATGGTGCTTAACTACCACAAAGATTATAATGGCTTATGTATTGAGTTTAAATATCCAACCAATAATTACCAAATTTCAGATGGTCAAAGAGAGATCGAAAAACGGTATAAGGAAAATTGCTACCAATTCATCCTAAGTAATGACTATGATCACATCTGTAAAGAAGTACATAATTACATGGCTGGTATTCGTGTGCCGTGTAAGTACTGTGACAAAGCGTTCCTAAATAAAGAAACACGAAAAACCCATTATAAAATAATCCATCGAATTGAAAAATAATAGAACTATATAATAGTGCCATTAGCCAGAAAGCTAGTCAGTATCTATTTAATACGCCTCAGTCTTAGTTCACCCCAGAGAGGTCCTTTTTACATTCCATAATTATTTACAAAGTATATATATGGAAGGTTACATCCGTCTCTTTCTGGAGGCACTAGTTTAATAACTATGTATATTCCTCCAAATGGCAGAGTAAGCCTTTAAAGTAAACAAAAGTTGACCAATGAAATGGGCCTTCTCTCAAATATTAAGTCAAACGTCGTACAAAAGCACACGAAAACCGCTCTAAAATCAACATTACAGCAATTAAACCAGCTAAAAGAACCACGAATTTCATGCTGTGGGTTATTACTACTATCTGGCATCATAAAAAATACGTGTGAAGGTTCCAAAGGGTCAGTACTCGTTGAGCCTGAGC
Organism: Porites australiensis; assembly: GCA_022179025.1. NCBI lineage: Eukaryota > Metazoa > Cnidaria > Anthozoa > Scleractinia > Poritidae > Porites > Porites australiensis. The sequence goes on along the minus strand of BOPM01000157.1, from coordinate 237,410 downwards.
AAGCAATAGAAAAAGCTGATTATAAATGCGGTAAGAGCTTTTATTTGGATCCTATTTTAGATACTTATAAAAAGAAAATAATTGAAAATCCAATAATTGATAAAATATTGGATATGATTGCAAAAGCAAATATAGACAGGTTGGATTTTGGAATCAAAAAAATAACCAATAATCATTCTCATATTGTATTCACAAATGAGGATAAATATCAAAACCATAAGCCAGATCCTGACTCAAAAACCAAAATAATATATGGTCGCAAACTATTTCAGTATGGTGATATGGTTTGGCTTAGATATTATTAAAGTCAAACCGCCCAAACGGTTACCAAAATGCTGACTCAGCAAAAATCATATAGTTTACTCACAGTAGGGATGGAGAAGAATGGTTCACGCAGAGAGTAGCCCCATGAGTTAGATTCGGGTCTGACAGCCGCCGTAGTAGTACTTCGCATACATTGATTCCAAAGGTAGAAAGTTAGGTATGTTTATCCTCTTTCTGAAATGCAAATTTGTTTACCCAAACAAAGTAAATTCGCCACCAAGTCGCCAATTTCCTTCACTTTCAATTTTGATCACGTGTGACCATAATTAAACTTTAAGGCACAAGAAAACTTCAAGATTTACTTTTGGGGAAAAATTCATTTTGTCCTAGGTCTCCTAGCGAGAGATATTGCTAATCATTCATATGCTCCGAACAAACCTTTAAGCCACGCCTTAAACCCCTCGAGTAATTGTATATTTTCTTCATTTGTCTCTCGTTGTAGTCCCACCGAACTGCATGGACATAAAACTTAATCTGGCCATTATCTTGGAGGCCTCAAGCGAAATTGGATTGCAGCACTTCCTTGCTGCAAAAGAATTTATTAAAAAGTTGCTGGAACTGAACGATGTCTCACCTACGGGAACCCATGTCAGCCTGGTACTTTTCAACAACAGGGTATTTGATATTATCTCCTTCCAACAACCCAGCTCTCAGAACATAGATGTCTTGAGTATAGTACTGCAATTTTTACCGCCCCAACTTGTAATTGCACCGGGTAAACGGCTTGATATAGCTTTAACACACGTCAATGATAATGTATTCAACGCCGTCACAAGCCAAGGACAAGACATTACAGACGTCGCGGTTTTCATAACTGATGGACGAATTATTGACGGAAACAATATAACTGAAACGGTTTCCTCTTTAAAGGTAAGATTATGACGCACGGTCGATTACTACTTAATAAGAAATAGAAGACGAATAAAAATAGTGGCCAATACAATTAAAAAATTATTTACAATACTCAGAATTAAGTCATTCAGATCCAGTTAAAATCTGAATGTTGTTTTTACTAAAAATCAAGTTAAAATAAATCATATGCTACAATAAAGAAACAGCAGTTAGTTGTATAAAGATAAACTACTATTTGATTAGTAAGTAAGTTTATTTTCATTTTGATCAATATAAGTTACAGCAGGTTAAAACAAATATATCAAGTATATAGAGTAAAGAAAGCTTTAATGGCTTTTTCTATGGCATCCAATGAATGACCTTAGCCGTGCACAAAGCATGTAACAAATGTGACAATTTAAATATCTATTTAATTTTCCAAATCAACATAGAAAATTAGTGGTTACCTAAAGCTAATTTAGATTCCAATAATTAAAATTTCTATGGTAGGTCTGATAGTATAAATTTTTTTATCTTTTCCTTCTTTCTACTTTTTGCAACATCCTGCAAGAAAAGTAAATGATATGCGTACAGGTACATTTATTTATAGTACTTAGCCGCATACACCTTTACCTAGTCGTCATACGATATGGCTGTATCACTTATTGACGACAATCTTCCCCAGAGAGCAATTGGATAATGGTTTGAAATTCAGTCCAAAGCCTCTGCTACACAAAAATCCCTTTACCCGATTGATAGTTCACATGACGTCACGACCGCCATATTGGTGTTCCAAATTTATGAAACGGCGGCCATAATAGTGTTCTAAATAACTCCTGCACGAGTTTTATTTAAAAATTATTTTCTAATGTAAACTCTTTCTTCTGTTCGGATAAATTTGCATGGAAGCATGGCAAGCAGCTATGTAAATTTATTGGAAGAAAATAAAGCGTCTAAGAAGAAAAATGAAAGATTTGTAAGGGCCTGTTTACGTAGAGGTGGGGGGCCCCAGGTAGGTGAGGTAACCCGCTTAGGTGGGGTAACCCGCCTGTTCATATAATCTCTCATAGTAATTTGATCATATTTATATGATAGGTGGGGTGACCCGCCGCACGTTACCTCGCCTACCTGGGGTCCCCCACCTCCATGTAACAGGCCCTAACACGACGTTTCGGGGTCCTAATGTCTCCATTTTCAAGTGAGATGTGACTAATATTTCAATAGAAAAATACTAGAGATGAGAAGAAATAATTTTACACACTGGTTAAGTAAACACTTTGGCCCGCAGGGAATGGGATTGCACATTTAGTGAAGGCGTGAAGTTCTTAATTAAAAGCATCTCTTGCATTTGTTTGATTGTAATAATATTCACATCTCACTTGATAATGGAGTCAATGAGACCCCAAAGCGTCGCGTTATAATTCTTTCACTTTTCTTCTTAGTTGCTTGTTTTCATAAAACTCTGCTATAAAAGAAAGCATGTTCAGAAAAAAAGAGAGTTCAACGAGAGCAGGACTGGTTTGGAACACCAACATGGCCGAAGTGAAATCAAGTAGCAACCTTCAGGCCCAATTAACGAACTATGTCTATTCTATTTTCAGGAGAAGAATATTAAATTGGTGACGGTGAGCTCCGGAACTGATATACGACAGGAAGTGTTGTACGATATTGCAGGGCCCAATATGTGTCTCAGTGTCAGTTTACAGGAAATGGTGGCGAACGTAGAGAAGGTTGCTACCAAAGTTTGTAGTCCTTAAGATAGTAAACTCTCTGGTGAGTAAGTTAGAAAAACAAGGGTTTGTTATATATACGTAAAGCAAGTGATGGCTGAGAAATCTTGAAGTCTTGAAAGTAAAACGCGTTCTTTTAGGAAAAAAAAATGAAGAATGATTTATTTTACTTACACCCAATCAAAACTATCTTCTTATTTCTTTGCTCTTCTTTGCTCTTTATCGTATGCAAAGTGCCAGAAGTAAAATAATAAAAATAATAATAATTTTATTATGATAATAATAATGATAATGGCAATGATAATAATAATAGGTAACTAAAAAACAAAAATGAAAAACAAAACAAAACCAAAACAAAGAAAACTCCCGGATGCTTGGACAGGATACGGGTGGGGGTATACAGGACAATAACTGAATGGAACAAACTTCCAGAAGAAACTGTTTCCAGCCAATCCCTCTGTATTTTTAAAAGCAAACTAATTTAGTTTTCTTTTTATCAGTAGTTTTTTAATAGTTTTTAATAGTTTTTTAATAGTTTTTAATAGTTTTGTATATTCTAGTATAGTTTTATTTATTATTATCTTAGAGTTGGCGTGATGTCCCAAACGATTTTGCCGACATAACGATATTTAGATTTAGATTTAGAAATGGCTGTCCAAATTAGACATTCATGTACATGCATATAGTTTGCTTTACGAAGCCTGCATGCTGTAAAATATCTATTGTTGTCATGCCAGTCGCACTTTTTGCTTTAGAAGCGGCTCATCCCCGGTATAAGAACCTGTAAAAACTCAGGGGTGATGTAAAACAAAGGAAACAAGAAAGTCGACACAATAGAACCTATAAAACGGAAAACAAAAGATGCAAAACAAAGAAAAAAAGTACAGGTTCTTACCGCCAAGGTAAAACACCAAAAGCATTTCTCAGAATTCTAAAGGGTTCTTCACTACCTCGGTTTCATGGGCTGTTTCATTAAGAACTGTTTTTTTATGCATAACTAGTGGTGAATTCGGGTGTCTTTTGGTCTCAAACATTTTGTCTTTTATTACTTCTCTACAGGGGTAAGATTGCAGTAACTGATTTGGAATTATGTTTCTTTTGCAGGGATTTCAGGTGAAAGGGGAGAATTCTCAATTTGCTGGGTCCACTGTCAAGTGAAGAATACACTATCTTAAGAATATATTAATATCCATTTCATATTATTCTCAGAATTCGTAGAAATTTGATAAAAAAAGATGCGTTGAGCAAATCAACAGTTTGTGCTTTGTTAGCGAAGTGATCATAACAAGTAGACAGGAGGAGGATCAACCTTGTTAAGTAGTGTATAGGCTCTTCAAGATACAATCCATAGGTTAAGTTCAGGTATGGACAGTATATTTATTTATTATGGCCAGAAAATTCGGGATGAAACGTGAATACTACATTGGGACTTGAATGATTATTTTATTTAAGGGAGGGGGGAGAGCGTGAAAAGTCCATTAAAAGGAAAAATAAATAAAGAACGTCCTGAAATACTTATTTATATAACAACTTACAAAATCCCATTGTTTGGTTGAATAAAGGGCATATAATCTTACTCTGTTGTCTTTGCTGTTTTGGAATTCAAAGCTGTGCAGCTGATAGTTTATAGTGAACCATTGTAAATGAACTTGCCCCAATTGCAAACCATAGATCTTTCATGAAAATTAAAACGCCAAACATCTTTACAATTGGAGTTGCATTTAACTGGATTTGGTGACACCAAATTGTTATTTTATGATTATTATCACTTTTTCGTGCATTGTGGCGCATTTTGCGGGCTAAAATGGAGAATTTGGGTTTTGGGTCCGCCCTTCTCAGAGCTCACTTTAACCCTCGCCCAGCGGCTCGGGCTAAACCGAGTTTTAGTCGGGCCCAAAATATATTTATACCCGTGAACATAAACTCTATTGTTTTATTATAAAGAACTCTTTACAAATAGTGACTGGCACGCGTTGTTTATGGTGTTTGTGGTTAGGAAGAGTAGCACCTGCATGAAAGAGTGCCGTGCATTTTAAAACATCTAGAGGGCGTTGATATCAGCGCCAATGGTTGGACAGATCCATACTCCACAAGCCCCTTATTTTCCCTTTAGCATCTTCTTTACTCACATGAGACTGCAAGTCAGACCTATCTGAATTATCCTATCGCTAAAAAACCAGTGCCATAACAAAATTTCATTAAGCTACCGGCCTTCTCTATTTGTGGTGGGGAGTCATTCAAGAACTTAAATATGTACCGTTTGTTGGAGGTTTGATTTCCAAACAGTAATTGTCTAATTAATTATACCTATTCCACTAGTTATCCATTAGATCACCTAGATATAAACCCGAGCGCCGCCGTTTCTTCAACTGAACTCCATCAAAACTACTAATGGCTGGCACTAGAGCTGCCCCCGCTCTGTATGTTGTTGGTCAATAGTATTCTTGTCCTCTGTGGGGCTTTTTGAAATCTGATACCGATTTATATTGAAGATTTTTAAGCATATTCCATCTAAGAGGTGAGATAAAAACTAGAAACTCAAAGTTCAATGCACTGATTCAGGTCGATTAACTCAGCTTTGATCAAAACATTTTCAGTTTCGAGAATATTTAATTTTAGTAAATACTAAAAACAGTGGATAGTGTTTTTCGCGCGCTCTGATTGGCTACTCAATCAGTAAACTCAATCAGTGAATATTCTGCATTATCATATGGCTGAGTCTGTTTTCGCCATGCGATTGGTCAATTTGCGGTCCGTAACTTGCTATACGGACAAAAATTTCAAAGAAAATGCTCATTTCGGACCTCTAAATCCCTTTACCTCGGAAAAAAAGATTGAAATTAAGTTACAAGACTATCAACCTTGAGGACTTATAGATTTTGACTTTGTCCCTCAACATTTTAAACCGTGTGTTTATTTGTGAACGAAGGCGATGAAGAAACTAACTCGTAATCTTATCGAAGAGGATTCTAGTCAGTGTTTGAAAACTTTATCGTAGTACACAGTTAATAAGACGAAAATCGACAGGCAGAGATTCGAGATGTTTTGCCTAAGAGAAAATGAGTAATTCCTTCGACAAATATGATAACAAACATGCCTGCACCCGATCATCTTGACGAGCTTCTTTGTCATTTGCAGTGTTTTTCCAAAGACCAACGAAAGAAAGATAGAAGCGACTCCGAGCCAGACTCCAGCGTCGCATTGGCGAGTGAATTTTGACAGTGCTCTTAGTTTTGACCGAATATACTTAAACTATGTCTGTAAACCCTGAGGACTGGGGTGTTGACTTTGCCTTTCAAGATTTTAACCTAGCTTTGTTTGAACGAGAACGAAGCTGATGTAGAAACTGAATCGTAACCTTTCCGTGGAAGAAAATATGGTCCTTTTTTGAAAATTTTAACGCAGATCAAGCTTGAAGGCGAGAATGAACTGGCAGAAATTCGAGAGGTTTTCCCAAAAAAATTAACGAGAGAATCTTCGACAATGACAACAAACTTACCTTGAAAATCTTCTCTGCCTTTTGCTGTGTCTTTTTTTAGAAGGACGAACGGGGGAAAGATGGAAACGACTTCGAGAAAGACACAGTGCACGTTTTCCAAACTACTCTAGCGTTACTTTAAAGAGCTAAAACTTACAGCGCTCTTAGTTTTGACCAAATAAACTTTTTCAACGTGGTGAATCCTGCACTTGTTTCCGGTCCCCGAAACTGGAAGAAGCCATATAATAAACATCTTATTAGCCTCGTTTTTTCGGTCCGTACTGTATATTACGGATCCAACTTGTTCCATAATTTACGGTACGGACCGAAAACTCGCTAATAAGAGGTATCTATTCACTAATTCACCTCCAGTTCCTCCGAGCGAGCGACGCTAAACTCGCGTAAGTTGCGAGCTAAATGCCTCCCCGGTTTGTTGCCGTAAATAAGCTTAAAACTAAATTTAATAATCTTTTTTTACAAAATGATTTTAAATACAAAAAGAATTCAAAACTCCTTTTGAAGAAATTTCCCCGCAAGAGCTAAACAAATGCCTTCAAAAGTTTTATTTGTTGGTAAGAAAAAGCGACGACCACGGCCGTTCGGTCATTGCGCGCCAAAGTTGTAATCGTTGGCAACAGTAAATTAGTTAAAAATCACCATTTTTGTGCTCAATTATCTCACTGTTTTAGTATATACTAAAACAATTATTCACCTCATTGTCGGTGTCTAGTGGCGGGTATATACCTCGCCGCTTCGCGGCCTCGGTATTTAACCACCACTTGCCACCTCCACGCCGGTGAATAATTGTTATCTAAACCACAAGAAAAGATTTGATAAGAGTTGGTCATTTCTCGCTATTTCTCTTTCACCTTTATTCCATACCAGGGGGGGAAGCTACTTCCCATACATTCTCTTAAATGAAATCCAAACGATGTTCTCACAACTTGTCAAGCGATCAGCAAGGCTTTTGCCAGCGGATTTGTGTGCTGATCATGCGCATTACGTCAAAAACCATAGATCAACGGTCTTGAGAAGTAACAAAATCATGGCGATCGAAGGCGGGATTGTTTCTTACTATTATATTTGGGTAATTCGTAAATTTATTGATTTTATGTCGCTTTTCAGACATAGTGTGTGGTTTTCCTTTTCTGTTAAACAATTTCCCTCTGCAGAG
>BOPM01000157.1:215589-229863 GCA_022179025.1 Porites australiensis | reverse complement strand
GCCAGGGCTAAAAGCGAAGCTCTCGATAATATTTATAGTTTGTTCAAACAAAATATAAAATCGTGTAATGCTAAGCGGCGAAGGCAAACAACGCCGGAAAACGGTGAAAAACAACAATAGGTCTAATTAGCAAAAGCAACTTTGCACGCGCAGCACACTTTTTTTGTACATTTCTTTGCCGTTGTTTTGCACGACTACAACGTGAAACTTCCAGAAACGTCTTAGTTACACGTTTTATGGAGGAAATGTCGTACGTGTTCCCGTCCACTTTTTTTCACTGCCGCTCATTTTCACCTTGCCCATTGGTGGCCGCTAGTATTTCTCATTTTGTCACCGCCGCTACAAAATTTTCATATTGTTCTTCCAACAAAAAAATGCCTCCTTCTTTCTTTTCGTCTCTCGTTCTTAATCCCTGTCGCTCTTTTTCTCGTTGAGCTTCGCTGGCCTGCCGCCCACTTCCTCTTTTTCTCTGTCTTTCTCTTGCTCTATATTCCAAATTTGTGGACATGACATTTATGTAAGCTTAATACTTTAGACAACACGGATGCAGAAACAATTTCCGCTTTCCGTTTTCGTCTTCATTGACTCTTTAATTTTGTTGTCTCTGCTTTACAAGGCCCCGGTGGCTATGCGATTTCAACAGGTATGGGTTGCCATAGCTGTTGACTGAGTTACCGTAAAATTCCGAAAATAAGCCCCTCTATGTATAAGACCCTCCAAAAATAATACCCCAAAACCGGTAACGCAAAAAACCCACCATTAAATGGCCCCTCCAAATATAAGCCCCGCCGGGGCTTGTACTTGGAAAATTGGCCTCAAATACAAAGTAAAACAAGGGCAAAAACGGTAAATTTACTTCCAACTATAAGGCTAGCCCAATCGGTTTTGAAACGCAAATTTCCCTCCGTAGATAAGCCCCTCCGAATATAAGCCCGTCGAAAAATAAGCCCCTCAAAAAGGGCCTTTGAAAAATATAAGCCCCGGGGCTTATTTTCGGAATTTTACGGCATTTTACATTGGTATACCTGTGATGCGGACGGACGGTCCTCGGGCGGGCGGTCGGTGTACGATCACGTGATTATCAAGTTCTCTCGGATGGGTAGATTACTTCATTTTCTTACCCATGGTGCTCCGCTGGCGCCCTTCGCGCGCAAGAGCTCCGCTATAAAGCATATAGGGTAGTCTGCAAAAGCACTTACTTTCTAAAATTAACCCCTTAAGAAGGAGATCTGGAGGTCCAATGATTTCTTAAACCGCGTTCTAAGTTAGACTTGGTTTAAATAACCGACCCTTACTGTTTTGACGTTTTGCTAATTTTTCCAAGTTAATGTGGACCATACACAAAAACTGGAAAAAAAAACTGTAGTGGTGGCTGTTCTGGAACTAAAACGTGTGGCTTGTTGGATTTTTGATGTCAATACAGTTAGACCCATGCATCATGATTAATTCGACAAATTTTCCGCATTGAAAGCGACTGTCCAAAATTGTCCGCCCGTCTTCCTGCACATGTTAAGATCGTACTTGAGACGACATTATTGTACACAATTTCACCTCAAACGAAGGCAAGATAGTCTTCTGGATTTGGATAATATCCATCATTGCTATCCAATTTACTCTCGAGGGTCTAATGTACAGTAATTGCGCAAAATTATGTTCCTTTCTTAATCAAACAAAACCTCTATTTGATGTCAAGCTTCAGGACACAATTTCTGCATGCTGTCTACCCGCGCTACAATCTGGTATTCGGTGAAATACATTACACAAAACCAATGTACGGTACATTGTCTTGAGACATTGAACAGTGTAACGAGAACCGCTGAAGCCCGCCACATAAAAAGTTTTAGCAAACCTATAAATGTCGTTTTTAAGCTACTTTCAACTCGTAAAGCTTAGACAAACTTCTAGAGATCCATCCCGACTAAAGCTTTTCTGGCATATTCCGTAAAGAACGATCTCGAATTTGTAGATTTTGCCCTGGTCTTCGTGGTGAACCGAGGAAGTTCAGGATATAAGCTTCACATAAGAGGTTTTGATAGTATGATTAAATGAAATGCGTATCGCTCTTAAACCCACCCCTCTAAACAACCATCACGGCGGACTTTTAGAGAATCATGGGATGTAACTTTCGGTTTGATCGCCAAGCGCACGCAAGCAGTCGAACCTCGATATAAAGATGATTCTCGGTATATTACTGACAAAATTCTTCGCCACTCTCTGTATAACAACCAAACATTGTTAAAAGAAAACACATTTTGGCTTTCCTCTGGTACTTTGTTATACCTATAGGTTCTGTTGTACTGTACTTTGCACCCAAGAAAAGTGCTCCAGTGAGCGTCGAGGTCACTTTTTGTCCAATTTCGGACCATAACATTTTTAATCCCACCCTTCGATTCCTACCTCTAATAATCATGCATGGTTCAGTTTAGGAACGTGAGCCACATGATGTCGAATCGAAGCAAAGGATGTTCTTCCTTTTGACCAGTTCGCTCTCAGGCAATATCTGTTATTTCATTTGAAAAGTCTGTTTTAGTTACCCTCGGGTGCCAACAGCATTAACTGGACAATTCCGTCCCTTACTTATTTGGAAAAAAAACCTTTTGGTACGTGCTATATTGTGCAATGTATGGACACGATGGAGTCACCAATTACCGTAATAATTTAGTCAGCCCGCACTTCATCTGCTATTCCATGCGTAACGGATCATCTTGTATGGTACACAAAACATTTTTATTTCATACAGCGTAGCTTATTGAACAGACCTTTGTTGACTAACCGTGCATGAAAAAGTGATTAGAAGTAAATTTGCTAATAGGTTGCAGATATGCTCTTATCACTGATTTTAATTTTTCGTTGTCAGTTGCGAGATAAGCCTTCGATTCACGTCATTTTGAACTAACTTTCAGATTAGTTCAGCCATGACAAAATTTACTTTATTCCACCCAGAAACCGCATAATTTGGTTCAGCAAGCGCGTGGAATAGAGAGCGGAATTTTGACTTGAAAACACAATGCATTGTCTTAAGACAATAGCCGTGTGCCAGGAATCGACGAAGCCCGCCAAATAAAAATTTCCAGCAAAACAGAATAACTGTCATTTTTCTGCTTTCAACATTTTCAAGTGCAACAGTTATCATAAATCCAGCCATATTCAAGCTACCTTTTCACATATTGCGTCATGAAAAAGATCGATTTTATATATTTTCTTCCGGTCATCGCTCGAGTGGTTTCTTTGCATCAATAAGCAAACCATTCAGACTAATAATTCATTTCCTGCCATTTAATGAACTTAACTATTCAGTACATGGTCCATTCATCGCTAAAGTCCGCCAGAGGAAACCCTCTTTCTACAGGAGCTAAGGAAAGTTGTGCTTAAGTAGGATTTTTTAAAATTTAAGATCTTCCAAGCTTTCAGGCTTATCGAGCATAAAGGAGGACAACAATTTTCAGTGAATGAGGTAAGGTGCATAATTTCTTAAACCTCATCCTAGCTTTCCAGCAGTTTGGATGTTTCAGTTTATTTTTGACGGTCGAATCAAATTCAAACAGGACACAACCCTCAACTAAATAGTAGTTTTGTATTGTCAGTTGAAATGGGTGAAAATATTTGAATGTGCTAAACGTTTTGTTCGGCCCTTAACAGGAAGGTCTTTCTCATCTAATGTATTAAGCGATGCATATTGAGCTTGTATCTTGCTGCTGAAGTTTCATGAACTCTTACTTACTTGTTTGATTCTGCTGCTAGATTTGAGACGGTTTTATTATTGCCCTCTATATTATACGGATAAATACATATTTTTAGTGTCAATTCTGGTCGTCTTGATCAGTTCCAATTTCAGTTTCGCGGTTTCCCGCCATTTTTGCCGCCTTTTATGGCTTCGCGTTAAAGACAACTGATGAACAAATTGATTACGCTGTTATGCCGGCTAGGATTTTTTTCACTGTAGTGCAGGCATAGACGTATGAGGTCCCGCACTGCTTCGGGCTCTTGATACATATTTTCAAGATATTCCCGCATAAAGACCCGACCTTTTGCCAAGAGACTTCAATGCGTCAAATACCTACCAGACGATGCGAAAAAGTGTGAAATCAAGCAGTTTATTGCTTTCAAGTTCAAATAATCAAGGGCTGACAGCAAAAAGGTCGTCACTTGTTTACATCCGCCAAACTGACATTTTCCTCTCAGTGGCTCTCACAAGACATTTCACTTTTCTTACATGAAATTTCTCAGTCTCTTGAAATTTCTGTTCATAAAAGTTTAAGTCTCTTCAATTTTTATGGAAAGAAAATTCAGGATGGTACGAGTAGGAATCGATCTCGGAGCATGGGCTCTGCAGTGCGTCACTTTAACCTCTACACCACCGAGGATTTGCTGATAATGAATGGTTTGAGTAGAATATATATAGCAACAACCCTAACCCTAACCCTAACCCTAACCCTTACTTTGTGTACGAATCATTAATCTGTCAACGTCAGTTTGGCAGATGGAAATAAGTGTTGACCCAGCAAAAATTGCATGCGCTGGCACTTGTTGAATTAAGTTTAAAGCTACAACAACTCCATTAAGCTTTTTTTTTTTGGCGGTGGTAGAGCTGATTTCTCATCTACCTATGTATAGTCAAACCCTATTAATACGGACACTGAGGGGACCATAGAAAGTGTCAGTATTAACGGGGTGTCAGTATTAGATGGGTTAGATTTAGAGAAAATGACTAAGGGCTTTCTTTTCCCTTGCCAGGGACAAAGCAAACTGTCCGTAATTTATGTAATGAGATGTCCATATTAAACGGGTGTCCGTAAGGCGGGGTTTGACTGTAAAATAAAGCAGAAGACCTCGGACAGTTATATCTGAATTGGAACACGTGTTCTACACACAACGCAGGCCCCGGTTGTTCAAACGTTTTTTAGCGTTTTCCACTAGATAAATCACTATCTAAAAGATAAGTATTAGGGAAACCAACTGCACTATTCACCCGACAGAGATTTATGAGATGAAGAGCATTTTCCTCCTTTCGAACAACCAGGGGCCAGGACCTGAGCATGCCAATCGCATCGCACAATTCTAACAAGCGCCGCTTCTAGGTTTATAAGTATTTTATTCAACAGGGTACGTAAAAAGGGTTTGTACTTTCTGGTTCCAGGGTTTTGAATTGGGTGTTCCTGTCATAAGAACAACGTTTTAAGCCTGAAAATGGGTGAAAAAACTCAATTATTTTTTTTAGACATAATGGTTAGATGTTTTAAGAAACACGCCGTACATTGTCGCCGTGCTAAATTCAGTTAGCACTCATTAAAATGACCGTTTACGATTACATGTAATTCATTTGATCGATTCCCTTGCATTTTTAGTGAATAAGTGCTAAATGTTAACCAAAAATAGATGTAAAAAAAAACAGCTCATTGAACGTTCTTTTTCTTTTCAGTAACAACTGTTTTGCCTAGGATATAATAAGTCTTCAATGTTCTTTTTAGATAACTCCTAATATTATTCTTTGTTTATTCTACCATCAGATGCCCTGTTCCATGAGAATCATGCTGTCCGTATTCATCTTCCTCTTTAGTTTTTCAGGTATGAACGTGAAATTCATGCTCACTCGCTCTGGTAAATGTATATTTTTTCCAATAACACAATTGGTTAGTTCGATTACACCCCATCATTTATTTACTTATTTTAACACTTTTCTGAAAAGAAGTTTACAGAAATTCGATAACCAAAGGATATTGCAGAAGCAAAACATAACTTAAAATGAAATGACAAGTGTGGAGAAAAGAACCCAGAAAAAATTCTTGAATATTATTGACGTTGATTTTGGACTGATTTGGAACTATTTAAACACATCTTTAGTCGAGCTTGCATTAGCTGTGAGACTTAAAAAATACAAGCGTTTCTTTTCTTTTCCTTTTTTTCCTAGCGGAGACCTAGGGGATAAGGATTGTGACCACTTTCATCGTATACAAATAAGTTTCGTGATGAGCATGCGGTTTATTATCGGCGATGACTAAAATGACGCACCAATTTGATCACGTTTTGGCTGTTTGGAAATGATGTAATTTTCCCCGATTCGATGCCATTGATTTTCGTGTAATTATACCCATGTATTAAAAAGTGAATACCCCGAGGAAAACTCGACCTTCAGTGAAATAGGATGTGAGAAAATATTATAGGAGGGGAATTCCTATTTTGTTGTGTATTGAGGCGTTACTTTTCTCATAATATTGATGCAATAACTGAAACTCTACGGTTATATAGCAGTCTGGTTATATAGATTCAATGTTGCAACAATTAAATACATACAACAAAGTGAATCTAGATTTTCGCAGTTGTTTCGATGTGAAGTCACGTTGCACTTTATAAACAGTTGAGATATCAATGATTTAACCTTCAACAGAAACTTCTACTGGAAGCAACTTCAACTCCCCCTCTGACGTTACGTATGTGTCACGGGTGTGTTTATACGGGTAGCATTGTACTTGACTATCACGCACTCTCCTTGCGGCACTTCATGTCCATAGAATAGAAAGGTGCGAAAGATGTGAAGCTTTTCCTGAACGGGTCTGTCCACGAATTCTATAGTTTGAAAGCGTTAATTACTTTGGAACAAGTGATTAATTCAGTGGTCGAAAAAAAGAGCAATCTTATCGAGCAAAACTTCGATAGGCTAACTGGTCGGGTGTTGTAAACTTTCACTGTATGCAAATGAGTCTTGTGATGAGCATGCAGTTTGTTTTCGGCGATGATTGAAATGATGCGCTGTCTTTATCACGTTTCCTTGATTTTCGTCTATATACACAAGCGTTCTAATTAACTCAAAAAGAAATCGTCGAAAACGATATAAAAAATAAATATCCTGAAGGATACTCGACCGTCTATAGAGTAGGAATTAATATCATTTTAGCGAGCAAATCCTGTTTCGTGTTGAGTTAATCGCCCCCTAGACTGCGAGCAGTCTCTTATTTTTCTTTTGAGACACAGCAGATCGAGAGCAAGCTTTTACTTTTTCGCTCGCCGCGCGTGCCTGTGAGGAAAGAAGAACAACCATTCGCGGTCTAATCGCCTCCTCATTTCTTATCTTATCTCCAAGCAAGCGGGACTCAACGCTACTAGGAGCGTCCTTGTTTGTTACTTAGACTTGAAAATCGCCGCTCCGAACAGTCGGCTTTTTAGACTACTTATGATTACGAATAATCCCAAACAAAAATCAACGATATAAAAGTAACTTGACTTTCCGATGACTTCATGTCATCATTATTAAATTCTAAAGCTAGGACATTAACATGGTTTGTGTATCTCTGTTAATTTCCTAGCTTTTAATTTAACAGTGTTGACAAGAAGCAATCGAAACGTCAAGTTTCTTTATATCGTTGGTATCTCCAAGCAAACGGAATTCGGGAAAAAGGAATTAACTGGGCGTGACAAAATACAGGGATTCAATAAAAAACAATCCCTCGTTATCCCCATTTTAAATTACTATTATTCGTGTTTATAGGGAATCTCATAGTGCACGGTGAATCTACGTACGGTCCTTGGGGTGAATGGTCCGATTGTGATGTCTCTGAAGGACAAGGCATGATGACCAGAACACGGAAATGTGTAGCGACGAACTGTCCACAACCAGGAGAATACGGTGATGAGATGCGCTGCTTTGTAAAACCTTGCAATTGTGAATGTGCAGGTGAGTTCTCGAATAAGATTCCAGCTGCAGGCAAGTTACACAAGTCACCTAGCCCCTTCCCCCCGAGGGTAGGTTACTCGACAAACATTTCTATGGGGAGGCTCCGCACTGAAGTCCTGCCCCCTAACATCATTTTACGACTTAAAATAAATTTAAATAACTCGCTGCAATTTTCTTTTCTGTTTTCATTATTTCTGTTATCTTCTTTGTCGATACTTTTTTTTAAATATAATTTTTTTATTGCTAGGACCAGAGGAATCAACTACATCAAGTGGTAAATAGTCCCGTGTTCGATGTTTTATTATTATTATCATCATCATCACCATTATCATCATCATCATCATCATCATTATCATCATCATCATCATCATCACATCATTATTATTAGATTTCTCAGTCAACGTATTATTTCCTTACGATCATCTTCTATACTTTAAGCATCAACAAAACTTTATGATCTCTCGTTGACCTTTTCGTCCGCTGACAAAGCGCACTAAGTTTTTGTGTTAGAGAATTTTCGTAAATTTCTCACTCCCAACTTTTGTTCTTCAGCAAGTTTCCCATTAACAACCTTCTTTTTTCTTTTTGTGTTGTATAGCAACAGAAAAGTTAACCACAGAAGGTTGGTATTACTTAATATATACTTTTCGATTCCTCACTCAAAGTATCATAACGTTTTTTACAATTTAAGCCCTTTCAACGTAATGACCTGTCATTTGACCACAAAGCACCCGTTTGCATTGCCGTAATTTCACAGCATTGGTCACATAATAGTTAATATTATTTGCGATTGATTTCTCGAAAGCGCATTCAAGCACTTAACAACGTTTCGAAAGTGCTCGATAGCTTTTGTATCTAAGTTCATTTTCCTAACAACCCCTTTGTCCTTGTTTCTGTTTCGCTGGCTGTTATTAGATTAACGATCTTAATTCTTAATAAAAATTTTTATGTTTGAAATTTCCCAGCATTCTTTTCAATCTACGCGACTTCAGTGACTTCACAGTAAATAGCGTGATATCCATCAATTTAATTGCTAAAAAAAATTCCTTCTCTGTTCTTTTAAAAAGAACTAAATGACAATTGCTTAAATGACGATGACGTAAACTACCGATCAGAAATAAAAATTTCAAGATATTAACATCACAGTCGGAACTTTAAGACATCTGCAAGTCCAAAAACTGACCTTTCCGTTTACTTATAGCGCAAAGTACTTGTTTAGATACTTTGCGGTTACTGCAAAGCAAGGGTCATGTCATTTAAATCATCTATTTTAATTTATTTATTTGTTAGTTTTAACTGGTTTTACTATTAAGCCAGTAGCACAATGATTTCCATGATACATGTATTATTTTGCCTGAAAATTCTTTCTTTTTATTAATTGCAAGGCTTGTTTAGTCTAACCGATGCTCATAGTAAAGAAGATAAAATAAAAAAAAATTTTGAACAAATTAAACATGTTTGTAGAGGTTTGCGATGGTAAATAATCATGACTGACTTTTTATCGGCTTATTCTTATCATTATTAGAGAGCTTTCGATTCGAGGATGAGGAAGAGTAATAGGACAACATTTAATTTTTGAAAAGTACTGTCGCCTTTTCTCTAAAAATAGACACCCCGTAAAGCATCATTGTACCTTTTTTCATCACAAAAGTTAGTTCGCTTATTTCCGTTCAAGGAGTTAAAGCCCTCTCTCGATCGCTAAATGATAAAATTCCTAACATTTGATGACTCGTTTTCGTCACTACGACATCCGTAGTAGAATGACGATGGCTATCACATTTTCCCGTCAAATGACGTTGGTTCGCACGCGCGCGAAACTTAGTATTGGAAAAATTTCGTTCTCTGAGTCGTCCTCGTCTTAGAATCTAAAGCTGTCTATTATTATTGTGGTTGTTGTTTTTCTTTTCCCTTGTATTAATTTCTCAGTCAACTGTATACACGGCTCAGCATTTTTATTATAAAACCGTTCCTGCCTTACGTTCTAACAAAACGATATGATCAAACACTATGAAAATGCGTGTTTTAAAAAATGTAATAATTTTGAGTATAAGAACAAGCGTGAACTGAAATAATTATTAAATACCCCCAGGGTTTACACTTTTTCTTCTTTTTTTTTTTTTCTCAGTTTTGTTGTTTGATTATTTATTTCCTATTTTTGGCCACTTTTGTTCCGTCTGTCCCTTTTCGCTTTTGAATAAAGCGACAGAAAAATCCTTTGAATGATTTTTTTTTGTAACCAATTGATAATAGCCCACGTTCGATATATTAAAATTCTAACATGACTCCGAGGTTTTCTGGTCATTTTTCTATCTTTGGCTTAGTTTTCTTTGTGCTCAAGTCTCCTCTGAAAATTGCGAGACAATGTAGTGGTAAAAAATTGCAGTTTTGACCCTAAAGCCTCGGAGTCAGGTTGGAATTTTAATATATCGAACCGTGAGCTATTAAATAACATTTATTTACTCAGTTATCTTTTTTTTAATGTAATTTGGTAGTTGAATCCAGTTATCCTTATCAGTATTTCTAAAATTTCACTTCTTGTTTCCTAATTAGTACCAGAAGAATCAACTACAAGCAAAAGTGGTAAATATTCATGCATGCTTGTTGTTGTTGTTGTTTTATTTAGAGTTCTCAAACATTTTAGATTTTTCATTCATCTAATTATGACCACATTTTTGGTCTTATTTAATTTCACCTCTCTTTACCTTAACAACCAACAACATTATTGACCATAATTTAGTTTCGACTGTTGGCGTAAATTACAAAATTGCCTTTTCTTTTTGTAGGAGGAGAGGAATCAAGTACAAGTGGTAGATATTCATGTTCAATTGCTTTAACTCTCATCACGAATTGTTTTTATTTCCTTTATCTTGCTTCCTTTTAATGGTAGGTTTTTATGTTTTAGTTTTTTCTTCGAAAATATTCTTAAGGCGTCTTTTTAAAATAACTTGAGAAAATTTTGCCAACAAAAACTTTTAACTTTCGAAACCTTTTCATAATTATTATCTTTCAAATCTTCATTTTTCCTGACTACTTTTTTTTTCTATATTGTTTAGCATCAGAGGAAACAACCACAGAGGGTTTGTCATTAGTTATATTATTTTATTTGCTGCAATAACTCGTCATAAATTTTCAAATGCACTAAAATTCAAGGCATTCTTTTCTCGTTATGATTCTTTAAACGTCTTAATCTAGATCACTTAATAATGATAATAATAATAATAAATAATAATAACAGGTGTGAACATTACTATACCTGGAGACCACCAGGAACCCACGTCACACATGTGTTTTCAGAGGGGCCCTGCATTCAATAAATTACAGATAGTAAACAAAGCCTTAAAAAATTAATAATTTAAGAAGGAAAAAATTAAAAATACTCCTAATATGTCTTTAAAAAGACAAAATGTCAGAAGTGCGTTTAACTTCACCAGATAACATTTTCTAGTCATTTGCAGCCCGATAGTCATTTTCTCTTTCTAGTACTTCTTAGGATGTTATTCTAGAAGATAACAACTTCATTTTATTTGTTTTTCTCATTTCATTTATTTTTATCTATCTTGGCATGTTCTTCATTGTTACTTGTTACTTTTTAACTTTAGCAAACTTGTCTAGAGCCGATAATGCCTAAATATTGTTTGCATTGATTTTATTCGCATAACGGTTTTTTCTACTTCTTACCCCTACAGTACAAGTAACGGTTGACTGTTTGTGTTCTCTCAATTATGGAATAAAATTTAACTTTTAAAGTTACTTGACTGTCGGAAATCATTTTAAGCAGGATTTTGAAATTATTATATTTTTTCACTTAGGAGCAGAGGAATCAACTACAAGTGGTAAGTAGTCGTGTTTGTTGGTTTGTTATTAATTTAGTGAATTAAAATAATTGAATAAATGAATGAACGAAAAAAGAGGGAATCAATGGATGAATGAATGGATGGATGGATGGATGGATGGATGGATGGATGGATGGATGAATGCTGACAGAACAAAAGAGACGCTGTTTGATGTCTTTGTTTTGATCTTAGGGAAACACATTGATCGCGCAAAGTTGTTCGATCTTGACGAATCACTGCGACGTCGAGAAAAACAAAAACGAAGTATACTACTCCATTCTAAGCAATCCGTGAATAAAAAGGGCAAGTAAACTCAGCTATTCTCCCAAAATATGTTCGAACACAAACAGTTCAAAAACATGGCATTCACAGTTTCTGACTCGTACTGGTGCCTCTCTAAAAGTCCGTTGAAAACTAGCTGGACGAGGAAACGGTCGCGTTTAATCGTTGCAGTGAATCAAGATAAATACAAAAACGAATCTAGGCGAATTCCATAACGTTTCCTACGCCAGAAGTTTAGTTTTGCATGGCCATGCTGTTGTCAGCCACCGCACAACTCGATAGCCGCTTCATTATATGTCCACATGCTTTGAGCACAAAAAAAAACAACAACAATCCAAGAGCCAGCAGCCTCTAAAATAACTCACCAGAAAGGTTCTGTGAACTATAAGGAACATTTCATCAAAGATTCCATCACTCATTGTGGATCGGCCGTCATTAATTTTCTGCCAGTACAATGGCTGCTGATAAGAGCACACTGCAAATCCACGTAAAAAAAATTCCAAGGGCAAACAACTTAAAAAATAACGCAAAAAAAATTCTTCTGTAATCACCATATATCGATTCTTAATACAAAACTCCACTAACTATCAAATGATGGCTGAGAATTAAATAGATAAAAATCTCCGACAGAACTTGAAAAAAGTCGGGCGGACGTTTTCAAGTTTGTTTTCATTGGCTCGCGCTTGCGCCAGGGGTTACATAGCCCCTTTAAAGGTATATAAGAACTTCATTTCACGCATTAGAGTTCAAAGCTCTTGTTTTAAATTCATAGAACCGCGTATAACTACTCCTCAGCCTCCTAGCTTTGCTTTTTAGAACGCTTTCCATAGACAACCCTTTTTATTCTTTTTCTGTCTTGTTTAGCATCAGAGGAATCAACCATAGAAGGTTTGTTATCCTTGCTTTATTATATATATCCAGAGAAAAATATCCTCTGTTATATATTAATTACCTAAAACACCGAAATCCATGTGGTATAGCCCCTTTACTATCTTATTTTACGTTGAGACATTAAGTGACGTTGAAATTGAGTATCTTAGTCGATCCTTTTCAATCAATTTTCTGCAGCCAATTATGGACGGTCTTGCTAATAACGCGAGATCTTGTCTTGCAATTAGCACAATAATGGCAGCTTTTTTCACGTTATTTACGGATTACTTGTAATTTGGGGTATTTTATTGACCATTAAACGAAGAAAGACATTTTTTCTTCTTGTTTCCTTCTTTGCACAAGAGGAATCAACTACAAGTATAAGGGATAAATATTCAAGCTCGCTTGCTGTTGTTTTAATAATAGATTTCTCAGTCAGCTATCTAATCATAACAACTTTTTTGGTCCTATTTCACCTCCCCTTACCTAAAAATCAACAACAATGTATATATTGTCAGTGTTCCGGCAAGGAAGCAATAAAATTACAACTTTCGCCAGAGTATATAACACCTTTTTCGGGAGCCATTCCTTCCTGCTCGAAGAAACTTTTAGGTTCTTTGTCAGTTTTGACCTGCAACAAAAATCTCAATGGAATAAGTGCCAAAAGCCCAATTATCTTATTTACACAGTAAAATTAAGTAGAATCGAGTCACTTTAAAGTCGCAAGCACTTTTCAAGCAATTGTTCTGGGGTTTTTCCTGATATTTCAACGTCACATGAAGTAACCTTTCATCTAGAGCACATGTGAAGAATATGAGGATGATTATAACTAGTAAAATGCTTTTTTACCAAATAAGCTTGCAGACAAAGAACATGCATTCATGAGAGACTCATGAGAGTCATTAAACTGATCTTTAATTTAGAGTTTCTCCTTCGTGATTTATGTGCAACCAATTTTTTAATATTATAAAATGTTACGATCACAGAGGGATTTTATAGACATCTGCAAATTTAAGTCCTAAGACCGGCGACCTTTCCGTTAACAACAAGGTACTCATTTACTTTGCAGTTTCGACAAAACAAGGGTCGTCTTTCAGAATTATTTTAATTGTTAAGACTTCTATGTCATGTCTGATCTTTTGAAGAGTTTCTCTTAACAATGTTCTTTTTTTATCTTTCTCTGTTGTTTTAGCATCAGAGGAATCAACCACAGAAGGTTCGTTTAAGTTCCTTTTTTTTTTTGTTTAGTATCAAAATGCTTAGCATTGATACATGTATTCCGGTTGTTTCCCATAAAATCCTTTTTTATTTCTACTGTTTTTACCGTTTAGTCTAACCGATAGTTATGGTAAAGAAGACAAAATAACAGAACAAAAATTTATTTCAAAAAATTGAAAATGTTTGTAGAGCGATTTTTGCAAATAACTTGATTCGATTGAAAGTATAAAAAGTCAGCTACAAGCAGTGAATAATTATTATTGACTTTTTTATCGGCTTTTTCTCATCATTATTATTACTATTATTGTTTTTACGTTTATTCGGTAGTCGAATCTTTTCCTTATCAGTGTTTCTAAAATATCATTTCCTTGTTTCCTACTTAGCACTAGAAGAATCAACTAC
>BOPM01000157.1:199786-214916 GCA_022179025.1 Porites australiensis | reverse complement strand
AGTATTTCTAAAATATCATTTCCTTGTTTCCTACTTAGCACTAGAAGAATCAACTACCATTATAAGTGGTAAATAGTTATGTCTGCTTGTTGTTTTTTTTATTATTTGGATTTCTCATTTACCGAGTCATGACCACACTTTTTGTTTTATTTCGCTTCTCTTTACCGTTTCTTTTATTTCTGTTCTCTTTTTACTATCAAAATATATCAAATATCATTTATTTTTAAATTATCCTAGGACCAGGGGAATCAGCTACATCAAGTGGTAAGTATTATCTCTGATGTTTTGTGAAGAGATAATTTATTGTTATTCAGTTATTTTGCTTTCGCTGATAAAAATGTGAAAAGCCAATGTAGAAATCATTTATTCTTTAGTCTTAACTTCTTTTAGTCGTAAACAACCTGTTGATTTATTGAGCGTAAACTTATTTGTCAAGTCATAATTGTATTTAGTCTTCAAAGTGTAATCAACCTGTAAGAAGCCGTTATCCACCTGTGTAGCTTTTGAAAGTAATTAATGTTTCAAAACAAGCTTAGGTTTCCACCAATAGTCTTGTAGAAATGATTGTTGTGCTCTGTAATTAGACTCGTTGAGTTGTGATGTAATCTGTATCGCTTCGCTAGCTTAGGCTTAAATACGAGTGCTTTGTAGGAGCTTCTTCGGTTACATCCAGGTCCATCTAGTCTTGGTTACATTTTGGTTGGTTATGTTCCTGACTCTACCCGCAGTATAGTCTTGGATTAAACCTCTACATTGGAGCCAAGTTCTGTTGTATTCATTGTCTCAAGGGTATTCAGCAGGCGTAAGAGATTCCGTGCCTTCCCGCAGCCAGCGAGTGTCCCCAGGAAAAGGCCTTTCCCAGAGAGTTTTAGAGTTTTTCCCCGTCCGTCAGTTTTCCCTTTTGTGGAGGCAAAACCTGTTTCCACACTGGTGTCTAAGTGAAAAATAGTGTTTTCACAGTTTTATTATCATCATCGCCGTCATCACCATCATCATCATCTTTACTATTATAACTATTATTATTATTATTATTATTATTATCATCATCATTAGATTTCTTAGTCAACGTATTATGACCACAGTTTTTTCTTACAACCACCTTTCTCTACTTCAAACACCAACAAAACTTTATGATCTCTCGTTGACATTTTCGTTTGCTGACAAAGTAAAAAAGGTTTTTGTACTGATGAAGTCACGTGAACGTCTCACTCCCAGCCTCGTTTCATTTCCAAGCACGTTTCGCATTAACAACGTTCTTTTATCTCTTTATGCTATTCAGCATCAGAATAATCAACCACAAAATGTTGATATTTCTTCGTATCAAATATCCAGTGTTTCTCTTATTATACATAGATATGCCCTTTTTACTATTCTACACTTAAGCTTTTTTTTTTTACTTTTACCGACACTTATAAGCACCACAAACTTGAAAATACTAAATTGTTAAAAATATTTTATAAAAACTAAATAATTAATTTCATTATTTTTCTTTTTTTGTTTACATGTAACATGCCTCCCAGCATTCTTTAGAATTATTTTTCTGTAATCACCATATATCCATTCTTAAAGTACTCGTTTACTCTGCAGTTTCGGCAGAACAAGGGTCGTCTTTCAAAATTATTTTATTTGTTAAGACTTCTATCTCATGTGTGATCTTTTGAACGTTTTCTCTTAACAATGTTCCTTTTTTATCTTTCTCTGTTGTTTTAGCATCAGAAGAATCAACCACAGAAGGTTCGTTTAAGTTCCTGTTATTTTTTGTCTAGAATCAAAATGCTTAGCTTGATACATGTATTGCCGGTTGTTTTGCATGAAATCCTCTTTTACTGCTTTTACCGTTTAATCTAACCGATACTTATATGGTAAATAAAACAAAATAACAAAACAAAAATATATTTCGAAAAATTGAAAAATGTTTGTAGAGCGATTTTTGCAAATAACTTGAGAAAATTTGGCAAAGTGATTCGATTAAAAGCCCGTAAAGAGTCATCTACAAGTAGCGAATAATTATTACTGACGTTTTTATCAGCTTTTTCTCATCATTATCATTACTATTATTGTTTTTATGTTTATTCAGTAGTCGAATATTTTCCTTATCAGTATTTCTAAAATATCATTTCCTTGTTTCCTACTTAGCACTAGAAGAATCAACTACAAGTATAAGTGGTAAATAGTTATGTTTGCTTGTTGTTGTGTTTTTTTTATTTGGATTTCTCATTTACCGAGTCATGACCACACTTTTTGTTTTATTTCGCTTCTCTTTACCTTTTCTTTTATTTCTGTTCTCTTTTCACTATCAAAATATATCAAATATCATTTATTTTATTCCTAGGACCAGAGGAATCAACTACATCAAGTGGTAAGTATCATCTCTGATGTTTTATTATCATCATCGCCGCCATCACCATCATCATCATCATCATTACTGTTATAATAATTATTATTATTAATAACAACTAAAATCTCAATGGAATAAGTGCCAAAAGCCCAATTATGTTATTTGCAAAGCAAAATTAAGTAGAATCGAGTCACTTTAAAGTCGCAAGCACTTTTCAAGCAATTGTTGTGGGTATTGCCTGATATTTCGATGTCACATAGTTAGCTTTCATCTCTATATAATGACTTAGAACACATACATGCGAAGAACATGAGGATGGTTATAACTAGAAACGTGCTTTTTTTATCAAATGAGTTTGCAGACAAAGAGCATGCATGCATGAGAGAATCATGAGAGACATTAAACTGATCTTTAACGAATTTACGATCACAGCGGGATTTTATAGACATCTGCAAATTTAAGTCCTAAGACCGGCGACCTTTCCGTTAACAACAAAGTACTCATTTACTTTGCAGTTTCGGCAAAACAAGGGTCGTCTTTCAAACTTATTTTAATTGTTATGACTTCTATGTCATGTCTGATCTTTTGAACATTTTCTCTTAAAAATGTTCCTTTTTTTATCTTTCTCTGTTTTTTTAGCATCAAAAGAATCAACCACAGAAGGTTCGTTTAAGTTCCTGTTCTTTTTTGTCTAGAATCAAAATGCTTAGCTTGATACATGTATTGCCGGTTGTTTTGCATGAAATCCTTTTTTACTTTTTTTACCGTTTAGTCTAACCGATACTAATGGTAAAGAAGACAAAACAACAAAACAAAAATATATTTCAAATATAATGAAAAATGTTTGTAGAGCGATTTTTGCACATAACTTGAGAAAATTTGACCAAGTGATTCGATAAAAATTCTAAAGAGTCATCTACAAGTAGTGAATAATTATTATTGACGTTTTTATCGGCTTATTCCCATCATTATCATTACTATTATTGTTTTTACGTTTATTCGGTAGTCGAATCTTTTCCGTATAAGTATTTCTAAAATATCATTTCCTTGTTTCCTACTTAGCACTAGAAGAATCAACTACCATTATAAGTGGTAAATAGTTATGTCTGCTTGTTGTTTTTTTTATTATTTGGATTTCTCATTTACCGAGTCATGACCACACTTTTTGTTTTATTTCGCTTCTCTTTACCGTTTCTTTTATTTCTGTTCTCTTTTTACTATCAAAATATATCAAATATCATTTATTTTTAAATTATCCTAGGACCAGGGGAATCAGCTACATCAAGTGGTAAGTATTATCTCTGATGTTTTGTGAAGAGATAATTTATTGTTATTCAGTTATTTTGCTTTCGCTGATAAAAATATGAAAAGCCAATGTAGAAATCATTTATTCTTTAGTCTTAACTTCTTTTAGTCGTAAACAACCTGTTGATTTATTGAGCGTAAACTTATTTGTCAAGTCATAATTGTATTTAGTCTTCAAAGTGTAATCAACCTGTAAGAAGCCGTTATCCACCTGTGTAGCTTTTGGAAGTAATTAATGTTTCAAAGCAAGCTTAGGTTTCCACCAATAGTCTTTTAGAAATGATTGTTGTGCTCTGTAATTAGACTCGTTGAGTTGTGATGTAATCTGTATCGCTTCGCTAGCTTAGGCTTAAATACGAGTGCTTTGTAGGAGCTTCTTCGGTTACATCCAGGTCCATCTAGTCTTGGTTACATTTTGGTTGGTTATGTTCCTGACTCTACCCGCAGTATAGTCTTGGATTAAACCTCTACATTGGAGCCAAGTTCTGTTGTATTCATTGTCTCAAGGGTATTCAGCAGGCGTAAGAGATTCCGTGCCTTCCCGCAGCCAGCGAGTGTCCCCAGGAAAAGGCCTTTCCCAGAGAGTTTTAGAGTTTTTCCCCGTCCGTCAGTTTTCCCTTTTGTGGAGGCAAAACCTGTTTCCACACTGGTGTCTAAGTGAAAAATAGTGTTTTCACAGTTTTATTATCATCATCGCCGTCATCACCATCATCATCATCTTTACTATTATAACTATTATTATTATTATTATTATTATCATCATCATTAGATTTCTTAGTCAACGTATTATGACCACAGTTTTTTCTTACAACCACCTTTCTCTACTTCAAACACCAACAAAACTTTATGATCTCTAGTTGACATTTTCGTTTGCTGACAAAGTAAAAAAGGTTTTTGTACTGATGAAGTCACGTGAACGTCTCACTCCCAGCCTCGTTTCATTTCCAAGCACGTTTCGCATTAACAACGTTCTTTTATCTCTTTATGCTATTCAGCATCAGAATAATCAACCACAAAATGTTGATATTTCTTCGTATCAAATATCCAGTGTTTCTCTTATTATACATAGATATGCCCTTTTTACTATTCTACACTTAAGCTTTTTTTTTTTTACTTTTACCGACACTTATAAGCACCACAAACTTGAAAATACTAAATTGTTAAAAATATTTTATAAAAACTAAATAATTAATTTCATTATTTTTCTTTTTTTGTTTACATGTAACATGCCTCCCAGCATTCTTTAGAATTATTTTTCTGTAATCACCATATATCCATTCTTAAAGTACTCGTTTACTCTGCAGTTTCGGCAGAACAAGGGTCGTCTTTCAAAATTATTTTATTTGTTAAGACTTCTATCTCATGTGTGATCTTTTGAACGTTTTCTCTTAACAATGTTCCTTTTTTATCTTTCTCTGTTGTTTTAGCATCAGAAGAATCAACCACAGAAGGTTCGTTTAAGTTCCTGTTATTTTTTGTCTAGAATCAAAATGCTTAGCTTGATACATGTATTGCCGGTTGTTTTGCATGAAATCCTCTTTTACTGCTTTTACCGTTTAATCTAACCGATACTTATATGGTAAATAAAACAAAATAACAAAGCAAAAATATATTTCGAAAAATTGAAAAATGTTTGTAGAGCGATTTTTGCAAATAACTTGAGAAAATTTGGCAAAGTGATTCGATTAAAAGCCCGTAAAGAGTCATCTACAAGTAGCGAATAATTATTACTGACGTTTTTATCAGCTTTTTCTCATCATTATCATTACTATTATTGTTTTTATGTTTATTCAGTAGTCGAATATTTTCCTTATCAGTATTTCTAAAATATCATTTCCTTGTTTCCTACTTAGCACTAGAAGAATCAACTACAAGTATAAGTGGTAAATATTTATGTCTGCTTGTTGTTGTTTTTTTATTTGGATTTCTCATTTACTGAGTCATAAACACACTTTTTCTTATATTTCTCTTCTCTTTACCTCTTCTTTTATTTCTTTTCTCTTTTTACTATCAAAATATATCAAATATCTTTTATTTTATTCCTAGGACCAGAGGAATCAACTACATCAAGAGGTAAGTATTATCTCTGATGTTTTATTATCATCATCGCCGACATCACCATCAGCATCATCATCATCATCATCATCATTACTATTATAATTATTATTATTATTATTATTATTAGACTTCTTAGTCAACGTATTATGACCACCGTTTTTTCTTACAGCAACCTTTCTCCACTTCAAGCACCAACAAAACTTTATGACCTCTAATTGGCATTTTCTTTTGCTGATAAAGTAAAAAAGGTTTTTGTACTGATGAAGTCACGTAAATGTCTCACTCCCAGCCTCGTTTCATTTCCAAGCACGTTTCGCATTAACAACGTTCTTTTATCTCTTTATGCTATTCAGCATCAGAATAATCAACCACAAAATGTTGATATTTCTTCTTATCAAGTATTCAGTGTTTCTCTTATCATACATAGACATGCCCTTTTTACTATTCTACACTTAAAGGAGCTGTGTCACGAAATTCAGCCAAATTATGTAATTATGTAAGAGAAACGTGAAAATAACCGCTTAAAACATTAAAGGGAGGTTAAAACAACACAACAGATACAACAGATGCCACGGATAAGCAAAACTGAAGAAGATGGAAACGGATTGAAATTAGAGTTTTCGAAAACTGTTCAGCCTAACAGTTTTTCAAAGTTGATCTCTGCCGTTTACAACTTCAAAAATAATGCTCAGAAGACAAATTTGTTTGTCTCGAATCTCTGCTTGTGTCATTTACAAGTAATTTCTTTGCTTACTTTAAGTTCCGTAGCGATTGAGGGCGAGTAACTGGCAAAATTAAAGAAATTGAACGGGACTGCCGTCAC
Source organism: Porites australiensis (assembly GCA_022179025.1). NCBI lineage: Eukaryota > Metazoa > Cnidaria > Anthozoa > Scleractinia > Poritidae > Porites > Porites australiensis. The sequence continues at coordinate 208,392 of BOPM01000157.1, read as the reverse complement.
ACAGCCCCTTTAAGCTTTTTTTTCAGTTTTACCGACACTTATAAGCACCACAAACTTGAAAATACTAAATTGTTAAAAATATTTTATAAAAACTAAATAATTAATTTCATTATTTTTCTTTTTTTGTTTAACATGCCTCCCGGCATTCTTTGGAATTATTTTTCTGTAATCACCATATATCCATTCTTAAAGTACTCGTTTACTTTGCAGTTTCGGCAAAACAAGGGTCGTCTTTCAAAATTATTTTATTTGTTAAGACTTCTGTCTCATGTGCGATCTTTTGAACGTTTTCTCTTAAAAATGTTCCTTTTTCATCTTTCTCTGTTGTTTTAGCATCAGAAGAATCAGCCACAGAAGGTTCGTTTAAGTTCCTGTTCTTTTTTGTCTAGAATCAAAATGCTTAGCTTGATACATGTATTGACGGTTGTTTTGCATGAAATCCTTTTTTACTGTTTTTACTGTTTAGTCTAACCGATACTTATATGGTAAAGAAGACAAAATAACAAAGCAAAAATATATTTCGAAAAATTGAAAAATGTTTGTAGAGCGATTTTTGCAAATAACTTGAGAAAATTTGGCAAAGTGATTCGATTAAAAGCCCGTAAAGAGTCATCTACAAGTAGCGAATAATTATTACTGACGTTTTTATCAGCTTTTTCTCATCATTATCATTACTATTATTGTTTTTATGTTTATTCAGTAGTCGAATCTTTTCCTTATCAGTATTTCTAAAATATCATTTCCTTGTTTCCAACGTAGCACTAGAAGAATCAACTACAAGTATAAGTGGTAAATATTTATGTCTGCTTGTTGTTGTTTTTTTATTTGGATTTCTCATTTACCGAGTCATGACCACACTTTTTGTTATATTTCGCTTCTCTTTACCTTTTCTTTAATTTCTGTTCTCTTTTTACTATCAAAATATATCAAATATCTTTTATTTTATTCCTAGGACCAGAGGAATCAACTACATCAAGTGGTAAGTATTATCTCTGATGTTTTATCATCATCGCCGCAATCACCATCATCATTATCATCATCATCATCATCATCATCATCATCATCATCATCATCATCATCATCATCATCATCATCATCATCATCATTACCATTATAATTATTATTATTATTATTATTAGATTTCTTAGTCAACTTATTCTGACCACCGTTTTTTCTTACAACCACGTTTCTCTACTTCAAGCACCAACAAAACTTTATGACCTCTAGTTGGCATTTTCGTTTGCTCATAAAGTAAAAAAGGTTTTTGTATTGATGAAGTCACGTAAACGTCTCACTCCCAGCCTCGTTTCATTTCCAAGCATGTGCGCATTAACAACGTTCTTTTATCTTTGGTATTTCTTCATATCAAATAACCAGTGTTTCTCTCATTACGCATAGATATGCCCTTTTTACTATTCTACAGCCATTTTTTTTTTTTTAGTTTTACCGTTATTTATAAGCACCACAATTGTTAAAAATATTCTATAAAAACTGAATAATTAATTTCAATAGTTTTCTTTTTTGTTTTACATGCCTTCCAGCATTCTTTAGAATTATTCTCTAAAAAAAACTACTTTACGTATCTTTTTCACTTAAAATCATTCAACGATTAAAACCCTATATTATCATCATTATAAAATATTGCAATTTTCTACTTAGCACTAGAAACACTTATAAAAGTAAATAATCATGAAGTTGTTTTTAACTTATGATTTTTTCAGTAACTTTTATTTATCTTGAAGAAATCTTTAAACATCCTTTGCTACACTACTACACTTTACTCTGAGCTGTTTAGCGATACAATAAACGGCGATTGTACAGACCCTAAAATTTCGTTAGAACACCACTTCACACCGCTATAGTAATTTTTCAGGCCTAACAAATCTGTTCCTATAATTAAAGTTGAAACTTAAACGTAAAAGAAAAAGGGGAAAATTTTGTAACATTTGTGTACAACAAAAATAAATTACAATTGGTAAACACCCCAGTGTTATCACACCAGTCTTTTGATTTTCATTTTTTATCATTTTACTTATCCATTTTTTAAATTACTTATTACTCTTCTGTTCTGTTTTTCAACGCAAAAATCCTTTGTTTGACTATTCCTTGTAAACAATTTAACAATTGAATAACATTTATCTTTTTTTTAATCATTCGTAAAATTCCTTATCAGCTTTTTTTCTAAATATCATGTTTTGTTCCCTACTTAGCACCAGAAGAATCAGCTACAAGCATAAGTGGTAAATATTCATGCATGGTCACCTAATCGTGACCATTGTCTTATTTCACCTCTCTTTGCCTTAACAACCAACAACCGATATTTGACCATTTCGGTTGTTGCCTAATTATATAATTGCCTTTTCTTTTTGTTGGAGAAGAAAACTCAAGTACAAGTGGTAGATATGTTTTGTTGCTTTAACTCTGATTTCGAATTGCTTCCATAGCTTTAACTTGCTTCTTTTGTTGATTAGTTTCAGTTTTTTTTTATTTCAAAAATATTTGTAGAGCGATTCTTGTGTGTAACTTGAGGAAATTTGGACAACAAATTATTTCACTTTCGAAACTTTTTCATTATCAGTATCTTTTAAATCTTGACTTTGTCTGACTTCTTCGTTCTTTTTCTTTATTGTTAAGCATCAGAGGAAACAACTACAGAAGGTTTGTCATTAGTTATATTTTATTTGATATAGGTTAGTTTTATTTATTCTTATCATAACTCGTAATAAATGTTCTAACGCAATAAAATTCAAGGCAGTGTTTTCTCGATGTCACGCGTTAGACGTCTCGATCTAGATCTTTTGAGATCTAGAAATTAATCCTTAAACGGTATTGATTTTTCCTTACGACTTTTGTTTCTTCCTATGTTGCTTAGGGATGCATACAAATGTGAAGGGAGGGGGAGTCCAAAAACAGAAAAAAATCCTGCAAAACAAATCTTAAGAAAAACGTCTTGCATTGCAATAAAACAGGAAAAAAGGTTTTCAGGGTTGAAAAAAAAAATTGCACCGTGGCTGCTTTTGAAAAAAAAATCACACCTTTCCAGAATGTCCTGATTACTTCAAATTGATTCCTTAATGATATTCTTTCCTTGATTTCTTTCTCCTAATTTGCAGAAGGAGAAGAATCAACAACAAGTGGTAAATACTCATGTCATTTCTTTAACTGTTTCTTTCTCTTTGATTTGTCTATTTTGCTTCCTTTTCTTCAGGTGTATCTAATAATGTATTTTTTTCTGCGGAATTGATTTCTCAGTCTGAACAACTAATTAAAAGAGAATTTTGACACCTAAATTCATTTCGCTTTCTAAACTATTTGATTATTGCTGTTAACGTTTTTAAAAAGCTCTTCTCTTTTTTTCTTTTATGTTGCTAAGCATCGGAAGAATCAACCACAGAAGGTTTGTCATTTATTTTCTTTCTCTTGTCATCACTTAACTAACTCAAATTATAGTAAAACTTGTCACGCAAACATTTTCCAAGCTTTCTTGTCTCTTTGCACTTATTCTTTCCCTCAGCACCTCACAGTAGATCATGTGATTCATCGCTGCTAGAATAGTTTTACTTTATCATTTAGTTTTAAAAACCATAAAAGGAATACCACTGTTCGTTATTTAAGCCACATTTCCTTGAGTATTCCATTTATTGTTTTTGATCTTAATTAAAATTTGTTGAGCATTACTTCTAAAGGAATCTTTTCGACGTTTTTGCTGGTTATTTGACTTCTGTAAATCATCTTATTTGACTTTAAATTGTTCTTGTTAATATTTATTGCCTGTGTTCTTGGAAAACCATGCACTGAGTGTTCCTGGCCATTTACTTTATTTTAAGGGTGCATTGTTTTCGTTACTACTTTGCTTCAGTCCATTTTGCTTACCTATGTTCGTTTCTCATTCTAAATTAGTTATAGCCGCGGTGACTGAACCCACAGAGCCTGGTAAGATATTGATTTAAGTAGTAACAGTGCATTACAGTACCAAATTTTACTCTTAACTTTGTTAGACGGGAACGATATCATCAAAATTACTCAAAATCTCTCTATTAACTAGGGAAGAATAAACATGTCAAGGCCCGGTTTAGTAAAAATCCCGAACGCTTTAAGTTAAAACACAATAAACCACTCGTTACGCTTCTTAACATGCCACAATTTTAGTGAAACTGGGTATTTCCTCAGACCGCCGTCCAGTAACCTAAACTATTTATTTACCTTTTAGGGCTGGTTTGGTTTTTTAGCGTTACATTAGCAGCATTATCTTTATCCCCAGGATAATGAAACTACCTCGAGTTTAAAAGTTACCTTAAGTTTAAAATGAAAAGCAAAGTGATTATTACACAAACATACTACATGCTTCGGTAATGTAAACCTTCTCTTACCTGGGCATCGTGGGACAGCTTACGACTAAGAGAAAGTAACTAAAATTGTTAGCAATAAGAGCAGATGAGAATGGGAAAGGGTAAGCCCATGATACTTCACATGGTCAAAGAATATCAAAAATATTGTTGGTATCCAGTGGACCTCTCTGTTTGTTTCTTTATATTTAATTCATACAGCAATGCATCAGTTACAGTCATCTACAAAGTCACCAGCAGCAACAGGTGGGTCAGAAATAATCCTGTTCAAATCATATTTAATAAATCGTTTTCCACTCGGAAGGTATTCACTAGCATGTTTTCTTTTTTAAGGCAAGCGTAAAAGCGGAGCTCCTATTTTATACGGAACGTTTCGACAATAAAATCTTAACTAACCTAACCTAACCTATTTATGGAGAACTTTCATGCAAGTAAAAACCATAAACAAACGATAACCCAGCCTACCTGGTAAGAAAACAATACAATGTATCAACCTTACACCGGAACAGTAATTGTGGCAAGGCGTCCACACGGTTGAGTCATTAGCATTCGCAGAGCGTACATCAGATATATGATAAATGATCCTGAGAGAATATTCAGTGTGTTAACGATTTCCCTGCTGTACTGTCAGCTCTATACAAGAGTGGAGGGGCGATTCTTTTTTAATTTCCGTTTCGCTGACACAGCTTTAGCAGAAATCTCTCTGTAGTCGTTTTCGTCGACAAAACGAATAGCAATATCGCCCTCCGCGTCTTCCGCCATTTTGTTCTGCGTCAATTCGTGAAGGACGCGTACCTCTGAGCGTGGGTCATTCACGCAGAACACATTCGCGCTATGTGATAGGCTGTTGTCTAATTCCCCTTGAGATCTGTGGTGCTAAAAATAACTCGAGACGAATTACCTATGGAATAGGGTGTGTATGGGGGATGCCTTCTCAGTCCCCTTTATACTCTCTTGATTCCTCTCATTCAACGTGAAAAGGGGAATATAACCCTTTAATCTTACATTTGTTAAAAAAACGAGTCTGACGAACCCGCAAAAAATCACCGAGTTTAAAAATCCCAATGATTATCATAAGGTTCCCTTATAGAGACTCCATGTGAAGGTGAACCTCTGGGGGCTGCAGAAGGAGGAAAATTGCCAAGCTCGAGCTTCACAGCTTCCTCGCACTTTTTAAATCTCTTTAATCCATCTAACGGTCGTTTAAATGGACCTTTAAGCTGGTGTGCTGAAAACAGTAACAAAGGAGAGTACTTACAGATCCAGTTACCTGAGTCCAAAACAGTCTGTGCGATCGCCACCCAAGGTGCTGGCCAACAAGAAGGGACCTCATTTGTCAAATCTTACTTTTTGGAATACTCTGTCAATGGAGAAGAATGGAAAAAAGTTGAAAGAGGAGATGGTCAAGTAAAGGTATACGTAAAGAATAAAACCTACAAAGAAAATAACTTCCTACCCTTTCCCCCACCCCTTACTGAAACAAATGGAGTTTAATATTATCCGTTCGATAAATGTTAAGATCGCTCCTCTAAATGTGGTCCTTTGCACGGGTTAGAACACATACAATGAAGAGGAACTGGGACAATCAACCGCCCGGATCTGTCATTTTGAAATAATTAAGTGCTTTACGGTTAACTAGCATAAAACTTCCTGGATAAAGGATGTGTGACAAGCAGATACATCGCAAACGGAAGTGCTAAGAAAAAAATACGTAACACCGTCCAAAATACATGAAACAAAACACGAACAAACAGGCAAGTAAAAGTTAACCCAGAATAACAGATAACCAACGTAAGCCAACAGGTGTTAAAAAACAAACAAACAAACAAACAAAAACTAACAAAAGCGAAATACTTTGGGTTCAACTGGTACAACTTCAGCGACAGCTCTTTCATCTTCCTCTTGTTCAACAGGAACAAGAACGGGTGGAACGGGAAGAACTGCCATGAATACAGGGATGGTTTATTGGAAAAAATTTAGAATGTCGCTACCTGCGAAACGTCGTTTGGGATGGTATCGTCAATGTTGACTTAAAATTAAAGTCAAGAAATAGTTCCTAGATAATTCGAAGGAAAAGTTGCTACTTTGGCAGTCGTTTCTTGAATGGTTTTAAAATTAATCAACTTTTTATCAACTAGCGATAAATACTTGATAAGCTTGTAATTTATTATGATGGAGCACTGCGCTATTCATTGTTGTTAGATGATGTCACACAAACAGAATATCACGAATAATAATAGCATCATTCAGATAAATTGTCAAAACTCCCCTACATAATCTGAATGCAGCTATAGCTCACTAGCAGTTGATTATGGGATACCAAATTACACTGAGTGTGGCCTTCTCAATGTATAAAAGTATATATAACATAATTTTTTCTTCCTACCAGGTGTTTGGAGGCAACATTGATACTCATTCTATAAAGAAACAAATATTACCGACTCCCATAGAGGCTACCTTCGTTCGCATTTATCCTCAAGAATTCGTTGATTGGATGTGTATGAGGGTTGAGTTGTATGGTAAAGGTATGTATATACCAGTTTTTATTGCCTGAAATAATTACAGTCGAACCTCAACCAATTGGAAGCTCAAGAAAGCAAAAAAAAAAACACGTCCCATAAATAAAAGTACACTACATTAAGTACACTACACCTAAGGTGAAGCAAAAAGACTTCATTTTTAATCGCTGCAAGCTCCTCTCTAAAGCTCACTCAATATTTCTGTCACTGTTTAAGGAAGCCTGAAAATTATCAAAATCATTATACTAATAATGATAATTTATCTCTCTGTCCACTAGAATTAGAAGAATCCACAACAGCTGGTAAGTAACTGACATTTTTATTCTCTAAGAATTTAGCAAACCATCGTTTTAATTAAAGCATCACGAGTTACATAGACTTTGAATTTAATTTACCGTGAACACATTCCTTTTCAAGCACCAGCAGAACCTATCACTGACCCTTTTAAATCGTTAAAAACTTGCTTGCTTTGTTTCTATAATGAGTAGTATCATTTGAATGAGAACAAAGAGTTTATAAGGCGTATCAAAACTCTATTTCACCATAGTAAGCTTCTTCTTAATTTTTTCAAAACAAAACAAGAAACTGTGTGGTCTCAGCCGAGCAACCTATTTTTGAGAACTACAGACCATTTGCTGTTCATTTTCATAGCAGCATTTTTGTGAGTCAATCAAAATCCACAAAATCCAATAAGCATAGTCTAGTTATTTTCTTTATTATTTCAGTTTAGGGTTTCTAACTAGGGTGGATTATTAGTTTCTGCCGATAACGTTAAAGAATCACCTTCAAGTGCTAAATAACGCGCATTTTTGCCAAATTATATTGCTCTACTGTATATTTCCTTGATGGTTATTTTAAGTGTTTTTCGACCTCTTTTTTGTTTAGTTCAGAAAAATACATTTATTCGGCAGATTGGTTTTGTAAACAACTTGACAGAATTTTGATAGCAAAATCTTTAGACTATCGAATCCTTCTCATTGTTAATTTTGACGACCTTTTTTCCCTTTTTATCTTGTTAAGCGTTAGAAGAATCGGCCACAGAAGGTTTGTCCATAGTTATACATGTATTTCGTCTGCCAATATTTTATTTTCTTAAAACGTTATTAATGACGAGTTTAAGAAAAAATATCAGTTTAAAATGACCAGTTGGTAGATGCTGTGTTCAATTTTCGACAGTGTAAATTTCTCTAGGAGCTTCATAACTTGCATTTGTTTTGCTCCCTAAGCATCCTTTTATACAAAGGTATAAGTAAAATAGAAGACATTTAATTATTTCAAAATGGCAGATCGTAGATGGCGGATGGTTCCAATTCCCTCTCTAATAAATGCATGACGTCATAATGACATCACTGATATGGCTAAAGATTATTTTAATATTATTTAAAATGTGTTAACCAGATATTCTGAGCATCTCAAACTAGATAACTTTGTGCTTTTAAGAGTCAACTGCAAGTAGTAAATTTCTTTCTTTGCAAATTATTTTTCACTTTATTTTTGCTTCTTTGTTTAGTTCGTGTAACTTTTTTTCGAATTTTTATTTTTGATTTTTATAAACATAATTTAAGAGAATTATAATGACAAAAACAAAAATCAAAACCCTTTCATCATTATTATTTTTGACATCTTTATATTATTCAGACAACTTTTTTTTTCGTTTTGATATTGTTTAGCGTCAAAAGAATCGACCACAAAAGGTTTGTCATTAATTCGTTTACTTTTTAGACTGATTTTTGAAAATATT
>BOPM01000157.1:166949-197078 GCA_022179025.1 Porites australiensis | reverse complement strand
ACTCGTTTCAAGAGTAAGAACTAGGCGAAAAAATAGCTAAAAATATGGCAAGAACAGCAAGAAGACAACTCGAAGGGCGACATCTGCTATTTGGAGAATATTTGCGGAGCTGGACAAACCTAAACGTACACTATCGAAGATGAACTGAACATCGATGGATCGATGGAGGTAAGCATGTTTTAGCTATGTTTTTAAACTAGGAATTATTTTGAATGAATAATAAAACAGTTATTGAATTCGGCTTTCGTATCATATATCTCGGAGGGTGTTATCTCGGAGGGTGTTATCCGCCTCGGCCTACGGCCTCGACGGATAACACCCTCCTCGATCTCCATAATTCTTCATAAGATACTCAGCCTCATTCATTAACTGCTAAGAAAAACTAATTACATGCCCTTTAATTAGATTCAGTTTTACTTACATTTTTTGTACAATAAATAAGAAATAAAAATGCAGGAAATCCAATAACCATAATAAAAGTTTTAATAATAACAAACAGTAACTGATTATGTTTTTTTATTGTCATTTTTCTTTGTTTAGCCATTCCACCGACTACAACTGAGATCTCTCCAGTACCAACAACCGCCAGTAAAGGGATCGATATAGGGATTTTGTTGGATAGTTCCTCCGGTGTGACTCCCGAACAATTTCAAATGCTAAAGTCATTTGTATCCCGTTTGGTCGTTAGAATTACCGATACCTTTGGGTTAAGTGTTCAGTTTGGTTTTATCGAGTACGGTGAAGCATCCCAGCTTCTAATGACACTCAAGTTGTTTACTGATGTTGACGTGTCTGGGATTGTTCAGGGTATTGAATATGTCCGTGCTCAGGGTCATCGCACTGACCTGGCCATGCTGAAAGCCACTCAAGAGTTATTCTGCCGAGAGGGATGCGGACTCCGCTCAGAGGGGGAAAATGTACTGATCGTTTTTACATCCAAGAACAATGACGCTGGATCTATGCCTTATAGCTTTATATCACAAAAAATGGAGGTAGGCACCAAATTTCAACATCCAAAGACTAGGCTCACAAATTCTTTTTCTTTCATTTTCCGTACCCTGCCTTGCATGTAACTTTAATAAAGCTATTTTGCTTGATCTGTTTAGTTTGTTACGGTTTTAAAGGAGCTATGTCACACAATTTGCTATCTTTTTAAGAGCTAAAATTTTTTCGCATCAATTGAAAATAATAGTTATTTTAAGACCCTGAGTATTAGTCCGGCCCCAGGAATAGAACCCGCGACCTCCCGCTCCGCAGTTAAGCGCTCTAGCGACTGAGCTAATCCTGCGCATTTAAAACAGCAATATCCCCATCACTAAGCCCCTTTAAAGTGGTGAATTTCATTATCCGTGTTGGATTTGTTTTTGCGCTGCGAGGAAAAAAAATTGAGAAAAATATTACTCATTATTCTATTAACTTTAATTCAAGAAAATGTTTTGAAATCATAGGAGCACTTTGGATTTACTTTTTCATGAATTCCAGAAAAAGTCATTTGAATAGTAAACAGACGTAAAATTTGGGATTTCAGAAGCAGAAGATGGAAGATTCGAGTTACGTGCTCTACGCAAGTCGTAGATGCTAGGTTCCAGAGTACTTTTCGTAGCTTTGTTCCGAAGAATCTAAGGAGGTTATTTAAACGAGGTCTAACTTAAAAGCAGGCCGCAGTTTAACAAACTTTTGAACCTCCAGATCTTGTCCTCAGTGGTTTATTTTACAGCACGACCACTGTAACCGGGGCCACTAGTACAAAGCTGACCAATCGGATTCCGGACAAAAGCAATGTACATTCCGAGAAAGTTGCCTGTTGGCCAATCAGCAGCTCGTAAAAAAAAACAGTGGGTTACTCCAAGCACGAAATTTAAATATTGATAGCAAACGTTTTTCAAGAAAGCAAAATGTTTCACCATTCTATTCAAAACTTTACATATAACACCCAGAAGATCTACCAGCATTTCTTTAAATTACCACAATTGCCGCGCTTTGCAATAACATCAAGGACTCTGGTGAAAGATATAACTAACAATAGACGCTGACTTTTTTGCGGCAGTTATTCACTCTAACGGACCTCCCAGGAAAAGCGGGCTTTCTTCAACGGGTTTAAAAGGTCCGCGTCTGCAGGTTGTGATTGGTTGATTTGGATCCATGTTGTTTATTTCGATCATGATTGACCACTAACTTTCTTGGAATGTATTTTTTGTTATTGTTTATCTGTATTATGATTGGTCAACTTTTGTCTTGGCAGCCCAGGTTATAGTGGTCACACTGTAAGAAGATAAATGCTTTTCTAGTGTACCCCTTATACCTTCAAGTAACTTTTTAAGATTGATGGTACTGCTATGATAAAAGCGTTAGGCAAAGTGAAAATCGCTTAGAACACGGTTTTGTTAAACACTGGCTAAACTTCCGCTTAAATACCTGTCCCTAAGAATACGAAATATCGTCTAGTCAAGTGTTAATGTTGTTTCTTCATACAGGAGGCCTCCCTGAATGTTATTGCTGTTGGAATTAGCCCGGACGTCAGTGAATCTGAACTGACTAAAATTGCTCTTGGATCGTCCGATCATGTGATTCGAGTAACGTCCCCCAATGAACTGGACTCAGAAGCTCTTGATAAAATCGAAGCACTGATTTCACAGGGCTCGGATGAACCCAACTCGAAAGGTGCGTTTAAAAATGTGTTGTGATGTGACACCGTAGTGATTTGTAAATGAGGAAGATTAATGGTTCAGACAGAGTGAGGGCACATGTTCTTTTGTTTTTCGTTTTCCAGTACATTTAGGCTTGTGTACGTTGCTCATTGCTAGAGGGTTTGGAAACACAAATTCCTCCCTGGGCTCTTTAGTTATCCTGACATAAATTATCATTGTGCCAAGGCGTGGAGTTCAAGAGTTGTAAAACACCTTTTCCTGACTTGAGATCTGATTGGGGAAGCTCCTGGTCCTATACATTGTATTCTAAAAATTCGCTGTCCATTCATTTTTTATTATTAATCTTTTGCACCCTAGATCAACTTGAGGCACTAGACACTCCAAGGAAATTTCATCGCCCTAAAAGTTGGCGTAAAAGAAGATTCCATCTCAGTGATTTGATGTAACGATTGACGCCAGAGTCTTTAATTTCCTAACCTGTTATAAAACTGACGCCTTTAAATGTTCAGAAGTTAGTTTTCGAGTCACAAAATTCTGGTTTTGGCAATGGAAAATAACTTTTAAGTTTGTTTTCAAATTAACAAGCAACCATTGCGGTAAGCATACTTAACTGGATACAGTCTATTTCCTTATATAGTAAAACTTTCAATACTTTTTGATCCGGAAAAGAAGTGCTACTCACCAGCTGAGGAAGTAATTCCTATTTTAAAAAGATATTGCTAGATTCAGTTCAGATATTAGACTCGCGTATGAAGGAAGACATGAATATCTATGTTCGAAATTTGAACTCGCAATATCCGCAATGTGTCCTTAAGTCTGCTTTAAAACAGGTGTTGGATGAAATTGAGGGGAGTTGTAAAGTCGGTTAAAATATCAACAATCCATTGATTTAGTCATCTTTATAATCATGTCGTTCTGAACTTTTCTACAGCTGGGATGTAGTTATAGTGAGCATTTCGAGGTACTGATGTGCATTTTTAACTCATTTCATACTTGTGTGTACAATTAAAAAGTTAATAGCAAAATAAAAGTCTTCCATTATGGCTTTTGTAGTTAACGACCAACTTCTGATAACTCTTGGAACGTTTTGAAAAGCTATAAAGGCGTTGTTGTGAAAGAACGATTGATCCTAACGACGATTTATCGATCAACACTGCGCTGCAACTTTGTTGCGGCGTCGTTCCAACATTTTTGAGCCAAAAAGCAGCTAAAATCGTCGTTAAAAATCGTCTTCTATAACATCGCCTTTAGCACAAAAATCATCGCCCAGAGTAATCAGCTGTCCGCCAGACTTATGAAGGTGCAATCGCTTATTTGGGCAAAACAGACATATTTAATTCATGGTTTTGCATTTATATAGACAAGCAATTCAATTTCAACAACTTCTTACCTCCGGTTTAATGTTTATACTTGACTTGACCGGAGGTTTCCCATTTCTTATATTTCTGTCAGTCATTGGTCGCGCTGTACTATAGCAACGCTTGAGTTCAGACAAGTAAGTCACCGTGAGTGAATTCAACACCCTGGCCCTGAAATGATTATTTCTCGGTACGTTTCTGTCGCAGTTAGAGTTGTGCAATGTGACATTTTAATGGAACTTAAAAGTTCCACTTCTCGCATCGATAACTGCCGCGAGACATTTTGTGAATCGGCCACCATAAAGAGGTGTAAGTACAGGGGCTAGCTCTTCTTCAGTCATACGAAGGGTAGAGGGCGATGCAACTGGTTTGAACAAAGAAACATGAAATCAAGAGTGATTAGTGATTTCAACATGAAGGGTTTTTTGATTTTCCTACCGGAATTGAAATAAACATGCATTACATAGTCCAGAGTTGATGACTAGCAGTTTTTGAGAAACCGGACAGGCTAAAGTTATTGGTTGACACATGCATCGGGCAAAGCAGCATCCGGGACTATGTCATGCTATTTCTATCCCTTCTTTTAAAATACAAACGTGTCGTCGCATCAATTGTATTCCCAAAACAGTTTTCCAAATCTATTTAGGCATTGAAACTTTTTCCTGTCGTCTGTTACGACTAAAGATGGCAAGGATGGATATAATGAACTATGAAAACAGAGGGCCAATGTGTTCCAGTTTTGCTTGTAGAAATCACTAAAAATTACACTGGCAAGTACATCTCGATGAAATTTGCTCCATGCCTTCTTCATAACTCTAGAGGAGCATTTCTCAGTTGTGTACGTGTAAAGGCATTAAATAAAAAATAACCTCATTACATAGCCCCTTTAAATTAAAACTTGTATATAAAAGGTCTAAATCGATACTGAAGACGTTTAAAACCCTCACGCAAAAACTATTCAATACATAGCACTGGATGGCTTCAAATTATTCAAATAATATATGAAACTAGCCGGAAAAGCCAGTGAGGAACCTGGTAACTACCCAGCGAAAACTGAGAAAGAGTAACGTAACTAAACAGGTACGGTAGAAAGAGTGCGAAAGATGTAAAGTCAAGGGATCAGAGTAGATCCCGAGTGACAGTTTACGTGATACAAATTCGCGTTTGCCGTTTGAAGTAAAACGTGATGCTTAACTCTCTAATAACCATCGGGGTAACGGGATTTGGGAAAATCTGGAACGGGATGACGCGATTGATGAACCCCTGTTGGGAATCCTCAGTGTCACAGTGTGCCTTAAGCGCATACTGAAATGTGCTTAAAAAGCTGAAGTCTGCCATCAGGAACAAAAACAGTGTGGAATATGACTTCGTATGGGTACTTTTGCTTCTGTTTGGTCTGTTGCTGTTCAGGACTGCTCTATACTGGAGTCTCTATTTTAGCTGCAAGTGGGGTCTTTTGGCAAACTCTCCTGATGAGCAAATGGGTAAATAAAGCTTTATAAAAATCAAAACTTTAACCAATCCTATGGTATTTTGAGGATGTACATCAACTGACCAGATATCACCGATGAGCCCCCCAGTATTCGGTCGATAATCATTCAACCGATACATGCATTATTACAATTAGTGTCGTTGAAGACCGTGTCGTTTCTTATGTCAGGCTGAGTAAACAGCAGTCTCTAATCGAACAATATCAGAACAGTGCAAATTATATTACTTCTCGATCGTGTGACCGGTAGTCTTGGAGAGAGTTGAACTGATAAAGATCTATATTCAGCAGGTAAGAAATTCTAATAACAATATTATCTGTTTTGACCTACGATAGATACAGCCCCCCAGTATTCAAAGCAAGCTTTGCGTTTTACCAGGGTTGTAGCTCCTGGACTCTCAGTAAAAGAAATGCTACTGTAAGTTATCTTTTTAGTAGCTATTCTCTACTACAATAAAAATAAACAGACTATATTTATTCCACGAAAGAAATATAAATTCAAAGCATATAAAAAACAAATCAAAACTTCATTGCTAGAGATGCTTCCTTTGAAGTAGAAATGTTCTCACGTTCTCTTAATTTTTACCTCAATAGAATAAACTAAATAATCGAGCGCAATTTATACTTTGCGCGTTTTCGCACAGGAAGCCGTTGGCTGAATTAACATTAAAATAATAGCAAATGTTGTTTTCACGAGACTCCATTGTTGAAGAAGCAAACATAACAATGACAAGTTTATTGAGGGGACAAATAATGTTCTTTCTTGTGGAACTGGCTTTTATTCAGCTATTCATGGTCAAACAATAGTTTAAAAAAAACAAATCCGACTAACTAAAAAAAGGGGGTTTTTGCGCCAAAGTCTAAATTAAATGTGTAGTCTGAAAAAACTACATTGGGCAAAAACTTTAAAAACGAATTGATGGAAATTATATTATTATCTGCACAAATCATATAAGCACAGAACATCTCGTTTTAAACGATATATACTGGACGCATCATTAGGTTATCTTACTGAGTTTTCTCCCTAAGGTCTCTGTAAACATTTTTGGCGCCCAAATAAATAATAATTTTAATAATTATATTGTTAACTTGCAGGCCAAAATTAACATGTGCATAGTGATGCTATTGTCATTTACGGTCTTTCTGGCCCTAACATGTTCATGTCATGGTAGGTAAAATTATTTTGTTAATGTTCCACACTATTAAAAAAGGCGCCTAGTAAACCATAAAAAAAGCCTAGTTTCGAGCGAAAAGTTTGTTCAGGGTGAGCCAAAACCCCGCTCGCAAC
This sequence comes from Porites australiensis, assembly GCA_022179025.1. Classification (NCBI taxonomy): domain Eukaryota; kingdom Metazoa; phylum Cnidaria; class Anthozoa; order Scleractinia; family Poritidae; genus Porites; species Porites australiensis. Next base: position 190,295 of record BOPM01000157.1, on the reverse strand, counting down.
TTATTTCCATCTCCAAGTCCGCTCTTCTTACTTTTCCCGCTTGCTTTATCAAGAAGTATTTAATGGACTTTAAGCTTACGAGACAGGACCTTTTATGAAAACGGCTTCCGGACGTCCTTGAGCAGATTTTTAATAACAAGTACGAATGATTGGTTTTCACACTCAACCGAATAGCGTCAATGAGAAATAAACCTGATTGAGAATGATCATTGTTTTGCTTCAGTTTCTTAGCTTGCGAGCAAGCTCTCCGGGGAGCTCTGGTGGCGGAGTGGTGCTCGCAGGCTTCAGATTCTTGGTATCGTAAATATTCTCCTTTTTATTAGGTGGATTGCTTGGAGAGTCACGTGAGAAGATAGTTTTGGATAAGAAAGATGCATTTAACTTCTTTAGCGCTTTAAAGAGCAGTATCAATCACGAATGTTACGAAGAGGACTGCACATTTGGTGAGGTTGTGGACCATTATGGTTCTTCTGAACAGACGGTAGGTCTACATCGTCGGGCACTTTTATTTTCTGTTAATTTCTATCTTTCTAAAGAGGAAACAGACAGTAAACTAAGGCTCTTTGTGCGACGATTAAAGAGGGTAAAAGAAAATTGTAGTGCCAATGAATCAGTGTGGCAGTTTTATATGAATAAACAGTTTCGGTATACATGTACATAAGTACTGACGTATGTGTGAGATACCTTAAAAAGCTGATTCTATAAATGTTGGCAATTAGGCATTGGGTATTTGGACATTTGGGCATACCGAACCATACCTTAATTTGCCTGAGTGACCACCAAACAATAGCTTCCTATTGCCCAATTCCCAATGCCCAAAGCAGCCTTTATTGAACCAGCTATACATACGAGATAGGTAACGGCTAAAAGTGATAGATTTTGATATACGTTATTGACTCTAGCGTGAAATCAGACGGCTGGATGAGCAAAGTTGTATTTTGCGTTTCAATGGACCGTGACGAATTCGAGATCAAAAAACGGTAATTAAGGACAAAGGCCACTATCCAGCCATATTGCCTGACCGAGCAAGCTTGGTCAACAAAGGTGTTACTTGAAGATGATGTGAACTGAGGAAGTACATGCAATTTTTTATTCTTTCATCTTCATGTTTCAGCAAATTGGCCTGGCCTTCCCATGAGGGCAAATCTTGTTCGCTCCCAGATTTTAGAGGCACGTGACCAGCCGCAACCAGGGTTCTTTCTCGAGAAGAGAGAGAACCCTGGGAACGAGGTCGGCTCAAGGATTAAGTCATGTAATAAGTTGATAATTGTTTTGTAAAACTCGTTAGAATTTTTTTGTCATTATAGTATGAATACTGGAATACCTACCAATGCAAGAAATTCAAGAAGGATTGTAATGGTAATATTTCGTTCGATTCTTTATTGTTTTTCCCGGCGAATATAGGGAAATAGCGTCAGGTTAACTTAAGATCTAAGCCCATGGTTTGGTCAAATAGCTGTGCACTGCTCTTTTCAGCCCTAATGGTATTTCAGCTGTTCAGGAATAAAATGATTTCTCTTTTGAGGTTTGTTTCACAAGTGAACGACTTTTAAACTTTAGTTTGACCTCCAAAATAATCAAATTGATGAGTCGTTTAGTGCGTGCCTTAATTTGATAGGCAATGCGATAATCCTTACTCCAGCGATGCCCATTGAGATCGATTATTTCAAGAAGCCCAGAGATATGATCTAGAGAACAGACCTACAGTTCAAGGCCGTAGTTCTGAGATCGTACGCTAGGAGTTTAAAAATTGTACAATAGTAACCTTTAGATTCTAAGACGAGAACGACTAAGAGTACGAGATTTTTCGATACAAATTAGTGCTCTCCCGTGAACCAGCGTCATTTTGGCGGGAAAACGTGATAGTCGTCGTCATTCAACAAAGAGGTTTAGCGAGAATGCCCAAGTGGCAGAAACAAGTTATCAAATGTTACAGGTTTTAAAGGCTTTTATGTTAGAGAGCGTAAAACAGTGCTAACTTTTTCGGTGCATCAAAAATATAAGCTTTCCGGGGCGTCTATTTTTTGAGAATACGCGAAAAAAAATTCAGTCAAATCTCGTACTTGTTGTCATTCTCGTCCTCGAATCTAACGGTCCCTATTTCTCAACAAAAAAAAAAGCCGGGATTATTGATTCTCCTCCTTTATGAGCCTATCACTTCACCATATAACCCTGAGTCAATTCTCTTTTAGACTTGGCTTGCCGAGGAAATGCGATAGGTATGGAAAACTATAAAATATCCGGAGGAGGGATTTACGGCTCATCCTGGTACTCGCCATACGTAGATTTCCTTCCATCTCAAGGACGACTGAATAACCGCAAGGGATCGTGGTGTCCAAAATCAAACGAGGAAGACAAACAACCATATCTTCAGGTTGGGGCTTAGTAGATGAGACTGGGTATGATAACATATCACCCTATGTAAGTTAATCCAAGACAGTCTGGGATTCTGGATTTCACGATTTGGATTCAGGATTTTAGTCCGGAGTCCTTGTCAGTAGCACTTGGGTCCTGGGTTCCAATCGTTAGTGAGATTCCCGATTCCTTGAGCTGAACTGCGGATTCCGGAACTAGCATTGCCTTAAATGGGACCAAGCATAGATGAAAACAAAGTTGCTGTAGTGATGTTGACAGTTCCTAGACCTCGCTCGCACACTTCTTTTAATGCAGTTCCGCACAACTGTGGCTAAGTAACTTAATTCGATGTTTCTATTGGTTAGCAAGTTTAAAATGATAGCAATGCTATTGAACGCATTGTCCACGGTCAAGTCCAAAAGAGCAAACAAAAACAAACCACTTCATAACCATTGAACTTTATTAGGACAAAGACTTTAGGCTTTATAATATCGTTATTTGAGTTTTATTTTCGACTAGTTTCATCTTGTATGCTAAAAGAATAAACTGGATTGGTAAAGATTGTTTTGTTTCCAGTTGTAATTGGTAGAAAGCTAATACCTGACTAGAGGGCGTGGGGAATCAACTTGGGCGTGAATAACCATGCGTGTGGACGAGTTCCCCAAAAAATGTAGTTTGTTAGCTTGTAGATTTTTGTGATTTCATTCAATTGTTTTGGTTTTTGTTTTTCTAAGACACTTAGAAATTTTGCTCTTCCTAAATTTCCTTTGTTACCTTTATATAGATCGAACTACCTCAACGTCACGGAGTCTGCGCAATAGCTACCCAAGGATCGTCCGTTCATGATACAGATTACGTGACGAAATATGAGATTCAGACTTCACTGGACAAAAAGAACTGGGTTACATACAAAGAAAATGGAACCAACAAGGTAAATCGCGATGCAAATAAATATAAAGTATGCACGTGTTCCTATTAAGATGCATGAGATGTCCAGAGACTTAGACTGAGGTTTTTTTCTAGTTCAAAAGGCATTTTCGTATGGGAGTACATCCAATCCACTCTTTACAATAACTCAGCGATTTTCCAAAAACTTAAAAGTAAATGGACGTAAAAAACTGTCAATTATATTGTAAAAAACAAATCGACAACAATTCTCTATGGTCTTAGGGGCGGATCCAGGATTTTTTTTAGGAGCGGGTGCACTTGTCTCTTGCTCTACTTCAACACCAATAAACCACATAGTTTTTTTTTTGTTTTTTATTTTTTTTTTGCAGAATACCAGTTGTATTATCGACCACAGAAATGACATCAAAATGTTCAAAACTTTGCAATGTTACCCCACTCGTCTACGGTTCGTCTGCGGCTCGTGGTTACAATTGAATTCTGAACATATTGACGCCATTTCTATGGTCGATAAGAGTAAAGACCATGGAAAATGTCGATTGTTGACTAGCGCATAAAGACGTTCCTCTTAATTTATTACTGTTCCGCATGCTTCACATTAGAGAGGGGTTACGGAACATCAATGAAATTCGTTAAATAAAAAGGGAATAATTCTGTTCGTTTTACTGATTGATTTTTAATACGCTATTTTATACATACGCTGAAGACTTGTCAATTTATTTTCACACAAAACCATTTTCCTGTCATAAGGCCCATTTCATTTCTGAATACAGCATAATTGACACCTCTTGTATATTTTAACAGGTATTTTTTGGAAATACGAATGCCAAGGATATGGTGAAACGAAACCTGGAACGACCTGTTCTAGCCATGTTTATTCGTTTTCTACCCAAAGAATGGAAAAGCTGGCCGTGCATGCGTGTTGAGGTTTACGGAAAACCCGCCAGTAAGTCGACCTATAAGTCACCGCAATCAGTAGAGTTCTTTAATTCGCAAGCAATCTTACATGATTGGCTTATAAGCTCTACATTCAACTTACCCCAAAATGAAGTTAGAAAAACAACAGTGAAAAGGAGCAATGTCTGCAGAATACCAATGACATGGGTTTGTGATTATTGCCTTCAAATCAGTAGTACTAACTTACCTTGGCCACAGACGACATATATTGTAGCAGTTGAATCGACGTCCGGGTAAGCGTATAGCTCCTTTGATGTTTTTCTCGCCCCATCGTTATCCTGATTTAGGGAAAAAACCGTCAAGGTTAAATTCAAACAGCGTTCGCGAAGTAGTGCTCGCGTGAGTCTTCAGTTTTAACGGTAGTAATAAATATGGTATAGTTAATCACCAGACATTTATATTTTTGTGTCATGTTTTCAGACTGCACAGTGAGGACAACAGACAACAAATGCTGCGTATTTCCCTTCCTTTACAAAGGCGAGAGAATGTTTACCTGTACATCTTACTCATTTGGAAGGAAATGGTGTGCCACGACTTACGACTATGATAACGACGGTCAATGGGGGAAATGCTTAGGTATGTTGAACGGCATGTTAGATACTGAACCAAAACATTACATTGCGTGCAGCAGGGCTGCGAAACGTGCGTGATTGGTTCAAGGTAAAGTGATTTTCAAGTTTCCCATGAGATACATTACTTGGAGCCTGTTTACATGGAAGTGGGGGACCTCAGGTAGGTGGGGTAACCCGCCCGTCCATATAATCTTTCATTTTATTTTGAGCACTTTTTCATGATAGGCAGGGTGACACGCTGCAGGTTAACACGCCTACCTGAGGTTCCCACCTCCATGTAAACAGGCCTTTGAATTCCAAAGGTTGTACAGATGATACGAAAAAGGGACGTGCATAATCAAGAGAGGATAGGTTTTTTTAATCATGCTACCTGCGTTCGTGCATAGTCTAGGTCAATAAAGAAATCTTCTACCATTTTTATCCTTAACTTGGGACCGTAGCCTGCCCGGCAGAAACTGACCATAGTTTTAATTCCTCTGCATTGTTATCGAAAAAAAAACACATCGCCATCATTATCAGCAGCAGCAGTAGCAGCAGCCGACCACATCGCAGTCTGCCACTGGCTTTTAAAAGTCCTTCCTGTATTGGAATGGAAAGAAAAGTGGGCCTCGATGAACACTGCCGAGGATGTGATGTAACTGACGCCAGCCTTTGGCGAACGATTTTGCGTTTGCCATGCCTCAGGGGCAGGCTCTATTTCCGCCTTGACGCGCATTTCCCGAACAGCGGCTAGTAATCGAGCCTATGCCCACGGTGGAATTGAGGCTATAGTCTCTTTTTACGAAACCATTCTCTGGTTTCCTGAGAAAGTCCTCGCAAAAGACCCGGAGCTGTCGTTCTCGTTTCAGCCAGATAAGCTGCTGGTCTTGTTTCACGCTCTTGAGGACGCCATCATTCAAGATGAAGTCTAGTCTCTTCTTAATCAGGATTATTCTATAGCTACTAGTGGTAGTAGCTGTACGTCGATCATGTCTTCAAGCTTAGAATATTGCTGTTGTTATTTTGTAGTTAATCTCGTATCACTCTTTTTTCTGCAGCTGAAGACCTCAAGCCAAAGTCGTGAATGGAACGACCATTGCAGTTCAAGTAGCAACAGAGTGATAATAGCGGGAAATAACTGACGAACGCTTAGCTGGATTGTTAGCTTAAACATCATGTTTGTAAAACTGGAAGTACTTAATAAATCCGTTTATACTTCAACAACAAGAGCTAATATATCTAAACTTTATTAAATTTGCAATAAGCCTGATGAGACTGAAATCACATAAAATCATTTAAGCTACGTGCAAACGGATGCAACAACACCCAACATTGTGGGGCCAACGATGTTAGGAGTAAAGCCCCGTGCAAACGGACGCTACATTGTTGGCCAACATCTCCCAAAATTTTGAATGTTACACGTAGCGTGTTGTTGGGAGTTGTTAAGAAAGGTTTGAAAGCGGTCAAACTTTTGAGCCAACAACTCCGCCCAACATTGTTGGGCCAACGATGTTAGGAGTAAAGCCCCGTGCAAACGGACACTACATTGTTGCCCAACATCTCCCAAAATTCTGAATGTTACATGTAGCGTGTTGTTGGGAGTTGTTAAGAAAGGTTTGAAAGCGGTCAAACTTTTGAGCCAACAACTCCCAATATTGTTGGCCAACGATGTTAGGAGTAAAGCGCCGTGCAAACGGACGCTATATTGTTGCCCAACATCTCCCAAAATTTTGAATGTTACATGTAGCGTGTTGTTGGAAGTTGTTGGGAAAGGTTTGAAAGCGGTCAAACTTTTGAGCCAACCACTCCAAACATTTCTTTTGTTCCGTGATCGCCGAAGAGTAGCGCAACAGTGTTAAAGCCAATTGCACAGCTCTTCCAACGTTGTTGTGGCCATGCAAGCGCATTACATATGGTCTTCAAGGTCTTACGGATTGTATTCCTCCCACGATGCACTGCAAGTACCAACATTGTTGGGAGTTGCTGCACCCGTTTGCAAGTATATGTAGCTTAAACATATGTTTTTTTTTTTCATTTACAAGAACTTTGTTCGATGCGGAACAGAGCAATTGTAGCTGAATACAAATATGATACGACGAATAATCATTCTGTTAATTGTTAGAAAAGGGATGGATAAATTGTTAGTTCGTATTGGAATACGGCAAGATTCCGCTCTTTGTCCATTCCAACGCGTGTTGTAGTTACAAAATTGTGATATCGAACGAGAACTAAAAAAGTGTCTGAAATTCAGTAATACCGAGAGTACTTATTTCATAACAAGACTTAAATGAGGTTAGCCCATAATAGCGAGATGTCCACCGAGCAAGAATTAACTTCATCTGCAAATTACTCAAAATCACCAGTCGGCATCTTCAAATCTGACGAATTTTGATGAGAAGATCCCGTGCATAGCAACATATGAAACATAACAACCAGGATACCGGTCTGGAATTCACTTGAAAATCTTTCTTCGTTTCACCTTATTTCTTGTTTTCCCTAGCAAAATATTGCAGCTGTGGTTATCATTCTAAATCAAGAAGGTTTACCAGCAAATTAGATAGTGTTTTTATCTTGTTTCCAAGTGTGTTTCAAGAATGTCAGTTCTACGCTGATGTTACAGGTGACTGTGCAACAAAGACAGTTTTTGCATAAGAATCGACGCGAGTTCAGACTGTTTGTAAGGCAAAATAACTTTAAAAAGTTAAAATATTCACACCCTTGTTACCCAGGTTCGAAATCCAGACAGAAACATCGTCGTACGTGGGTTGAGTTCTCCCCTTTGCTCCAAGAGGTTATTTCCGCTTCTCAAAAAGAATTTTTCTTAATTCCAATTCGATCCAAAATAGTAGATGAAAACCACTTTGTAAATGTATGTTTATTTTTGACACTGCGTTCAGAAAAAAACAACTTTTTTCTCCACACTTTTTTCTCTTTTGACCCTCCTTCTGCAGCTTAATTAGGAAACCCTTTTTGTTCTCAACAGTAGCAAACTATGATGGCAAAATAATGATTCTTAGTCAAAACAAGGCCTTGAAATTAATATTTTATTCCAGTTTACCTTTCCCTTTGCAAGCCATGACATCGTCTCTCAGACTTACGTCCTCGTTCATGAATGAACAAAATTTCATATTGCAATACCTGGTATTTCTATGTAAATGTTGATTCTGCGTACCTAGCTATTTTGTAGCCTATTCTGTGATTAGCAAGTTATTTTTCCAGCTGTATTTGCATTCAGCCTTTTGATAGATAATAGTTACAATTCACTGACGTTTAATTGACATTTTAATTGAAGGTTGGCGATTAATTGTTATTCGCGCTAACGGTTTGCAGAACAGGCGCCAAAACTAGCAGGTCCAAGAAAAGGCAACAACATTCATCAGTTTGTTCATCAAAAATGTCTTCCATATGGATTATCATTTTCCTGATGTCTATTTTGCACAACTCTCTCAGTAAGTTAAGTAACTGTTGCAATAACCTTACATAAAGCATTAACAGAACGTAGCACAGTATTTTTCAAATGCATAAATCAAACTGTAATCAGTCTTCTCGTGCAGCTATATCAAGCACTTCTCGGTCAGAGTAACAAACTGCAGTATTAGTTCTATGCGATATGAGAGCCAAACTTTTTTTCCGTTCATGCAACATGTTTAAAAGTGCCCGGTTAATGGGAACTCCGTTGAGTAATAATTGAGTTTATAATTATAATTCCCTCCCTTCAGTAGTAAACTATGACTTTCAGTTAGTTTTATGCAAATTTTTATTTCTTATCGGACGAGAATATGGGACGATTGCAGCAGGCACTATACACCGAGTAACTTTCTACCAAGCGTGGTTAGTTCATTGTAAGATTTTAAGCCTGTTTTCACCGTAGATTATGTGTGATTTACTAATGCCACTAGATTGTGACGGGTTTCCAATTTTTGGAGACAAAGATGCAATTTGTAGTCAATCACTGAGTCAATAATGTGCAACACTGTGGTAAGGAAAAAATGTTTCGTTTACATCCGCAGCCGGTTAGAATGGTGCTAGATAATTGAAATTCGTCAGTTGATTTAAAATGACAGGTCACACTATCATGCATAATGTTCTTGCAAAACAGGTTTCTCGAGACGGGCCCAAGACGTGGTCTTGACCAAGGACGAAGCTTCGTCCTTTTACAAGCGTTTCTTTGACGATAATATTGACGAAGAGTGTTACGGGGAATCCTGTGATTTTGAAGAAGTGGTGGAAAAGTTTGGACATTCGGAACAGTCGGTTAGTATAGCAAACATCCTTTATTAAATAATAATAATAATAATAATAATAAACAATTAAAAACAGAACAAAAGAGGATTGATCTATTACTCAAAACCTTCCGCTCCTAAATCCTATGGAACGAAAACTCAAGTAAAAACTCTTTGCCAGTGCAGTAGAAGTGTATCCTCCTCTCCGCCTACGCATTCACCTCTCATAGGAAACCACAGATCCAAAACACCAAGATTTTCAGATTTAAAGCTCTATAGTTGGAGCCTCTCGTAAACGACCATCTCTCGTAAGAGACTACGACCCCTTTTTACCCCTATGTCACTTTTCTGGTGCTATGCTACTCAAAACATACGAAAAACGTTTAGCGACAATGTTTAACTACTCATATTATAACTTACAAACAGCATGCAATAAACTCTCGTTTAAAGAGTAGATCTGGTAGAGATTTGGTAAAGATTTCATGTACATACCCACCGCCTTGAGTGTCCCATTATATAGGCTGTAACACCCAAATGACCCCCTGTGGTTCAAATTCCATAAGCGACCACTAAGTCTTCACATTTTGGGTGGTCACTTGCTGAAGGTTCGAATGTAATATCATATAATTAATTTTTTCTCAGTATTGTTCAAAAGAAAATTGGTGATTTTTTCTCATATTTTGGTCACTGTTAGGGTGAAAGAATTAAAGTAGTAAACTAATTCACATTCGCATAAAAGCCACCCTATGTCTCTTGATGGATAAGTTATGGGTGAAACATTTTGCATAAGGCATAGGGTGGGCTGATAGAGAAAATTTGCCAGCGCCGCTGAAGGGGAGGAGGGTGGGGAAACTTGCTTGCCCTTTGTAGAGTAGACTTGCAAGAAGACGGCAAATTTGTTTGCGAGGGCGTATAAAAGGCCTAGGGAATTTCCCTGGGGACCGTATAGGGTCAATAGACTGCCTTACAAGGGAGCACGCAGTTATCTAGTTGATTAAATTGTCATGTGGCGGCTTTTACGCGAATGAGAAAAGAAATCTCTTTGCTCTTAACGAATTAAAATTATACTACCAGTATAGGTACGACTGACATTTTATTCAATCTTTTTGTGAGCCATAATTTCACACCTGCATTTATTAAACTATTGCTCTAAGTTATGTTTATTCGATAAAATTAATTTAAATGTAAAACAGCAATAATGAGTTTGACATTGCAACAAAATTTCTTGCATTCAGTTAAATGTAGAATATTTCGCTAACTGAAACTCCAATGGGAAATGCCAAGCCATTTCACTTAATTATTATTTCTTTTTTTGCCTTTTTTGCAGCGAAAAGTGCGATTTATTATGTAACCATAGAAACGGTGATCTTTTCACGTACAAAGATACAGTGGAAACTCTATTCAGGGGACACCCTCAGGACCAAGGGAAGTGTTCCCTGAATAGAGGTGTCCCTTGAATGGTGGTTGGTCTGGGATTTCTTAATAATTAACCAACAAATTATTTTTTCTATATATATTCTGCCTCGGAATCTGCTGCAGTAATTATTTTAAGCAGCTAAATAATGTGTCAAAAATTATTATTAACTTATCTCTGCGATATTTTATGTTGTATTGCCACAAGCGCAGTACATCGATTTTATTTATTTCTTGTTGTGAAAGCTGTCGCCGTTTTTGACTAGTGATCTGAACACCTAACCTGTTTAACGCGTTTTGTGGTTAGTCACTTTCCAATGAATAGAGTTGTCCATTCAATAAAGGTAACAGATACAAAGGTTATGTGAACATTTTCCCGGGACCAAGTTTTGTTTCCCATGAATAGAGATGTCCCTTGAATAGAGATGTCGCAAAGGAGGACACTGTATCATGTTTTTCCGCTAAAGCTCGCGTGATATTTCATTGGTGCCTATATAACAAAATCTAATATAAGGAGGGCTTCATACTATTCAAAAACCTGGGGGAAGGGAGAACGTAGAGAATAAAAATTTTAACATGTATTAATTATGGTCATGTAGCAGCTGCTAGGAAGTTGAAAGCCAATGGATTTGCTACCCAAACCGGAAAACAATGGTAAACAATGAATTACCATTCCTTAAATGAACGAACCGGGAAAGACCTTATGAGTAGCTCCTATGTTCGTTAATTGTTCTCGCGTTATTTCGTGAAAACTCCCGGACATGTAGACTACTGCCGTGTCAAACTATCATAACTGTTTTAAAGGCACGGTAAAACGGGCAACAAAAAAACATGCATGTAACTTGTCATGCAACATTGCTGCAAAACCAGAAGAAAAGCGTAGTTGAGCTATTTACCGCATCAAACTTGTCTTGCAAAAAACTCAGGTTGTTAACAGGTTTGAACGCGGGTGGTAAAAAGAGGAACATCGCTTTCGGACTCGTTTTGTAGCAATCTTGCAAAACAAGCTGCACGTTTTTGTTAACCGTTTTACCGTCTCTGTTTGCATTCAATAACCGTTTAATATTCTGTTTTTGCCGTTTCTACTTTCCTTTTTTAGTACGAATACTGGAACACTTATCGCTGTAATACATCAAACTACCGCTGTCAAGGTAAATTGCTGCAGTAACTGTATTCTGCAAGTTATTACTTTTTAAAGATCTTTATACAGTACTCCCTCGAATAAGCGTCCATGCTCTTATGAACGTCCAAAGAATCTACCGAAAGAACACCCACGCCCTTATTCCAGATCCCGAAAAAGGATGACAGAAGTTGTCCGTGCTTGTCTACACCGCACGAAGCGTGATTTGAATCAGGAGTGTTCGAGGTCCGTAACTGAGTCATAATTATCCTTTCGTTTCAGCTGAAAAAGAACATTGTATGAGAGTAAAGCTCCTGGAATTCCACTTTAATTTTCTCTGTCGACTCTTGAGGTCTTACTTCTGACGTTTTAAATCCATAACTTTACCTGGTCTTAGTTGGAGCAAATGCCTGTGCAAAAATTTCTTGGCCATTTACTAGTACTAGAATTCCCTCGGTAACATTTAACGCTTAACGCGATTCCACATCCTTTTCAATTTGGGGGACATTTCTTCGACTTGTTTTCCCTGGAAGGCTGAAAAAAAAGCGGGTCTTACTTCAGTCACATTGTTTAAACTCAACCGTACGCTTTTGGTCACCAATACAGGTGTCTGTCTTCCTTTTCACACAATGAATGTGAAGAGCACTGTCCTCAGGTGCATTCAGTCTCTTATAAACTTTTATCTCTTTAAACCAGACGTGAAATGTCGTGGCCATCCAATCGGAATGCAAAGCAAAGAGATCCCGGATGAGAATATTGTCGCATCATCATGGCAGGAACCCTTTCACTCCTTCCGACCGGAGGCTGGTCGCCTTGACAACGAGGATGGGGTATGGTGCGCTAATACACTAGGAAACCCTGATAAGAAGCATTATGTTCAAATCGAGTTTCCTTCCAGATACAACGTTTGCGCTGTCGCTACCCAGGGCTCGCCTCTCCATAGTACAGACTGGGTTAAGAAATATCGACTACAGTTCTCCTTGGATGGCAAGAATTTCACCACTTACACTGAAAATGGAACCGTTAAGGTACAGTTCCCTCTATTATTTCTATAGAATTTTTAATGTTATCTTACAAATTAGTTTTCGACTTATTGCCTAGGATTCATTTGTAATTTTCAAGTTTTGTAAAGTTTTTGTAAATAATTGCGTAATTCAGCTTTTGGCTGCGATGCAGTTTTCATAAACTATCTATTTATCTATCTATCTATCTATCTATCTATTTATCTATCTATCTATCTATCTATCTATCTATCTATCTATCTATCTATCTATCTATCTATCTATCTATCTATCTATCTATCTATCTATCTATCTTAAAAAAGCCAAATGGTTAGGTTAGTTAGTTTGGTAACATACAGGCCAATACTCTGGGGCCCCTGCCCTGGCCTAAGCCAAGTGTGGAGAAGATATCGATGCTCCCATCCGAATTGAATGCAGTTGTCGGCCTAGCCATCAGGTAGGCTCTTGAATATGAGTTCCAGCTCCTTACCACCTACATACCGCTGTTTCATTTATTAAGAATCTGGTTTATTTGTATGTTTTATCTTTTGTTAGAAGGTTGGCCTAACAAGTGGAAATCTAGTTTTTGTCTGTCTGTGTATATGTATGTTGTAGTTAATTTTCCTGTTTCAACTTCATTAGCATACATTACCATACCCAAAAACAAAAGAAAAACAAAAATTACCTGAGATAAAAAATTAACTACACCATGTACATGAAATTGTACGTGTGCGTAAGTTTTTTGTTTGCTTGCCTTCCATGTATTGGAGGCTGTCGTTTGTTGGTTTATGTAACTGTAAAATTTCTTCAGATAGTTAGCACACATATTAACTTCCTGTTCCCTTGCAGGAGTTCACAGGCAACACTAACTCCGGTGACATGATCAAACATGATTTAAATCGTCCAATTACCGCACATTTTATTCGCTTTATCCCGGTGGAATGGAACTACAAACCATGCATGCGGGTAGAAATATACGGAAGCGCCATCGGTAAGAAAGATTTCAATAGCTACCACATGACATTCTTTCACTAACATGTATAGCCTAGAACTCAGGCGCTTAGTTCAGGCACGATCAAAACTGAGCTCTTAGACGAACTGAGCCAATCATCCCATCCTAAGACCACTTAGGCAACCAATATGATAAGTCATCACGTAATTGCTACTCTTTATTAGCAAAAACTGATCACAGAGATACAGTGAGCCAGCGGTTGGACCTTAAGCCAAGAACTTACGTAAGCTTTGTTCGACCAACTCAAATCACTGGCATGACATGCCAGGTGTCACCGTCTCGTCTATAACCATGCAATCATCTTTTAATGTCAAGCGAGGTGTGACTAAAACACCAGCATGACATAGCCAGGTGCCGGAAAATGTCAAGCCAGGTGTGAACAGCACCAACCAAAACACAGGAATGAGATTGACAAACTAAAGAAGGGTGAAAGAGACAACGTTAGCCGCTTAATGAAGCTACAGTCTGGACTAAAACAGGATCTTACTCATAGCCAGCCGAGGGTGATTTCATCAAGAGCCTGACTAGTTACGCTCTACTGCTCGTTAAATCGAGCCACTGCTCCACCTGGAATGTAGAAGAATCCTTGACATGCGTATGTATTATGCGTATGCGCATATGGACCTCGCGTGCCAGCCGGTAGTGTTTAACAACTGCGCAGCGCCAAAACAGCCACAGAAATCTACTCGCGTTAGTCCCCATAACAAAGAATAAGACAAGCAAGGGGCTTTTTCACATCGATAACGCTGATAACTCAATCGAAAAACCAGACTAGTGCGAAACAATTTAGCGCGCAGTCTCTCTGTAGTCTGCCTGAAGAGTCCTGTTCACATTCCGAGCTAAACTGACTCAATACGATCTCTTGTTTTGCAGCCTGCCCGTGGAAAACCAAGAATGACAAATGCTGTGTGTTTCCGTTCATTTACAAAGGACAAAAACATTACAAATGCATTATTGACTGGGTCTGGATGCCTTGGTGTGCCACCACATCAAACTATGACAAAGACAAAAAATGGGAAAACTGCCTTCCTCGTAAGATATTCCCTTTCCTTATCCGCATGAGAGCTATCATTTTCGTGGCATTTTTAACTCGATTTTTACTATAAAACTGCAACTACGATAAGTTTATTAAAAACACACTCCATTTTGTAGGTGCACCTCATTTTTATGTCAACAAGCGTAAAAACAATAATAATAATTCCGTTATTTACCCTCGGTAGTATTTATAGCACTAACGCTAGTAGGGCTGAGCAAATGCCTGAAACAATTAATTCAAATTGAACTCAACAGGGCTAAGAATCCCAACTGGCCGGAGGCAAACCAGCTGGCTATTTGCAAGCGTGGCCGAGGATTTGAACTCGGGACTACCGTGAACAAATCCAGCTAGCGGTCAGAGCGGGACTTGAACGAGGGGCCTCCGAATTGCAAGTCCGACGCTCTCGGCAACGCTGCCTCTTAGACTAATCAAGCATTAGCTTGATTAGCGGAAATATCTCGATACATAACTACAATAAAGAAATCATATTTCTTCAGTTCTGTTAGTTCGAGTTCCAGATCTTGTTCCTATCCCGCCGCTTTGTGCGTATCGAAATCGTTTGTCCACAGCCCTGAATGGTAATTATTCAATATGACACTATATTTTTATCTTTTTAATATTTCTAATGCTCGTTTTTTCCATGACAGGTAGCAAGCAGTGAGCCAGATATGGGAGTGCTACCATGATCAGAAGATGAGCATTATGAACAGGAGAAACATTTACGCACTATAGTTTCATTGTTACGTAGAGCTAGGACGAAGAATATAATAAAGATAAGATTCATCGTGCATGGTGTACCGCGATAGACTTTGTTCTTCGTTTCTCTCACCACAATCATTCTATGATCTGTGGGTTCTTGGCCATTACGTTCCGACCGCATACTCCTGGGGCCTACTTCCTTTAATATCTCTTGCCTCTCACCTTTCTTTTGCCAAAGCACTTTAAAAACGATATCGCCTTATACGTCAGTTATGGAACAAAATTAGGTTTCTGGGAAACTGCCCACCTACCCCTCCCCAAAGCTAACATTAACACTTACTTCTCACTTAAAGCAAAATGATGGCTTAGGGAAGGGGTAGGTGGGTAGTTTCCCTGAAACCTAAATTGATCCAAAATTTCAGTACTGAAGAAACACTTGTTTTTATGAAAACAGTTTATTAGACTGTAACAAAAAGCTCCCTGATTTTAAATACAAATTTAACTTTTACATTTTGCCTAATTTTTGTTCCTGTAGTGCAGGAGTTTCATGTCCTAACCAGCTATACTAGTGTTAGAAACATTATGCCGGCGTAATTTTGGGCATAATGGGTACAAATTCCCATTACAAAACGCCGCACTACCTTGTAATTTGCATTCCGGACGTATTACGGACTGTGAATATTCTTAAGAGAGAAAACTACCACCAATGGGAAAAAATGCAACTCGTTGCTTTCAGTCTCTGCAAAAATTACGTGCATGCACTCTAGTCTGCAATGGTCTGCGTCTACTTGATCGAAATTATTTCCTTTTACGTTCAATTTCTATCTTATCACAGGACAAAAGGGCGAATATGACCCTGTACCCGCGGTTCTTCTCTTCTTGAATGGTAAGAGGCCAGATCGCCACGCATCTGAAGATTAGGTGTCCGCAAACGTGACAGCCAGCGATGCGATCTGCATCCCAGTTTCTCTACGCTAAAATGGTAAAATGTCGTCGTCGTCGTCGTCGTCATCTTGCTCTTCATCACTACCCTCAGCTTCCTTGATGAGAGAATCTACTTCATCGTCATCTGTGGCATTAAGCTGTAAAGACCGAAGCATAGCAAGCTTAGGCCTGGTTCAGATGCCGTACTTTTCATGTGCCGAACCTAACTGAATAAGTTCGACTTTGAAGCGACACTGACGCGACATCTGATTCAGGCGGCGTACCGTGTGTCGAATCTAAGTTAAGTTCGACAAAAGTTCGACAGACTCTGTCGAACTTAACGCTTTTGCCGCACCAAATTGATTGAGACGCCGCTCTTTTGCCGTACTTAATTCATCAGTTAGGTTCGGCACATGAGTGGTGCGGCGTCTGAACCGGGCCTTAGTAGTTTTCCACTATTCTGGTTAGTAATGACACATTTAATGATAGAAATTTTGAAGAGTTCTTTAAACATAGCGTGCTATATATAGGGATCAGTTGGCTAATCAGGAACCAATTGAATGATCTCCATTCCCAGCCCAACCGGGAGAGTCTCGGCAGAGTGACTTTGCATGATTTGCATAATCAACAGCTACAAGAGCCTATTTAAGGTTTCTGAAACCATTCGCAGTTTTAAATTTCTTTTTTTTTTTTACTGTACTGTTAAGCTTTGAGCAAGATGGACGGCTGAAAGGCACAGTACTGAACTTTTTGGCTGCGTTTAAAGACCTCTTTTAAATTAATTTGATATAATTCTAGCCGAACGTATCTCTTTGCGTTGAGGAAGTACTTTCCTATCATGCTGTTTCGAACACTGCACAATAGGGCCATTTATACGAGGAAAAATAAGACGCGTCTTAAATAAGACGCGAACTTTCCGTATACACGGCACATTTCGTCTAAAATAAGACGCGGCTTAGCTAAGACGCGCGTCTTATTAGATAAGACATGCTCGTATAAATGGTACAGTTCGCGTCTTATGTAAGACGCGTCTTATTTTTCCTTGTATAAATGGCCCTATTGTTGCTCTTGCTTTTGCCTTTGTTAGACGGTGAATCTCAGAATTGCTCACATTGAAATGAAAGCTACGATACTACTACATGAGAAATTTCTGCAATTTGATTGGCTTAGAGCAGTGGTATTTCAGCTTAATTTGAAAACCTTTTGCTGGTAGTAGTATAAACAAATAATAGCATGATTTGTACGTGATATTTGGCATAAAAACCACTCGTGATATTTCAAAATTGTCTCAAATTTCACTCGCTCGTGAAATTACGTATAACAATTTTGAAATATCACTTGTGGTATTTATGCCAAATATCACTACAAATCATGCTATTACCTATACAAATTCAATTCTCTTGTTAGTGTCAATTTTAAAGTACTTTTACATGCTCTCAAATGCCGTTGCTCTTGCTTGCTAGACAAGAGAAGAAACAATGAAAATGTCCAAGTGGACTGTCTATTTCAAAATATGATACCTTCTGATATCTGTACACTGGATATTTTATTTCCTGACGAAGAATATGTCTCTTGAAGTTCCACCGCACACAAGAAATTATAGAATGCCTGCGATAACAAAAAAAATAGAACTCAAACTAAGTAAAATTATAGACGAGTGTAGTTCACAATTTACCTGACTAAGCTTACTGCATTCATAGTATTGGTTTTTACTACATGACTGACATGACTGCGAGAGAACTCGTGCTGGACGCCTAACATCAACTAATCAGACTGCCAATGCTTTATTCTTTTAACAACTGGTGAACTTTGCAGTGGATTAAGTCAGAAGCCCATAACCGGGGGCGAGCAACTTCCACGTAATCACGACATGGAGTATTCGCAGACCAGTTTATTATAAGTGGAATGATTTTGGCGCGAATTTAGAATTTCTTGTTAAGTCCCACAAAGCAGTCTGCAGAATTAAGACCTGAAAATGTTTTTCTTTAGTTTTAATGACGTTTAGCTTACCTTTTTTTCTTATATTTCGAATGCGCTCATCGAAGGAGCGAACCTTTCATTTTCGAGATAAAAAACGATAAAATGAATCTAAAAATAAACCTGTCACCGAAAACGCCGTGACGTAGGCCTAGTAATAGATTTGCTCTGTCCGGGGTTATGAGCTCCGTGTGAAGTACAGTGACATATACGGAATTCATGATCTTGGTATTGAAAGGAAAAGAAAAGACTTGCCTTCTGGATCGTTTATGGAAAATAATTGCTAAAAACACAACCAGAACAACAGCAAAAACAACACTAAACGCGATTCCCACGTTTTTCCTCGTCGAAGAACTGCGCGATTTTGGTACAGCAGGAATATCAGTCACATCTCGACTCCTGCAAAGAAACAGTAACGCAATAATCAGACTAGTTCCTACCGTAAGAGTGAAACAAACTTCTATGAATAACACGGATCACTCGCGCTGACGACACGCTGCAAATTTGATGAGCAATAATTTGCACGCATCGATGATATGATAACGCGATGTCATGAAAACATTTTTTACGCATTATGCCACAGGGTTGAGAGGAGTTTGTGTGAATAAATAAATTACTTAATGAAAGTCTCACCTTGAAAAATGTCTATACTTGTCGCTTAGCACAATTAATTAGCCCAATGGGATCTTTATGAATCTACTGTAAACGATTTCTTCGCTTCTTATCTGACCCAGATCGACTTTGTTGTTAGCCATTTTGAAAATCAATAACCGCAAGCCATAGCCTCGCTGGCGCACGGCACGTCGCCCGAAGGGCGACCGAGGCACGAAGTGCCGAGTAAAAAAAAGTATTTTATACTGTAAAGTATTTTATACTGTAAAAAAAGTATACTGTAAAAAAGCATTTTATACTGTAAAAAAGTATTTTATACTGTAAGCCGATCTTGCGAGCCCTCAGTCTCTTGGTTTGCGGTATACAGAATGTGTAACGAAACTGTAACCGGCGATCGTCACCGCGATCAAAATAACCCATTATTTCAGATGTTTTCGACGGGTTTTGATGTTCTAACGACAAACACATCTGCTCTGGACCCTGTGATTATGCATTATGGACTGGTATTAAATGACATCATTTTGATTTTTGTCAAATTAAACACAAGACTATTTGAAAACCTGAACTTATCAGCCGGCTTTTTCTCGCGATTGACCCGTTCTCCACTTATAAGTTCGGGATCGAGACCAGCATTGTTGAGAGGTTGAGAGGTTCACGCACAATAAAAAAATGATGCCTTCAAATTCAGTAAAGAAAACCTATAAAGGTGGATATCAACCTTTGCAATCTAAAACTTCAACTTTAGCTCGTTTTTTATACGGTCGAACCTCCCGTAAACGACCACCTAGAACCCAAAAAGGATTTAGTGGCCACTTACGGGAGGTGGTCGCTTACAAGAATCGAGCCACAGGGGTTCTCTTCCGAGAAGATAGGTCTACTTTTTGGAAAAGACTTTGGTACATGCATTTTTTAAGTATACAATATGTACAGCCCCATGTTCTCGCTGAAAGATCTTCGTGTACTATGAGTAGTGTAGTACACAAAGCGAACATGGAGATCAAACCATGCGTCAAGTGGTCGTTTACAAAAGGTTTAAAACAGTTAGAACAATAAACCCCTAACTGTAAAAGGTGGCAGCGGTTGCTCACGAAAGGATCAAGCCGTAGTCATTTTACAAGGATACTTTTGTTGTTTCCGCATGCTCGCTTATGCGCCTATGGGAGGTGGTCGAAGACGGAGCTCTATGTGGTCAAACTGCGATTTTCGCAACGCCACTGCGGCTCGTATCGTTAACACCAATCAATTTGGTATTTTACTTCTGATTCAAGCCTCGCTACAAAAGGGGCACTAAAGTAAAGGCCCATAGCAACTTACAAGTCGCCTGCACAAACAATAGAAGTTGGCCAAGAGAAAACATGATGACAGACACTGGAAAGATATTCAAACTTGGGACTTCCCTGCAAAAAAAAATGAGACTACAATCACTTAGAAGCACTCCTTGTCAAACTAGGCAAAATTTACGTGGTCCTTTATACAAGCCATTTGAATCACTATGGGCGTTTTAAGCGACAAACATGCACCCAAATTATGCAATTCGCCTAGTGTTTCTTACCAGTCAATATACCAAATTATCGTATGGCCTGCCGAGCTGGTAAAATAAATTCTGCGGACTGATTGGCTACCCGAGCGGGCAACATGGGCCCATCTTGCCCGCTCGGGATTTTGCGCCGTGTTGCAGCAATGACAAAAGTTATTTTTACTATATAAAAGATCCTTTATATGAGATCCCTCACAAACCAATGCCTTAGGTCAAGATATATGCGTTATTAACCGTTCTCGTTCGGTAAAGATGGTTGGATAATGGCCCAGTCTTTTTTATTGGCATTTTTATATTCAAAACGAAGTCGAGGTCGATAAAAACGCAAAAAAAACCTGGCCAATTTTTAGCCATCTTTACCCAATAAGCTTGGTCAATAGAGGAGCCAAATAGAATCTTTCTTGAAGAATCAACGCGGGAAGTCCTGAACCGGCAATAAAGAGCCATCTCGCCCGCTCGATTAACCAGTCAGAACACAGGACCCGCTTCATCTTGCGCTCTCGCGGATTCAGCCATATAATAAGACTGGAAATTGGCCTCGTTCTTTTTGAGCTCACGGCTCGGTCCGCAGTAAAGCATATAACTCCATTGCATAGCATTAGACCAAGAGACAAAAATTACAAGATTGATTCAGGGGGTTGGAGAGACAATGGGATGTTGCTTCAATGAAAGAGGACTTCTTACCACTTTCTCACCCGCCGAACACTGAAAGTTGATCACTACCACTTGTTTAGAATCAGTATCCGGGCAAGGGCTGGATGTAGTCATCTCCATCGAAAAAAAAGAACCTGCAAACAAATTCGTTCACGAATCAGGTATTATTGGAGAATGGGAAAGAAAACATAGGAAATACGCTATTTCCATTTAAACAAAATAAAAACATTTTGATGTTATTATGGAATTACTTTAGGAAGAAAATATTTACAGCTCGTTATAATTCAAACATATAATAAAGAAATGAAGAGTTTGGTACTATTCATGAAAAGCAATCAGATTATATCGTGGGCAAATCAATAAAAAAAATGTTTTTCTTGCTGTGGTTTAACTTGGGCTGTTGCTTCCCATCAAATGTTCACTTCAGATCTAAAAACGCACAATTTCTTTTCTGCAAAATGTCGCGACTTAGTGGAGCAATCTCTTCGCTCGTTTGTAGCATATCAAATTCAAACAGCCGGTATTTTTACTAATTTTCAGGTGCGCTTTTCAGCAGTGTCGACAATGGATATTCGTTAACTGGTCTTTATCAAAACTTGAAAAATACCGTGCAAGGGTTTATTATTCGTTTCAGTTGTTTGCTCGACCCACTAGCCTTAATATTATTATTTTACTTTTAATATTCAGGTATGATATTTTGATAGCTTGATCAGGGTAAGATAAGCTGAGTGAATATGAGGTAAAAATGTCAACAAAGACCCGTCTGTTAGGTAAAATGACGACATAGTCCAAAAACACACCCCTTACATTGAAGATCGTTGACATTTTTTCTGCCAAGAGAGAATCAGCAGTCATTCTCTCTTGCTTCTGCCTAACTTTGATAGGTTCCATGAAATATAAAACTAATCACACAATGTTGTCGTGTTTTAGAAAAGTTTCATTTCAAGTCTTTTGAAACTGTATGATTCCACCTACAAAACATCTTGAATTCGGACTGGTTTGACAGTACAAGGAACCACAACAGTCGTCAGACCTAGGCTGAAGAAATGCCAAAAAGATGTGAAAAACTCTTTCAGTTGGCAACAATCGTGATCTTCACTGTAAGAATGAATCAGAAAGTTACGGTTTTACCATCATAAAAGAACTTCCTGCCAGCGGATGTCAGGGCCTGGTCGCCATAACAGAAATCAGCTTCCTTTTGATTGCAGGTAACTTTACCGCAAATGTTGATCTTATAGACCACTTTTTTGTTGTCCTCTTTTACACCAGTAATGGTCCATGTACTGAAAAAACGTAGAATAACAACAGTTAACTTAGCTTCGAGTCACGTAGACTGTTTTTATTACACTAAATATATGTACTTCTACATATTGTGGAATAATGGATCAAGCTGAAATAAAGCTAGAAATAAAAAAAATTAGACACATTTCTCACGTAGTAGCTGAGAATTTCATTCATGATTTCTGCCCTTAAGAGAAACGTATGTGTCAGTATCAATGGAACAAACGCTTAAAAAACTATTACCTTCCACTACTGCTCGCAAGTTTATGAAAATCGATTTGTGCGCCTGTCACAGGATGTTTGACAACACAATTGTTTTCTTCAAGGTTCTTCCTGAATTGAAAAAATAATCAAAATAAATAAGGCATATTAACGTTTAAAAGATCAGCCTGAGAAAAGAGCCGACATTTCGCGACGTCACTACTGGTTACCCCGCCAAACGACGTCTGAGAAACGAGTGCCGACATCCCATGCTGATGACGTATCGCCACCTAGGTCTGGGTAGTGCTTCTGATTGGTCGTGCCACGAGGAAAATTTGCCTCAACCAATCAGAAGCACTGGCCAGATCAGGGTAGTGACGAGTCATCAGTCTGGAATTTCTGCGCTCGCTTCTCAACGACATTTGGCGGAGAAACCAGTTGTGGCGTCACGAAATGTCGTCTGTTTTCTCAGGGTAAGTGTTCGGAAAGAAAGTTGGTTTCCAGGATCGCGAAAAAAAAAGAAATACACCAAACTTTCCTAGCATGGAAATATGATATTACGCCGCATTGCGATGATGCTTTAGAGTAATTTTAGTTATTTAGAATTTGCTTATTCTTACATTCACCACGACTACTGAAAACATGAGGCTTAGAATATATTTGCCTTTTACTTGAATTCAAACAGGTAGATTTTTTTTGATTTTTTTTATTTGATTTTTTATTATTTTTCTTCTTAATATTTTTCTTTTAGAATTTCAGAATTTTTTCTTATTTTCACAGAGGTTATTTAACAAACACCACACTTTAAGTTCCTGATGTTGGTCAGGATTTTTTTGGCCTAGATGTCACAAAATTCGTCTTTAACTGATTTAAAAGATGTTAACTTC